>CM072544.1:26672500-27272500 GCA_036898165.1 Silybum marianum | reverse complement strand
AACTCTTAAAAACGTATTATTATGCAATAAGTACAATCGATTAAAGTATAATTACTTAAAATTCAAAAATAGAAGTTATACATGCATTAGTACAACTTACTAAAGCTTCGTGTTTGAATTCGTGTAACTAACTATGCAGATAAACATCTAACTTTGAATATAAAAAATCTAACATATAATTAGGATAACCATTCAACTCTAACAAAATACTTAATTATTATATTTATAAAAAAAGTATATTATTAAAGCAAAATATATTATTTCATTATAAATCTAGATTATAATTAAAAAACTGAATCGAAGAAAGTATACAAAAAATAAAATATATTTTTTCAAAACTAATAAAATCATATTATAACATTGATAAAGACGACAAATAAAATAAAATATTGAAATTAAGATGGATCTCGCTATATTGTACGAGTGCTCTTCTAGTAACATAGTAAGATACTAGTATTAATATACTCATTAAAATTTGAAACATGATTATGAATTTGAAAAAAAGATTGATATAGGTATTAAATTTAAAGAGAATGAAATACTTATTTTCTATTATAATTTATTTAATTAAAAAATTAATTATATTTAAGATAATTAATATTCTTTTAAATGAAATAAATTCAATATATAGAGGCGTTTGTTTGCAGGATTCTGACGAAATTGAAATGATTAATTTCATTGACCAAATTCTATTAAGATGTGTTTGGTTTTATCTATGGAATAGAATGAATTCCACACATTCCACCATCCATAGATTTGGTCATTTTATTACAATTGAGTTGGAATTCAATTCTATTCTATCTAATATTCTCAAAAAAAAAAAAAATCATCCTCATCTTCCATACTTGATATGAACCAACCACTATTGATCTAAATCAGCATCAACCACCATTGACGACCATCAATCACAATTTTGGGTTAATCTTATTATGTCTTGAGAGAGAGTAATGAGAACCTCATAATTGTTCTTCTTTGATTGCTTAATTGTTAGGATTGCAAGTTATGTATTTCTCAAGTGGAAACCTTGAATTGAATCCAACTCCCAACCTCTTTTATCTCTTTAAAAACTCTTCGTGTTTGATTGCTTTGGTCCAATTTCTTAAGTTTTAATTGCATTTATTTTTTAGTTTAAAACCAACTCATCCAATTTTCGACCGTTTACTTAATAATTGTCATAGTCGTTGTGATACTTAGTGTCCTAGTTCTGTGGTTCGATCTCGTACTTCGGTAATGTATTACTTGAT
This sequence comes from Silybum marianum, assembly GCA_036898165.1. Lineage (NCBI taxonomy): Eukaryota > Viridiplantae > Streptophyta > Magnoliopsida > Asterales > Asteraceae > Silybum > Silybum marianum. Next base: position 27,271,256 of record CM072544.1, on the reverse strand, counting down.
TCGACCCGTACACTTGCGGTAAGATTAAGGGGTGTTTTGTTGGAAGTATTAAGCATGAATTAATGAGAATGATAATAAAGAAAATTGTTTGGTCATATATAATATTGGAGCAAAACGTGTATTTTCCCGGACACGCAAACCGGCCCATGCAGGCTGCCAATTCCCAATGTGAAGGGCATGCCTGACTCACTCAGCGGCAAGACGATTGTCAGGGGGCCTGCGATCGAACCCAAGACCAACAGCCTATTGGTCATATAATATAATGGGTTCATTCCTTCAGAAGACCAAATTTTAATCCTTATTAAACCGAGGAAAATGAAAATTCATTCCATTTGTATTTTCTATCATTTTCATTCTCATACCCATTTCATTCCGTTCCTAGAACCAAACGTCCCTTGAATATACAATTTATAAACATAAGTGAAAACCTTTTTTTTATTAAAATTATTTATATTGTGTTCACATGGTGTATGTTAATACGGAAATAGGCAAAAGAAGATGAAAGATAGAAAGAGATAAGAATATAATTTCCTAAAAATATAATAATTTTTATTTAATAAATAACAATAATGATCTCATTAACTATCTTAAATAGTGTTTACAAAAGCTCGTCGTAATAGCTGTCATGACGTGCCGTGATTTAAGACTTATGTATCATCCCATAATCTAATATACGGTTTTTGTAACACAATATTTGATTTTTCATATTATTTCTAATATCTTATTAATTTGTTAGTTTCTAATGTGTAACATAATTTAAATCATTTAATGTCATTGACTCACTGGGTAATGGTAGAAAATATATATTTACATGTATAATAATTTAGATGATATAAAGATTTGCCGTCATAAGTCACGTCCTGAAAAATGTCTAATCTTTGCCGTCTTTTAATCAGTGGCGGACCCAAGATTTTTCTCAAGCAGGTGCACCTTTAAATTGTATCAAATGTCCGCAGAGTTGTTTGACGTATTTTTCGGTTGATTTGAGGGATTTTTTAGCCGAATTCCCCGTTTGGGGACTTTTTTTTAAGTCTTTCGGTTGGTTTCGAATAATTTTTTAAGGTTTTTGGTTGATTTCAAGTGATTTTTTTAAGGTTTTTGGTTGATTTTGATTTGAGTGATTTTTTTAAGGATTTTGGTTGATTTCGAGGGATTTTTTTAAAGTAGTGCTCCTTTAACCCTTGAAATATCAAAACTTTAGCGGGTGCACCTCATGTAATTAAAACTTACGAAACGCTATTTTTTTTACCCTTACGGAACACAGTTGAGCGGTAGCACAGAACCTCCCTCTCCATAGGTTGGGTCCGCCCCTGCTTTTAATGCTTAACGCTTGATCTTTGTCCCTACACGGCTCACAACATTTTAAACCTTTGATCTTAAAAATTAATAACTTGGAATGCATATCATCAATTACATATATTTCAGCGTTTTCCGAATCATTAAACTCCGTATAATATATATATATATATATATATATATATATATATATATATATATGGGAGGGATCATACGAGAACCACCCATCTTTAAAGGAACACATTGTGGACCACATATAATGTGGGTCCCACATAATATTAAATCATTTCTGATTTAATATTAAATCATATTAAATCATAAATGATTTAATATTATGTGGGACCCACATCATATATATCTACGCGTGTTCTTTTGTTTCTTTAAATTTACAAAGTTCATTCAACCTCCTCTATATATATATATATATATATAGGAAAGTTAAATGCGAACTCAATTTGGTTGTGAACGTGCGGACAAATGAAAGCGCGACACGTGTCTGAATATAGATTATTCAGACTGAATATACAAAGAAATATTCATATTGAATAAATACTATATTCAGTCTGGATATTTCTTTGTATATTCAGACCGAATAAATACTATATTCAGTCTGAATATTTCTTAGAACGGGACACGTGTCACACTCTCATTTGTCTTCACGTTCACAACCAAATTTGAGTTCTCATTTGAACCCGCCCCTATATATATATATATATATATATATATATATATATATATATATATATATAGGGATATTCAAGGAAGAACTGATTAGTTTGTAGAAACTGTAAGAACCAAGCTTAACCATAAATCAATGGTTAAATTAGGAAACTTATATTGATAATTTTGATTAAATTTTTAATAAAATGGCACTTTGGGTATTTTAAACTCTCCTCTCTCCGTCCACAATCCACCTTGATACAATTATGTGATACACACTGTGATACCATTATGATACCCTTAGTGTGATACACAAATACATATAAGATGCATTGTGATAACCACTGTGATACTTATTGTGTTACCCATTGTGATACTTATGGTTGTTCCACATTGGTTCTTACAGTTTCTACAAACTAACTAATTCTTATGTGATTATGCCTATATATATATATAGAGGAAAGTTCAAATGTGAACTCATTTTTTGTTGTGAACGTGAGGACGAATCTCAGCCACTTATCCGGTCAATAAAGGCGGCTTTGACCTGGTTCCCCTCCTTTAATAATCTTCACCCTCCTATGAATTGCGTCAATCCTCCGTGATCGCGTCCACCATAACCGAAGATGTGTGGCTGAGATTCGTTCTCACGTTCACAACCAAAATTGAGTTCACATTTGAACTCACCCTTATATATATATATATATATATATGTGTGTGTGTGTGAAATCACCTTTCAGTTTCAATCAAAATTTCCTTTGTTCCATATTCAATTGATTTCATATTTTATTAACATATTCATTTAGGACAAAACTAACATTCGTTTATCCCAACCATAATATCCATTTCTGGCGACATCTTCAAGAAGACATCATCGGCGTTTGTTTCAGATATATAAATGCCACCACACACCAACTCTTCCACCATTCCTTTTAAGAATCATCAGAACGGCTGCAATTATGGCGTCTCCGATGGACTAGCTATTACGATTGATCGAGTAGGAATTGGAGAAGAAATCGTCACCGGTTTAGTCTCTTTAACTTTATTTATTGTTAATTAATTATACCTTACCAACTTTATAAACTTGGTTGATATGTGATATTGAAAATAATATATCATGGTAATACCGTACTGTACTGAGTTTTATATTTTTAATTATTTATTATATAAGAAATCAATTAAATGAATTATATTTGATTATCAATGTATTGTTTAGTATTTAATGGTTTGTAGTTTAGTTTTTAAAGTTTCGATCATTACACTTTTAGTATTTTATACATGTTATTCATTGGTGACTTCGAACTTGGGACACTTACATTCTTACTGTCTTATTTATTAAATTCTTACATTGCTATTGAAAATCCAACACCCTATTAGTTATATTTCTTGAAAGTGGATGTAGTTTAGTTTAGTTCATTTTAACATTACCGATTTAGGTTTAGGTTTAGGTCGACGTTTGAAAGTGAATTTAGTTTAGTTTTATGATAGTTAAATTTCTTGAAATTGGATTTAGTTAGTTCCATGATAATTAAATTTATTGAACGTGGATTTAATTTAGTTTAGTTTGATTTAACATTAGCGATTTACTTAAAGTTGCTTGTTACGATAATGTTTTTTTAACATTTATGATACTGTAAACTTTTATATTAAACTTTGTAAACTTTATATAAACTTTGTAAACTTTACACAACGGCTTTGTATTAAACTTTGTAACCTTTTGAGATGTTGATACAAATACCATACCAACATCTACCAACCGGAAAAAAGTTGGTACCGGTCGAAAAAATTAGGTGAGATCTTAAACTTTCCAGGACTCTCATTCTCGCCTTGGCTAAAGAAAAATTTGGCAAGCCTCTTTTCAGAAAGAAAAAAAATAGTCGTCTTCAGCTAAACCAATTTCTTATTTGTTATTATGCAATTTTATATGGAACTCGTATAGAAATTACAGTATTGGATAGTCTAAACAAAGTGTATTTTACTTTTGCTGGTGATCTTTAATTTTGGCTTAATTATATAGAGTCCTAATTAATTGCTTAATAGTTATCTACAAAATTCATTTGACGTTTAATTCACATGGTTATAAAAACAAAATATGAAAATCATCACTAACAATAATTTGTATTTAAAAGCTTTACAATTGTAATAGCCCAAAATTTCTATGTTAAATTTGTGGATGGGTTCTATTTAGAATTTCCTTGGGCTAAGGTTATTAGGGAAAAAGGCCTAAGGTATATATTGGTCGAATATTGGTCGAATGAAAGAATTTACCTCATTCTCATTTGAGAAATGAATGACCATTTGCAAGATGTGTGTGTAGGAGAGAACCTAGAGAACAAGTTAGAGGAGAAAAAGGATTAATCCATTGAAGAAATTATGAGGAAGTTCAAACAGGTATAATCTTTTCTTCTTACAATCTAGCTTCTTTAATGGAGTCTTGGAGGGTTATTGTTCAATCAAAGGTCCTAAACCCATCGTTCTTGTAAAATAAATCTCTTATAGAAGGTTTGAGTTCCATTTGATTGGAGATGTTTGGATGAGGGTTATTTTCCTTGATTATTAGATAAGATGAATCACTCTATGGAGAGTTCGTGAGGATTACTCCATTTTTGGTTAAACCTCAAGCTTATATTGAGGAATTAGTTGGATAAATCTTCTAGTTATGATTTCTTATGATTTGGTTTTGATTGGGAGGTTTATTCCAGGCCGGACAATGAGTCTCGCGGGTAGAAGAAGCGGCTCAAGCTGTACAACTCACTGTTGTGTAGTGAGTTCGTTTGTTCTGTTTTCCGCATCGAGTCAAGGCTTAGACCTTTGAGTTAGTGGTTTATCTTAAGTCTATAATATAAGACTTTTTGGGGTATTGCATTGGGTTAAGCACCCTTTTATGTTGGTGAATTTATGCTTTCGGTTTAGAGAGTTTAGCCATTTAAGCTCGGGACAAGGTGTGTCCAATCCAGGTGGGTTCCCTATCCCTTAACAATGAAAAATGATATGTTTCAAATTCTTACATGTTGATTATGGTTTTAAATTGTATTTCTTAAACACGAAAACTTACCATAATCACTTTTACAAACTTGAGGGTCGATATGTGTATTATCTATTTAATTGGAGGTATATGGCAAGGTCTTATATATATATATATGTGTGTGTGTGTGTATATATATATATATTAAAATCCTATTACCACTAAGGGTTTGTGGTTATATATAGGTATCGTCCTTATGGACTAGGGTGTCGCTCAGGGTTTGCGATGGTGTTTCACCTTCGCCATATTCCTCCAATACGTAATTTGTTCTCTATATGAGAATGGCTCGATTTATTTGGTCAACCATTGCATATTTTACCGGTTTGTAAATTGTTGGAAATGTTAAATGTTTTTTTGGAGAATTCACTCGACCTTTTGGTCTAACCTTCCATTTTCAAGATAAAATATTTTCAGGCAGGTATATGGTGGGGAAAGGTGATAAGGACAAGGCGAACGTGAAGCTTTAGAGACGAGTTAGTTGGTATACCTTGTTTGGTAAATTCAGCTGTTGACTATAGTACTTTCCGCTGCATACTTTTATTGATTGGGTTTTGTAATGAATTAATCTTTAGTTGGTTAATCTTTTAGATGATTAAACTTTGGTTTATATCCGTTGTTGAATTTAGAATTTGGGGTGTTACAACAACTTTCATCAAACAATGTATGTCATCAGGGATGTTACTAAATTCGTAATTTACAAGTCGGACAAAATTTTCATTGTTTTTCTTGTGAACAAAATATCCCACAAATCTGTATATTGGCGTCTTTGTACTAAAAACATTGTCTTACCAGGTTAAACATATTGAAATAGTCACGTGTATAGACAAATGCCATCGAATATCACAAGCACATGATACTTTTCGTTGACATCATCGAAATAGTCATTTGCAGACAAATGCCATCGAACATGACAACAACATGATAATTTTCATCGACATTTTCGAGGGGAGTAGCCATTGTTGGCGAAACTAAGCGGCTCTTTGGTTTTGTCAAATGAATGCAAATGAAAATATTAAGGATTTTTATTCCTTCGGTTTAATAGGAATGAGAATTTGAACTTACGAAAAATACACGCAATATATTATATAAAATTAAATAGTTATTTTTATTTTTAATCTCATAAATGACCATTTAGTACATCTAATTGTGTGAGACCCGACAGTGCTTAATATCATCCAAATGGAGGTTCTTAATGAGGTTCCTCTTAGGGTTTATACAAGAACCTCCACTGTGGATAAATGTTCTTATTTAGTCATGCATTTTTATTAGAACCCAGATTCTTGAATAAGAACCCGAGTTCTTCCATACTTCCATTTTTTGTAACTATTTTAATTATTTTCTAACCATTTTATTTAATAAATCTATAAAACATATAAGTTAAAATTGATAAAAAATATATATATATATATATATAAAACAATTATTGTAAAATAATTTTTTTGTTTTTCGTTTTTTGTAAAATTTTGTACTAGTTTTTTAACTATCTCATTATGTTATTCACTCCGATTCCACTTAATTTTGGTCGAATTGAGATTATAAATGATTTATATTATTAATCGTTATTTAGTGTTACCTTTTATAAAAGTTTAACATTTTTATAATTTTGCAATTTTTTTAGTTGTTATGTTTATGTTTTTTTTTCCAAACATGTTAACAAAATATATTAATTTAATAATGCCAACTAATAAGTTTTATTTGACTTTTTTTTATAATTTTAAAATATATAATTTATATAATAGTTTAAAAATAAAATTACATTTTATAATTTTAAAAAAAAATAAGGTTTTTGTTAAAATCTCAATTATAAAGTTTTATGAACGTTCTTGTGGCATGAAATTTTGAAATTTTTTACAGTGAAGTTATAGATGCTCTAAGTTGCCTTAGGGTTACAAAGGGAGACTGTGACTTTGTGGCAAAGAAAAGCTTACGTGGCATTGCCAGCTAGGATTGCAATTATAATTGAAAGAGAGTTTGAAACCCTTTTCAAATGATATTTGGAAATAATTAACTTTTTGGACTAATGTTCACCTGAGATCGTTTAGTAAACATTTACTTGATAAATGTTTATGATAAATTTTTTAACTATTATTATTTATTTATCGGATAAAATTTTAATTTACAAAAACAACATCGTATGCAACAATGTATCCGGTAAGCGTTTACCGTGATAAAAGTCATCGCTCTCACTTACCGAGTAAGAATATTCTTCGTCTTTATATATTCATCCGATACGTTAATATAATTTGATAAACGCTTACCCGAATAAAAGTTTGATAAACGACCCCTTAAAGTATTTTTTATATGGAAAATAAACTTTTACCAATTTTAAGTGTGAATATGTTACTATGGCCTAAGTTTTCTAATGATAAAGTCCTATTAGTAACATAAATCAAAATTGCAATGATAGCACCAAAAAGGTAGAAAAACTTTTACTATAGACTTTTCATATATTGTTGGTACTATTAAGTCCCTATAAAATCGATAATCAAAAACCAACTTTATGCAAGTTTTTTTCTATCATCTTACTAGTTTTGATAAAATTGTCGTTGTTTAAAAAAAACCAATTTATATATTTCACCCCAAATGTAATATTCCATATACCAAATAGGCAAACACAACAACTTCATAATTTACTCAGTGAACTGTAAAAAATTCTTTTTTTGTTACATAATTGTCTAAGAGGTCGTATTCCAAATCTTTATGCGGGTAAACGCCTACCAAGTCACATTACTTTACCGGATAAATATGACAAGAACAAATAATCTTACCCGATAAGTGAGAGTAAAGTCTCTTACAATGGTAATATCGATCAATATAAAAAAGATGAAATAGACGAGAATGTCCCTCTTTTTAATAGAGTAAACAAATGGAGTTAGTGACGAGGAATCACTTTCAAAACAAAATGCATGTTGTATAGTTATATATAACTATAAAATCTCAACCACAAGGGTTGTGGCGGTTGAGGCCCTGGGGGTATGATTGAATATCTAATCTGTTCTGGATTCGAATCCAGACGTATACAACAATTATGGCCACTAAGGTGGCGTTTGTTTTTTAAGAGGTGCTAAAGTCTGAAAATAAAAGTAAAACAAACAAGTTGAATGTGAGAATGTCTGACTGATTCAGACATAAGAGGTAATTAAGAGCTGAAAAAAAACAAACAAACAAGGCCTAAATTTATCAGGGCTGACTGATGTATTGCAGTCATAATTTTTCGGGATTAGTCCAGGCATAACTTGTGATTCTCTTCACCCAAAAAAATATATAGAATCTCATTGTAATATCAATATAAAAAATAAAGACATGCTTTTATTGATCTCTATTTTTGTAATGTTATAGTATTGAAAATGAAAACACCTTATTTTTTATATTTTTAGTGTTTAGTTACAGATTTCCTTATATAAACTATAACTTTATAAGATAAATAAATTGATAAAAAAAAAATTAATCACAATGCCACGTTGGCATTGGGGAGGACGGCTCTATGTTAGTTGTTCCAATTTTGGGTCTATATATATCTTTCCAAACAGGATTTCTAAGCCTCTGGAGAAGAAGAAGCATTTATTGCATTTCGGAAAGAAAGCTGTAATTATGCCCACACTTGCTTTTATTATCAATGCTCTACTTGCATTTGCAGAAATCAAATCGCAAGGGAAAGCTGAATTCCCATTTCAGACTCACCCTCATGCCACCATCATCTGTATCACAAGTCTGCTGCTGTATGGCTTTGCTTCAGCCATCCAGCTCTTCGTTTACGCTGCACGTCTTAATGATCCCATTTATGAAACCATCGCGGGCTTGGCTAAGATTGTTTTTTTGTTCATTTCGGTCGGATCTTTGGCATATTTATTCTATTTTGACACTTGATGATTAATTTATGTTGTTGTATACCTTCATTTGAAACTTCATATATATATATATATATATATAAATAAAACCCTATAGGCCTATATATAAAGTGGTTCATAAAATAAAACCCCATAAAGATCTTTGGTAGCTCTTGTTCTATTTTGACACTAACTAGTGGCACTTAACCTCACTGGCCAATACAACATTGATTCTTATCGGGTAAGAGGCTTCTTTTTCACTTATTGTGTAAGAGCCTGATCATTCTTTACTATGCCTCTTACCGAGTAAGATTTTAGGGACTTTATCAATCATCATGCTCAACACCCGGTTAACCGGTAAACGACCCCTTAGTTTGTTATTACAGGTGAAGGTGAAGATGATTCAAATTTGCTCTTTAAAAAAACCCAAATGGGTTTTAAACGTGTACATTAGCTCCATGCTTAAAGTTTCCGAATTTTTGTACTTCGATCACAAGATTCCGGTATATTTTGTATAGGATCAAAAGTACTCTTGAAGTTCAAAGTTTTTGACGTTAGTTAATGTAGTTGTGACCTTCTTGGATTAATAATCATCTTCCATGGTGGACTATGTTTTGTCTTCTTTCAAGAGCAATTATAACTTCTTTCTTTCAGATTAATAATGAATTCTTCGATTTTTTGTTTTTTTTCCATGTTTTTATGTTGTTGAAGATCTAATAGATGGGTATAAAGCTCCTGCTAAATGTTAAAAAAAACATCAAATATATTCCCTTTAATTCACCTACCTTGTATTATCCTACAAACGTCCTTCCAAACATTATGCTATTGTGTTTTCCAATCAACGACAAAACAATCTTCATCGATATTCTCAAAGGAAGAACGAATTCGTCCTCAGTGTGTCATTCCAATGTGTGGATATATCTATACTATATTATAAAACATTTGGTCAAAAACTATTAAAAACAACATTTTAAGCTATATGTACTGCTGTTTAATGCTAATTACTTAAAAACTTTTAAAACTATTTATTTTGGGGGCGAGAATCATTCTTTTTTTAATTAAATCTCAACAGATATGTTTAATCTTCTAATTAAGTAATTGATATTGAATTACTGATTATTTTCTATACTTTTATACACATATTTATTCCTAAATTATTTTGATTTTAATTATTGATTATCTTCTATACTTTTATACACATATCTATTCCTAAATTATTTTTATTTTAATTATTGATTATCTTCTATACTTTTATACACATATATATTACTAAATTATTTTGATTTTAATTGATACTGATTTTCTTTTCCCTTCCTTATAAATATAAATACATTGGTCAACCTCTCCATAATCCATCTACAATACGGTCTATCTCTCCATAATCCATAATTTCATATTCAACGAATTCTGAGCTTCCCTCTGTTAGTCTGTTATTTTTCTGTTTGGCACACGCACAACACAAGACTCTTGATCGATTTATGGGTATTTGTTTTGTTTGATGTTTTACGAGATAAGTTTTTTTGTTGTTGATGTTTTAAAATGAAACTTAAAATCGTGATGTATCTCGCTGCATTGCGCGAGTACCCTTCTAGTATATATATATATATATATATATATATATATATATATATATATATGTAGGGGATAATCAAATGAGATCCATTTAATCTATCAGATCCATAAGATCTCATCTCATCCCTTCATTTTAATTAATTATTTAATATTTTTAACCATAAAGGGTAAAATGGTAATCTTGACAAATGAGAAAACCCTATTTTAATAAACAAGTCTCCTCATCTCATTCATATCTCAGCCTCCACCCTCCGGTCTCCTCCCTCCGGCCTGCTCCCGCTGGCGTCCTTCCTCCGGCCTCCGACCGCCGGCATCCGACCTCCACCGTCTTTCACCTCCGACCTCTACCATCTTTTACCTCTCTCGGAACCATCCGTCTCCAACCTCCACCGCATCACTACCACCAGAACCACCATCCCCGTTTTCTCTGAGGAACACCACCATTACCAAACTCCACCGTATCACCACCACCAACACCACCGTCCCCGTTAGGCCGACCACCGAATCGAAGGTCTCATCTCTCCATCTCCACCACCGAAATCAAATCTGAAAAGCTGACGACCGAAGGTCTACATCAACCGTTGTAATCGGCCGACCACCGAATCGAAGGTGTATCTCTCCATCTCCATCGAAATCAGATATGAAAACATTCTTTTCATCTAGATCTGAAAAATCCAGATCTGAAATATCGAAAAATCACGGATTCCACATCAAAGAAAATTTACGATATTGCAGGTCTGCATCATTTCTTTCTGGTATAATCATCGGCGAGCAATCGATGGTTTTTGTATATATTTTGGTATGACAGTAGTTATCATAGGATGTAACAGAGGTCAGAGGGTATCGTATGGTACTGGGTATCAAACGGGTTCCACATTGGATTTCATAGTATCACAGTGTATTTTGTATATATTTTTGAAGTTATTGTTATCACAGTAAATCACTAAGTTTGTGTAAGAGCCAAATCGGTCTTTATTATGCCTCTTACCCGGTAAGATTCTAGGACTTTGTCAATCGTCGTGTTCAACAACACCCGGTGAATTTGTGTTTGGTAAACGACCTCTTTTTGTTATTACAGGTGAAAGATGATTCAAATTTGCTCTTTAAAAACCCATATGAGTTTAAACGTGTACATAAGCTCCATGCTTAAAGTTTCCGAGTTTTTGTACTTAGATCACAAAGATTGCAGTACATTTTGTATAGGAGCATGTAGTTGTGACGTTCTTGGATTTATAATCATCATCTTCCGTTGTAGACTATGTTTTGTCTTCATTTCAAGAATAATTTTAACTTCTTCTGATTCTTCGATGTTTTGTTTCATTTATGTTGTTGAAGATCTTATAGATGGGTTCAAAGCTCCTGCTAAATGTTAAAAAAAACACATCAAATATATTCCCTTTAATTCACCTACCTTCAGTACCTTGTATTATCCTACAAACGTCGTTCCTCCAAACATTATGCTATTTTTGTTTATTTTGTGATATATATAGGGTTAGGTTCAAGGGAAAGGTTAAAAAAAAAGAAAACCGAAGAACACCCTGTGAGGCTGTCATCTATGCATCAGTGCATAAATATGCATTAGTGCATAATGCACAAATGCATATAAGCGATTGGAGCTCATTCTTTCTATGCATCGATGCATAAATATGCATTAATGCATATGCACAAATGCATGTTACCAGATAGCGGTCTCCCAGGATGTTCTTCAATTTTCTCTTTTTTTAGCGTTTTCTTCTAAACCTCCCTCTCTCTATATATATATATATATATATATATATATATCCGCATGGTATATTTTATTTACAAACCATACAAACTATCTTAGTTGTACATCCAGGTTAATAAGAATTGTCTATTTGATCTCATTATGTTTTTTAGTTAAAATTTATAATCATAATGAATGAAACTAGCTTATCAATCATTATTAATGAATAAAGATAATTATCCATACATATCTCTATTGTTTCTTAATATAACCATGGTTCAAATCGAGCCAATTTGTTTCTTCTAATGACAAGACATACAATTTGCTTCTTGTAATCACTACAAACTGCAGCACCCTTTTTGACGGCTAGATTCGTCGGAAAGGGTATTTTCGTCGGTAAAACAATGGTAGGAAAAGGCTTTTTCGACGGACTTTTTCGACGGATCTCTGACGGAAACGATTACCGACGGAAAAATAATTAGTTTATTTATTTATTATTTATTAGCTTTATAATTAGATTAGGATTATTATTAGTTTTCTTATTATTAGTTTCCTTTTTAAATAGTTTCCTAGTTAAATAAGAATTAGAATTGATCTAGTCTTAATTAGTTTAGCTATAAATATGATTCATTGTTTTCATTATTATTCACATTATTATTAATCAAATTTCTTCTCCTTGAGATTTTTAAGAGTTTCTCTTATTTTCTTTGAGTTTTACAAACCGCAATTCTCAACCCCAAAAGATTTAGACGTTTATCGATCCTTCCGCAAAACCCGGCTGCATTACTATTTCATCATCAACAGTTACTATTTGATTGGTTGTAACTACACTCAATTTTAAAAAAAAATCAAAAAAATGAAATTGATGATGAATAAGTGGGTTGAATCGGTTGTATAATTTTGAAAATTTGTATTTAAAAGCCCCTCTCTCTCTCTATATATATATATATACATATACATACATACATACATACATATAATATTAAAAAAAGTTGCACAAAAAAGTTACATGTTTTTGTAGTTATGATTTTTGAAACACACTTTAATTACTCCCCGCTTCGAAATTAAGTGTCTATATTACTATTTTATTTCGTTCCAAATTAAATGTCTACTTTCAAAAAAAAAAGTTTCCAATTCTTTATAGGGAGGCTAATGGCATCCCTAAAACATGCTAATGACACCTCTATAAAAGTGAATTTTCCTCACAGATGTCAATGTCAAAATCCATTTTTTACATTCCAAAACTATAAAAACATAAAAATATTAAGAGGGTGCCATTAGCACTCCCCTCGTTTATTCTACCATTAAATATAATGTGAATAAACTCTCTCTCTTTACTCTCAAAGATAAAAGTGTTATTTGATTATATATATATATAAACTATTATAAAGTATAATAATTGTACATTTCTAATGTAACACCCCGCCTTACTACGACACAATATTGTCCGCTTAGCCCCACTGGCTCACGGATTTGTTTTTGGCGACCTAGTGAGGACTTCCCAGGGGGTCACCCATCCTGGTACTACTCTCACCCAAGCACGTTTAACCACAGAGTTCCAAGAACCTGCGTTGCGTGTGGCCCCAAAACGCGTTGTGTTTAGGAAGGCCAGGGTTTACTTATGAACCCAACATCACTCCTGTCCACGGTCGATATGGGATCTGCCTAAGGTGTTACAAACATCCCCCCTTAGGGACTCATCGTCCTCGATGAGGTTTGCCCCACATCCCGAACGGTACAGGAGCGGCTCTGATACTATTTGTAACACCCCGCCTTACCACGACACAATATTGTCCGCTTTGCCCCACTGGCTCACGGCTTTGTTTTTGGCGACCTGGTGAGTACTTCCTAGGGGGTCACCCATCCTGGTAGTACTCCCACCCAAGCACGCTTAACCACAGAGTTCCAAGAACCTGTGTTGCGTGTGGCCCCAAAACGCGTTGTGTTTAGGAAGGCCAGGGTTTACTTATGAACCCAGCATCACTCCTGTCCACGGCCGATATGGGATCTTCCTAAACACAACGCGTTTTGGGGCCACACGCAACGCAGGTTCTTGGAACTCTGTGGTTAAGCGTGCTTGGGTGGGAGTAGTACCAGGATGGGTGACCCCCTGGGAAGTACTCACCAGGTCGCCAAAAACTAAGCCGTGAGCCAGTGGGGCAAAGCGGACAATATTGTGTCATGTAAGGCGAGGTGTTACATCTAAAACCGTATATAACATTTCCATCATTGACATTTATTTTAGGACGAAAAAAATAATAATACATTTAAATAGATAAAACCTTAAATAACCCTTTTCTTTTTAAATCATCATATATTGTTATTATTACCTTGTTCAACTTCTCAAGTTACGTTTGATGAAAAAGCAAACATAATTCCATTCCAAATTATTTGGATTCCAATTCTTTTTTACAAATTTCTTTTCGTTAAAAACAATTCATCAAACCAAATTAACTCCATAACTATTGTTTTAAAAGCATTAATTATTATTGGATCCAAAACCAAACTCCATGGCGGCTGATTTTAAGGTATTATTAGCCTATTAGGATTATGGTTAGCATATACCATAAAAGACAATGCCTACATGAACTTTGGATTTGATTCAACTTAACTTCTTGTCATCGTAATCTACAATTGGAACAAAATTTCCTTGTTCTATCTATCTTCAATTGAATTAACATCGTCTATTCCAACAACATAATCAATCTTCATCGATGATATTCTCGTAGGAAGGACGAATCCGTCCTCAGTGTGTCATTCCAAAGTACATATATACATACATACATATATATAGAGACAGGAAGGTTCAAATGAGAACTTTGTAAATTTAAAGGAAAAAATGGACACTTGGGGACCACATATGATGTGGGTCCTACATAATATTAAATCATTTCTGATTTAATATGATTTAATATTAAATCAGAAATGATTTAATATTATGTGGGACCCGCATCATATGTGGTCCATAAAGTGTTCCTTTGTTCTTTAAAGATGGATGATTCTCGTACGATCCTTCCCCTATATACATATATATATATATATATACCATACTACACAAGAAAGCAATCAATGGCTTCTCCGACCGATTCTTCCACATTCCTTGGCAGAATCACCAACATGGCTGCAACAATGTCTCTAGTGTCATTTGGACCAACTATTACAATCGCGTAGCAATTGTCGCTGGTTCGTCTCTTAACTTTATTATGTGTGTTTTACTTGGTTTAGTTGGAATCAAATCACAGGGACAAATCGGATTTCCATTCGAAACCCACCCTCAGGCCATTATCTTCATCTTTACTAGTCTGTTCTCATATGGTTTTGCCAGGGGAATCGAACATATCGATTCCTGATCCTATTTCAACAATTATGCCATTATTGTTAGATGGGGAAAGATGATTTTCTATTTATGCATTTGTTGTAGCTTTGGCTTCTTTATTTTATTTTTAATATTGTATGAAACAAAATAATAATCATAATACCGGATACCGGATTGGTGGGGAGCGATCCCTGTGTTAAAAACTGGGTAGAAGCAGAAAACTGTTTATAAAACGATAATGAAAACAAATTCCTTACAAACAGTATTAAAAATACAAATACAGAAACAAAAGAAGATCAAATAGAAAAGTTAAAGAAAACCGAGGCTCGTATTGGACACGATGCCTTTAAACAGATTCTCGGTCTGTTCCATGCAGGTACAACGGTTCAAACAGCCGAACCGAAGCTGGCGGAGAAGAAACTTGCCTGGAAAAGTTCGCCGGAAAAGTCGAGAAATGCAGACAGAAGTCGAGATTGTTACTGTGTGAAGTTGTGTATGAGAATGGACCCCAAGGTCCTATTTTATACTCTCAAATCAGCTCCAAGAAACCGACAATAATAAATGCTATTTAATTCTCAAGATCAAAACCGAAAATGCTATACATGGTATCGACTTGTAAGTTGTAGAGTTTAATCAAGATTTGGGATGAGTCTAGTCGAACATTGGTGTTATGGAGCCCGACTCGTTAAGTTAAGCGAGCTTTATTTTGTATTCACGATTGACTCGAGCTCGAGAATTATTAAGTTCCAGCTTGATAATGATAAAATAAAATAAAAACTCGAAGTGGTTCGTTAAAAAACTCGACTCGTTTACACCACTAGCTATTATGATGTTTTCTGTTCATTTCTTTTTTGGTTCTTGGTAGATACTCCAAATATTATGATATTAATAATTCTTTATATTTTTCGAAAGCAGAATCCTCGAAATACAATGGACAACGCCCGTGATATGATTGCTCGTTCGACGGCCGCTCTGTGCCGCCTCTGGAGGAACTATTTTGAAGATCGTAATAAATACCCGGAAGCCTTTTTGAGATCCATTGCTTCAGGCCTCATGATCTTGATCGAGATCGAGGCCTTAATATACAATGGTTTTCCGCTCTTAAATCTTAATTCATCCTCGGGCTGAATACGTGACTTCCACTGGTTTTTTTTTAACAACGGCAGTTTTATTAAACCCGAAGGAACAAAAACACTAGCAAGAAGCTAGTATAACATTACAAAGCACAAAACAGAAATAGCGAGAGTGGGGTTTTGCAGCCAACCTACCCAGTTAATTTTAAAACGCCTGCTCCTATTGTATACCCAAAAAAACAAAAGAGTTACAATATTATCCCAGATCGCCGCTTTTTTAGGTTTAGTAGTTCCAAAAAGGGTCCCATTTCGAAAAGACCATATAGACGATAATGCAGTGTAAACGACCGCCTCCAAACATTTAGACTCGCCTTTCCTCACCCGAGCTTCATCAATCCATCTCTTCCGGTCAAGAAAATTATTAAAGCCAGGGATATCGACGTTCCACCAATACATGACTTCCACTGTATCCCCCAATTCTACTCTCGCCATCATTATAGCTACCCAGGGGATGCTGGTTTCGATGTTTATTATTGTACTATCGATGGCATATATGTTGGCTTTTTGATATATATATATATATATATATATATATGTTTTAGGTTATATGGAAACAATGCAGTAAAAAGGAGTAGTTGAGGGATTAACCATCAGTAACTCGGTGTTATTTTGATTTGAGCATAGACAATATCAATCGAAATTCTAATGTCTACCGTTCCTTTTTTTATTTGTGATGACTTCATTTCATTATCATACATTGTTGTCTCCTATTTACGTTTTCTATAAACAAAAAAAAATAGTAACTTGTAATGGGTGGCAGATTGATTTTTCCTACTTTAAGCCAGACTAAAGGCACGCAGAATCGTCCGATGTGTTTTAGTTTAATAACACAATTTTGAGGGATTATAAATCGTTTTTACCGATTTCAAATGAGTTTTTCCGTTTTTTTATTGATTTCCACAAACTTTTTTTATTTTTTGGTTTTTTTGTTGATACATTTTTAAACCCCCCACCCCCCAAAAAATACTTACTATAACAAAGTCCGACTTGCTTGTAAGAATTATTATTATTATAAAACGCATCTCTAAATGAGGTTCTTATACAAACCTACATTTTACATAATTTTCAACTCAGCAAATTAAGAAATTAAATAGAGGTTCCGGTAGTAGTTTTTATAAGATTTTTTTCCCGGATACGATGAAAGTAATTTTCACACTGATGTTCTTCGTTTTAGCCATCCATGCATTTTCCAGATTTGATTGATACCAAACGACTACACATCCCATTTACATAGTCATGGTCCTATTCTCATGTTGGGGTTTGTAATTTTTTCATCCATCCAGCAATTGCCACATTCCGACTCATTTTACACCTTTCGTCCTCGGAGTTTTGAAGATGATCTACCTTAGAATTCTCATGGAAGTTGGATTTGTCCTGCTACCATGGCTATCGGCATTCCTCGGAACCAATTAGAGATTGTATGATTTTATATTCTGCGGGGCTCTTCTATGTTGTGGGTGTAATTAACGACGTAGCTACAATATGGAAGAGGTCGGCAGAATCTAAAATCAAACAATCTCTAATTGGTTCCGGGTCGGGGAATGTCGATGGCTATAGTAGCAGGACGAATCCAACTTCCATGAGAATTCCAAGGCAGATATCATCTTCAAAACTCCGACAATGAAAGGTGCGAAATGAGTCGGAATGTGGCAATTGATGGATGAATGAAAAAATTACGAATCCCAACGATGAGAATAGGACCACGGCTACGTAAATGGGGGGTGTAGTCGTTTGGTATCAATCAAATCTATGACAGATTACACTGCTAGAAAATTGAGTATTTTCAACGAAAATTAATTTTCAACAGAAAATGTTGTTGAAAATTTTCTACGAATTTTAGAGCATTATTGACAGAACATAAATTTTCTACGGATTTTCAACGAATTTTCGTTGAAAATCTCTCACAAACATATATGCATTTTCAACCAAAAATTTTTCAACGGAATGTTCTCGTCAAAAAGTTTTTGGTTGAAAATGCATTTTGTGATAGATTTTCAACGAAAATTCGTTGAAAATTCGTAGAAAATTTATGTTTTGTCAATAATCCTTTTAAAATTCATAGAAAATTTTCGACATTGTCCGTTGAAAATACTCAATTTTCTAGTAGTGAGAACCTTCTAAGACATCAAATATGCATAATAAGTCACTCCTAAATTAGCATTCATGCCAACTCTTATAAGAAATAGAAAAACAAGAAACAAATTTCAATATAAGATCATACCAGTGAGGTTCTTGGTTTCTTCTTGAAGCTTGTCAATAAGTCCTAGTATACTCAATAGAATCTTCTGTTACATAAATCTTCTTTTAAGGTTACATTTTCTTTCTAGCCTTATAGGAAAAGAAAAAGAACAACTTAGTACATTTATAATGTTGTCCTGAAACCATCCAGCCAAATTTAAAACTAAAGCACACAAAAACTCACTTAACCGCTTACCAAGTCACATTATTTTATTATCTTACAGGATGAATATAGAAAAGACCAAAAATCTTACCGGATAAGTGACTCTTACCATGGTAAGCACTTACCGGGTAAAATATTACATACAATATCGTTTTTGTTGATTGAATTCTTACCCGGTAAGTATAAGTATGTGACAATGTTGAATTTTACCCGTAAACGCTTACTAGATAAGTGTTTGATAAATGACCCATAATACGTAATTAACCACACACTTGCTCGAGGGTATAATCAACTGTTAACAAAAACAATAACAAAAAAGAAAGTTGTTTCCTAATTTCTATCATAAAATTTAACAATTAAAGTTCATATAAAGGAAAAGGGTAAAAAAGACAACCTTTTGAAGGCAAGATGTTACATACATTGCAAATGGTAAAATAACTATATAGATATGAACTTAAAATAACTATACATTGCAAATGGTAAAATAACTTCATTTCTCACCAGAACTCAACCCCTAAAAAAACAAAATCAGATCTATTTTAACACAGTCCCCGATACCATTAAGCTATTTTTTACGCTCATCTTCTCGGTTGTAGCCATCACGTATCTTTTATACACCAAAATCACAAGGTAGAAATGAAGAAAGAGGCCTGAAAGATGTGAATTGGCATCAAATTGTCATTTTGCAAAGGGTAAAATCATGCTTTTTGAAGTTGACCAAATTAGGTGGGCAAGATGAGGCTTGTTTTAAGAACTTGTACAATATGCACTATAAATTATAATTAAGAGGTTTTTAAATTTCCTGCAATAAAAAGCAATACACTATGCATATAAGAATGTACTTAGGGCGCGTTTGGTTCGCGGGATTGGATTGGATTTTGAGGGATTTGGATTTTAAATTCAATCTATTCCTGTGTTTGGTTTGCAAAATGATAAAGATTTAAAATTCCTGATTGATTTAAAATCCCTTGAAACGTTGGATTTTGAAATCCTTGGCGGATCCTCGGGATTTCGTGGGATTTCGTAGAATTTGTATGAAATAATGTCTTAAAAATGTTAGAAACATTTGTTTTGTAATAATTGATTAATAAAAATGTAATTTAATTATTTTTTTACTTTTTTTATATTTTTATATTTTTATATAAATTATTTATAAATAATGGAAATCCAATTCCATTCCAAATCCTACAAACCAAACACACCTATGATTTTCGAATCCATTCCAATCCAAATCCCTCCAAATCCGAATCCTTCCATAAAATTCAAATCCCTCAAAAACAATCTCGCAAACCAAACGGACCTTAGAGAGTTTTGGTATAACTAATTTCTAATGTAGTATATTAATAAAAAGCATTATTTTTACAAAATAAAATTAAATTCAACTCTAATAGTTAGTTTATCTTATCAATTTTATCATTAAAATGTTTATAAATGTTTATCATTTCACTACACTTTTAAAAAAAAAATTATATCACATTTAACCACAAAGGTGGAGATAAATAAATTAATATATTTCTCTTATCTGTATCTTCTTTTCTATATTTTAACATATACTTTACTATGGTTTGTTGGAGGAAAATAAACTCCAAAATCTTTAAAATCTGTATTTTAACATGACTGTTGAAAATGTTAAAAATAATGTCTTGATATTGACGTATATGAAGTTAATATTAATAAGTAGGTGTATATTTTGCGAATAATAGATGTATATTAGTCTACCCCATTTATTATATGAACTTTTAAAATAAGGTTTTCGACAACTTAATATAGTAAGAGAATTTAGGTGTCGAAATAAAATAAAGATCCAACCAAAATGCACAAACTGATAAACATAATCAGGTTACGCAGCGACAAGAAAAACAAGTTCGGTGACAGAGGTATAGAGACAGTCGTGAAATACTAATATCTTACTATATTATAACAACATGACCTAGGTGGCTATTGTTTTTAAGAGACATTAAAGTCTTATTTTACTTCTGATTCCGACCCGGGAGAACAAGCCATTCGGCAGAGGGATTCTGAAATTGCGGAGGCTTGGTTCGACCAAGCCAATCACGATCTTATAATAAGAACAAAAGATTTTTCTCGATCAATCCCCTTGCCCCTCATTCTTTGAGAATTGTGTTCAATTTCATATGTGGCAATTCCGCCAAGATCTCCAGAAGTCGATCCGGAGCAAGTGTTCGGATCTATTATGATATAGCCATGAGGCGCTCAACGGATCTTTTTAATCTTATTAAACCGTTTCTGACTTTAGATTGATACAAAAACCAGATTGATAGAAGGTGGTGTTGAAATTTGAAATTTGAATCAATAAGATTGTTTGTTTTTTTATGAATTGATAAATGTCTTAATTTGTTTAAATTGTCTATCTTACCCATTAGAAAAATACTAGAAGGGTACTCGCGCAATGCAGCGAGATCCATCTTAATTTTAATTTTTTATTTTATCTTTTTGTCTCTATCGATGTTATAATACGATTTTATTTTTTGTGTACTTTCTTTAATTATGTTTTTTTATTATAATCTAGCTTTAATAATAAAATAATATATTTTGGTTTAATAATATAATTTTTTTATAAATATAATAATTAAGCATTTTGTTAGAGTTGAATGATTATCCTTATTATATGTTACATTTTTTATATTCAAAATTAGATTTTTATCTATATAGTTAGTTGTATAGTTAGTTACACGAATTCAAACATGAAGCTTTAATAAGTTGTACCAATGCATGTATAACTTGTATTTTTGAATTTTAAGTAATTGTGCTTTAATCAATTGTACCTATTGCATAATAATATGTTTTTAAGAGTTTTTTGTCAAATGCTTTATAATATAATATAGATATAGATAATTTATTTTTGCTTTGATAATATAATTTTTTATAAAGATAATAATTAAACTTAATAATTATCTTAATTATATTTTAAATTTTTTATATTTAAAATTAGATGTTTATCCTGTATTTGATCATAATTATCTGCAGTTAGTTACACGAATTTAGAAATGAAGCTTTAATAAGTTGTACTTACGCATAATCTATTTGTAATTTTGAAAATTAAGTAATTAGCATTAAATAACAGTACCTAACGCTTAAAAAGTTGTTTTTAAGAGTTTTTTGCCAAATGCTTTATAATATAGTATAGATAGTGTTGAAATTATAAATAAATTTATACAGTTTCACATTATTATTCATCGTCATTATAAAATTACATCTGAATTATATAATTGGTATTCATTTAAACAAATTTACGTCACTGATGGTATTTAACATATTTAAATTCTATTAAAATGTACCAATTGAGAGGAGTGAAGATCGATTTGATAAAACTTGATTGAGAAAAATGATCTATTAAGATTAATCGATTAAGAAACATCTTGCAAAGGTCTGGGGAACAATAAAAAACAAACAATAGATTTTTAATCTAAACGAAATAAAAACTATAAATAATATGAATATTTGTGACAACATGACTCAACCTTCGCTATTTATTTAATCAATTCAAAATTTATAGGCATTACGTTTTTTTATATTTAAAAAAATATGAATAGTTTTGACATTCAAAACCAGATATTAATCAAGAGAATAAACTAATAGCTTATTTTTGGTCATCTTTTTGTTATAACATATTTATACAGAGGAAAGTTTAAATGAGAACTTAAATTTAATTGTGAATGTAAGGATAAATAAGAACATGTACGTGTTTATATTCAGACTAAATATTCTAATAAGGAAAGTTCAAATGAATATTCCTCGAGAGAACATATTTATCTAGAGGAAAGTTTAAATGAGAACTCAAATTTGTTTGTGAACGTGAGGACAAATGAGAGCGTCAACGTGTCTGAATGTAAATTATTCAAACTGAATATTTAGACTGAATAAAACTGAATATAATATTTATTCGGTCTGAATAATGCTTATTCGGACCGGTAAATACTATATTCAGTCTGAATATTTATTTGATTATTCCAGTCTAAATATGACATGTGTCCATGCTCTCATTTGTTCTCACGTTCACAACCAAATTTAAATTCTTATTAAAGACGGAAGGCCTATGTGGCCTTTCAGGGTCATGGCCCCTGAGTTATTTTATGTAGTAACTATACTAAATATAATTTAAAGTGTAAAATAAATAAATATTCTACTTGCTTCTTACTCTTTTAGTTAACTGTTATCCAACTAACCCAAGCCCAACTTATAATTTTTCTTAAAGGAATTCCTTTTTTATAAAGTAAAACCATCTTCTAAATTTAAACTTGAAACAAACCTAAAAGTACAGTATATAAGACACATTACAATATAATTAATTTTATAGGACGACTAAAATATAAGAACGTCTTGAGTTTTTTTTATAGATTTTAAGTTTATAGCGCTAAACCAATAAGCGTCATATTTAAAAGTGTTTCAAAAAATTATTAGATATTTTTAGACGTTTTAACAAGTTTTTTATGACGTTTTGTCGTATTAACTATTTTATAGGACATTATTAAAGAATGTTCTATAAAAAGATGAGTTTGCAGGACACTTATTAAAAGTGTTTTATAAAATAGCTAACAGGATATTTCATAAAAATGTCCTATAAAACAAATAAGAAGACGTTTTTTTTAGAATGTCTTATAAAATGGTTAATAGGACACTTTATTTGAAAAACGTTCTAAAAACTTGTTAAAACGTCTAAAAGTGTCTTATAATCCTATTGTAACGGTTTTAAGATATAATATTTTGTAGTTTGGTCTTATAATCCTACGTTTCTATAAAGTATTCTGGCAGGACGCTTAGATACAGTGTAAGAGCTAAGACTAATTAGCGTATGACTATGACTGCTTGTTTAAAGTGTATGCGTTTACTGCAACAAGAAAAGTTTTCAACAAGAATACTATGAAAACTAGGCTATGTAATAAAATGGAAGATGAGTTTCCAAACAACTCATTGGTTTTGTTTATCAAAAGCAAAGTTGCTCAAAATATTAGTTTGGAGAAAATTATAGAGGAATATATTCAAGGCCGTGAAAGATTGACGAGCTCCGTTTTGATGAGCAATGTTTAACATTTTCATATTTAACGTCTAGTTTTTGGGTTTTACTATGTTATATCGGATATTGTACTTTTTGTATTCTAAAAATATATAAGATATGGCAGGGTTGTTCCAAACTTTTTGGAGGCCCTGATACATTTAAATGTTTTGATTACATTACCTAATAAGATAACAGTGATATATGTTAAGCACAAAAATAAGCTAAATCTAAATGATTAACAATCTAAACCTAAATTATTAATAATTCGAACCTAAACCCAACTAATTAATAATTTGATTACATTACATTGAGATACCATAAATATATGTTAACCACAAAAATGGGTCAAATCTAAACGATTAACAATCTGAAATTAAACCTAAACTGTTAATAATCAGAACCTAAACCCAAATAATTAATAATTTAAACCTAAACAATTTCAGTTATAGCTTTACACGGGTTGATAAACACTATGTACGTGTGTAAAATTGGGTCCCAGAATTTTACGGAAACTATTCAAAATCTCACATTTGACATGCTAAAGGACGGTCCTAGATATCAAATCCGGCCCCTACAATTGAAAGGTTTCTGTTCCGCCTCTGGTTCTCATTTGAATACGTCCCTGTTTATCTAATAAAAAATATTTCCATAATTTAGTTTAAATATTTTATAATTTTATTATCCAAGAGGCAAACAAACATTGTTTCTAAATAATTATTATGGAATGAAAAAGAGGAAATAAGTTGTATTATTGTATACAAAAGATTTCATGACTTCCTCATTTTCATGCTTCATAGCAGGAGGAACATTTATTTTGGAATTCTTGTAAATAGATTGGACAATTTTATTTTGGCCAACTTTTAACTATCATAAGCAAAGTTGTATTATTTTCTTTCATCAAAATAAATATTTTATTTGACTATTTGATTTATTTTTTCTTCTATAAATTAATTTATGTTTATTATGATACCAGAAGTGTACATATTTGACTATTTAATCCTACATATACTATGTTGTTTTATTTTATATTTTTGTGTAGTTTTAAAAGATGTAACATATGGATATTTGAATTTTGAATCATATTTGAATTTTTGTGTAGTTTATATTAGGATATGTGGAACCCTAGATGAATCTCCAAAAGAGCCCTTATAGAGGAGAAATGGTCCAAGTCTAGCCGATGTGGGACTCTAACACGCCCCCTCCAACGAGGCTAGATGGACATTGAATTGTCCGGAGGGGAGTATCTGGAAGTGTCAAGTCACTTGAGTGGTAGACCTTGGCTCTGATACCATATTAGAATATGTGGAACCCTAGATGAATCTTCAAAAGAGCCCTTGAGGAGAAAGGGGAGGTTCCAACATATATAGAGGAGAAATGGTCCAAGTCTAGCCGATGTGGGACTCTAACAGTTTAGAAGGTATTCTTAATTTCTTTATATATAAGCTTTTCATCAATTTCATTCTAACATTATTTATAGAAGGAAACTTATTAGGATTAAAACACAGCATTTTGGTGGTTTAATTTGAAGAATATTTTTCAATTTATCATCATTAATCATCCAGGTATTCATTCTTCTTCTTGCTTCCATAGATTTTGTTTTAATATTACTTGGTTTTTTTTTATTCAACTAGAACTCAAATTGTTGATTTGTGAAGCAAATTTTACAAAAAATGGGAAGAAAAGTTAGGATTAATACATGTTTGCTGCTAGAAATTAAGCTTTTGGTGTTCAAATTTTGATATTCAGCCTCGTATTATAGTTAGAAATCATATAACTTATTGACTTTCTGGAAAAGTGCTTATAAAAATTTGATATCTTTGACTTATTATAAAAATGACTTCTCACTGTTTGGCACCAGATAAGTTATCTTTCAGAAACACTCAAAATGACTTACTACACTGGAATAAGTCAATAAATTGTTTTTAAAAACTAAAACCACACCCCCATAGTTTGTAGTTTGTACAGTAACATTATTTTCGACCTTAATTAATATTTGGAAGTTACTTTGGTCTTTTACCAAAAGCTCCAAAGATACTATTAAACTGTTAAAATTTTGAATTTTGACTTTATGTCAAAAACCAATATTTATTTGTCTAATGACAAAATGTATTAAAATACTATTGAAGTATCAATAGTATTTTCTCTTGTATATATAATATATGTTAGAACCTTATTTTTTTCCTCGTCACTGGTGATTTATAATATTATATTTCATCTATAAGAAACTTTATTTAAAATGAAAAACTAATATTTTGTTAAACATATAAAGTATTTGAATAATTAATTTAATGTTGTAATTTTTAAAAGGGAAAAGTCCAAAAAAACCCAACGGACATTTGTGTTTTGCATGATTAAGTCCCTGGACAATTTTTTTGAATGAGAAAACCATTGGACAACCTAAAACATATCAAATAAGTCCTTGCACAATATTTTTAAATGAAAAAACCATTGGACAATTTAAAACGTATCAAATAAGTCCTTGCACAATTTTTTGATTAAAAAAACCATTGGACAATTTAAAATATATCAAATAAATCCTTGTTACCTAATACATATTTCTTATATAGTTTAACATGTTATAGGATAGTTATTATTGTCAAATAAATGTGACGAAATAGATAGAGATATACATAAATACTTAGAGTTATTTATGAAGTAAATCTTCTTCCATATTTATCATTATCTCTATGTAATTGTCCCTATTTAAAAGGCTTATAATTAATGAGAATTACAAATCTTTTTCTGTATTTCTTGTGTTGTTATATCTCATTGTTTCTTTAACACGTTATCACCACGTAAGCTCGAACAAACTTCATTTAATTATTATTTTTTTATTTTTTCTTAATTATAAGAGTTGATTAGTCAATAATATATAACACAATTTAATCAACAATAAATGATGGTTGATTAATAAAGAATATATGAAACAATTTTCATCAAAATGAAAAATACATGAAACAATTTTATTTTTATTTAAAAACAAAAATATATGAAATAAATGTCCAAGGGTTTTTTTATTCAAAAAAATTGTGCAATGGTTTTTTCAATAAAAAAAAATGTTCAATAGTTTTTTCATTCAAAAAATTGTGCAATGGTTTTTTCAATAAAAAAAATGTTCAATGGTTTTTTCATTCAAAAAATTGTCCAGGAATTTATTTAACAAATTTAACAAAGTCCAATGGTTTTTTCATTCAAAAAAATTGTGCAAGGACTTATTTGATATATTTTAAATTGTCCAATGGTTTTCTCATTCAAAAAAATTGTCCAAGGACTTAATCATGCAAAACATAAAAGTCCGTTGGGTTTTTTTGAACTTTTCCCTTTTTAAAATGAAGAAGTCATAAGTGTTTATTAAAAGATGAAAAAAAATTGGAAATATCACATATGAAGGTTGGGTTTGGAGGTAAGATGTATGCAGACTTTACTTCTGTTGAGAACTGACAGACTATTTACAATAATACTCCCGACATACAAAAAGGATAAGTGGAAACAAATAGAAAGAACTCGAATTCTAAAAACTAAGATGATGATGTCGATATTTGAATTTGGTTAAGCCTACTAAACCAAATCGAATGTAGGATCATATGAAACATATCAAATTTAACCGGCGAACGATTCCAGTAAAAATGTCTTTGCAACATTTTCACATTATATTGCATAGTAAGATATTTCTTCATAGAAATAGCTTCTAAAATCTCTTTTAATTTAGGAATGTCGTTTTCCGCCACAGTGACGGAAAACGCGTTCCAGTCCAACACTTCGTTCAATGGAGGAACGAAATTGTCGGCAATGATCACCGGAACACATTCGTAATAAATTGCTTCCACGATTCTTGGACTATTGACTTCAAAACCCATCGGGCAAATACAATATTTGCTCGATTTCATGTGGAGAGAATAGGACATTTTTCGGGATGTTTCGTAGGACATTAGACCGGAAATTATCATTTTCTCGTCTTTATTGGCCCAGTGTTTGAGGAGCATCGGTCGGACCCTACCGTGCATTCTTCCGGCGAAGAATGCAAGTATTGGACGTTGAGAGATCTTTTTACCGCCCATGTTTCTAAGAGGTCTCCGGGGGTTTTGTATGGTGGTTTCCGGTAGGGAAACGTCTTTTCCGGCGAGAAATACGCCTTCGGAAGTGTCGGCATTGCAGAGGGCTTTTATGGTGTTCTTGGTCAGCTCTTCGTGCTCTTTTAATGTGTATGGACCCTGGAAAAGCATAAACCATAATAGGAGTTGAGAGCGAGAAATATATAAAAGAGACTAGGCTATATTTGGCAAACTAGCTGATAATCGTTGTTGGCTTATAAGCTAGTTGTAGCAGATAAACCACTCATGTTTGGTAAAAACTAGCTTTATAAGCTAGAAGTCAATGTAAAATGATGTAAAGGGACATGTTGAAAAGCTATTTGGAAAAAGAAAAAAAAAGTGGCAAGAACTACTTAAAATGACGTTGACGGTTAAGCAAAAGGGGATTTTTCAATAATCTCAAAATATAAGCTAGCTTATGGTTGCCAGAAGATACCTAGACAGAAGTTAAAGGCATATATGTGTTCATTTGGAATTGTAGATGGATATATATATAGGGGCGGGTTTAAATGAGAACTCAAATTTGGTTGTGAACGTGAGGACAAATGAGAGCGTCACACGTGTCATATTCAGACTGAATATAGTATCTATTCTGTCTGAATAATGCTTGAATAAGCATTATTCATATCTATTCAGAGAGCGCGACATGTGTCATATATAGACTGAATATAGTATCTATTCAGTCTGAATATTTCTTTGATTACTAAGTCTGAATAATCTATATTCAGACACGTGTCGCGCTCTCATTTGTCCTCACGTTCACAACCAAACTTGAGTTCGCATTTGAACTTCCCCCCCCCCTCTCTCTCTCTCTCTCTCTCTCTCTCTATATATATATATATATGGAGCGAGAGAGAGAGAAGGGGGTGGAGGGGTGTGTGTGGGGACGGGTGGGGGTAAATAAGAAAGCAAAATGGTAAAAACGTAAGAGTAAATGATTCATATGTGAATCGTTAGTAAACCTGAAAAAATTAATTTGAATATGCATATGTGAACCCAAATTTCCTTTCACCAATCATCCATATACAAATCATTTATTCTTACATTCTTACCATATTTGTCTTTCTTATTTGAACTTATGATCCAAGGATTGGGTTCCAGTGAGAAGGAAAGTTATGGTGAGAAGGGTAAGAAGGAATCTCCACAATCCTAATCGAAGAGAACCACTAGATCAATTCCCTTCTAAAGCGCAATTCATGGGTTGTTTTGGGATTAAAAGTGATGAAGGGTCCAAATTGCTTCTTACACTTCTCATCTTAACTCCTATTCTCACACGATCCTTCGTCTCTCTCTCTCTCTCTCTATATATATATATATAATTCATTTTTGTATTCTCTCTCTAACAATGTGTGTTATTTACTTATTTTGATTGCTGATTTGGGGACCAGTGATTTTTATGCATAAAAAGCATTACCGGCTGAAAGAAAAAGCCATAAATCAAGACAACTGAGTGTCATACCCAATCATGGCAAGCAACAAGAAAGTGATCCGAACCATGAGTCCGATTCCAGAAAGGATACTTTGAAGCGAGCTTATTGACATAATCCCGTAGGAAGAATGATAGCGGCTTGATATTATGCGAGTTGGGAACAAAAAGAGCACGTTGGAGTTGACGTGCGCTATATGGCAGATAAAAAAGGTGAGCCTTTTCTGGGTCCTTTGTGACAAACTGTCTGCTTGCCTCCATGAACTTCATAAACCATCCTTCTGAAGAATATATTCCTCTAAGATACGGATTATGGAAAATAGGTCTCTTTCCATCTTGATATATATAAACTTTAAGTATCAGCTCCATTAACTCATAGCTCCTGCCAGAAACAGTTGGTAAATAAAAATTGTAACATTCAACTTATAACTTAGTTTTTTGGAAGTGTAAGTATGTGTGGAATGACTAAATACTTTCAATAATTAAAGGGAGAATTTCATATACATCCTTAAAAACTTGCAATATTACGTATATATCCTTGTAAAATTTCAAATTACGTGTATATCCTTCTAAACCTGAAAAACTCACGTATATATCCTTCTTCCTAATTTAATTATTATTAAACATTTTAAAAATACAAATAATTAAAACTAAATTGAATATATTTTAGAAATTACTAATATAAACTTCCCATATCCCTTCCAAAAAGTATCTCAAATCAACCAAATCAACAGGCGCCGACTAGAGGAAGAAAAGGTGCCGGCGAGAGGAAGAAAAGGCGCCGGCGATGGGGTTTTTGATTTTGGAAAAGATTTATTGGAAGGTTATATTAGTAATTTCCAAAATATATTCAATTTAGTTTTAAATATTTGTATTTTTAAAATGTTTAATAATAATTAAATTAGGGAGAATGATATATACGTGAATTTTTCAGGTTTAGATGGATATACACGTAATTTGAAGTTTTACAAGGACATATACGTAATATTGCAAGTTTTTAAGGACGTATATGAAATTCATCAACAGAGGAATCTTTGGAGCAAAATCAATTTCATCAATGATCTGTAACGATGGAAATGAAAACGGTTGCAATTTTGATGGGAAGATGGAGTGCAATGCTATGATCCTTATGATGGTCATGACTCATGAAGATCGATATAGCATATCTATATTTACATCTTGTACATAAAAAAAGTAAGAAAAATATATGGTCTAATATGTGTTACCAACTAAAAACCAAAGGAAACCTCTTATCTACGGCATAAATCATGTATTTCTAGAAACTTATTCACCAACCCATCATATTTCCAAAGAAAATGCAGGTATTTTGCCGTCAAAAATTCAAATGTAAAACGCAGAGATAATTTGGCTATATACCTATTTCAGTGTTTCTTTTCAGGAATCTCAAAATCTGAGAAGCCTTATACTTGAAGCATGACTTTGCACCATTCTCCTTAATTGCCCAAACTGAAACCACACAATGACCATATATGAGTCGCAGATCAACTACATTGTGGCACTCTGAAAGGTTTTTAATTGAGGTTTACAGGCAAAAGGCGGCCAATAACAGAGTGCCATCTGTACGGATCATCCACTCAGTGCAGTTGTTAATGGTGATAATGGGTTGGCCTATATTCCCTTAAACTTAAGTTGTCTTATTCCTCCTGTTTCAATCCATTTGGTCTCAATAATGATCAACTGTTTGACCCTATCCAGAAGAAAAGGATTTAACATAACTATTCAGACCCTAAGACTGCACAAAATGGTGTTCACTGCCACCTCTTTTCTCCTTTTTAACGTTTACATATGGTAATAACATGAATATTAAAGCCAGTGTTCGATATGGGCACGTGTGAAATGGCAATGAGATGTGTGAATCAATTCAAGTGATACCCATTTCGAGACAATAGCACGATGAAATAAATTCATAACGTATGGTCCATATGGGGGCTTATATGATGCATTAGGGAAATATGTGTCACATATTGGTAAAAGATAATAACGTTATGATATAAATAACTATGGTCTTTCATGTCCGCATTTTTAACCATTTCATAACGTATATATATATATATAGAGAGAGAGAGAGAGGGAGGAAAGTTCAAACACGAACTCAAATTTGGTTGTGAACGTGAGGACAAATGAGAGCGCGGCACGTGTCTGAATGTAGATTATTCAGACTGAATAATCAAACAAATATATTCAGATGGAATATAGTATTTATTCGGTCTGAATATGCTTATTCATGCTTATTCAGTCTGAATAATGCTTATATTCAGTCTGAATATTTCTTTGATTATTTGGTCTGAATATACACGTGTCGCGCTCTCATTTGTCCTCACGTTCACAACCAAATTTGAGTTCTCATTTGAACCCGCCCATATATATATATATATATATATATATATATATATATCAGAGATAGATGAATCATAAAATGCCATGCAATAGTTTTAAAAGGATCATCAAGCCTACCTTTCAAACACAGATACATTCTTGAATAAAGGGGCATAGAGATTTGGATCATGGTCATCAATACCAACTGAGACAGTGTCAACCTCCTTTTTGGCATACACAAGTGCTTCATATGGTGATAACATCTTTATATCTCTCTGCATATTTCACTTCATTTTGTTAACTTCATCAGGAAATTAGGATAAACAATAACCTTGAATTTTCATTAGAATCTTGGTAAATCTTACTAGATAACGCTTATGCCTTCTATCAGAAGCAGATAAAGAAGATGGTGAAGATGGTTTCATTGAAATATTTGGCTTAACGACATCCGTCTGATTCTTCCTTTGGCTAACTTTGACTTTCTCTTGCACAACTGCAATTGGCTGAATTAATTGACCAGAAGAATTAAGCAGAGTCTCGGTGTCTACCTTAATAGCCTCAGACATTTTATCTCTGATCAAGGGAGTAATTTGGCTCTCTAAGTTGGCATCAAAGTGATTTGTATTTGGAAGATATGAATTCCGAGTCATAAGTTGATAAGGAAGCATTTTCGTTTGAAGAAGAGCAAAAGTTATTGTGATAATGGCTCCAATAGGGAGTAACTTCTTCCAATCAATTCTGAATATCAAAAAACCGATGATAGGGTGTACTATCTTCATCTCCTCCAAATCCAGCACTTGCTCCTACTAATAAATATCGGCGCCACTAAATCAAATATCAATTTCTGGGGCCCACAAACACCGAATCCTCTTCATAAACCTACGATTCCTCAAAGAACTCAACAACATAAAATTTTGAAATCCTATTCCATTTAACAGCTCATTAGAACTGTCCCATGCTTTAAGCATATTCCAGCATCTGAGAAGTTGGAAGATCACTGCAAAGTGTAAACACACACGATCAGGATACTAGGATACTATGATTTGTTCGATGAACGAAGTGATACAAACCACATACTAAGAAACCCCATAAACATTTCGTTCTCAACTTCTTCCCTGAAAATTTGGTCTAAATATAATAACTATGTTATTCTAATGTTAAATTTACCACTAAATCATCTATCTCTAATAGGTTTCAAAGCTACGGGGCTGTTTGGTTGGTTTTCCATTAAGTTTTATATGGATAAAGCTACTTGTGTGGAAATAATCTCATAATCTGTATGTATAGATTGAGAATATTATTGTTTGAGAGGGTTTTTTCATAATGGAATGACAGGAGCGTGTTTTTGGTTTTTAATGAGGAGAGACAGGTTTGGATTGGCTAGTTGGCTTTCTGCATAAAGCTCCCTAGAAGCTTACCGAATAATCCACTTTCTACATCATTAAGCCAGCTAACCGAATAAGCTATAAATCCCAATAAACTCATTAAGCTGCTAACAATTGGACCCTAAGAAATGACTATTTACATACTATGCCTAGTGGCATTCTATAAAGCTCAAATCAACAAAAACGAAGTGGATAATATGTATAAATGTAAGAGCAGGATCTAAATTCCCCTTTGATCTAACTTCTGGTGAAAGTCTTCTTCTATTCAGAACCAGATGGAGATAAGCTTTACATAAATTAATATGAGAATTAACTTCAATACGATACCAGCAGAACAATACTTACAAAAAAAACACATAATACACTTCAAAATTGGATGAGAAGTTATCAAACCTCGATCAAAGAGCTGAAATGAGCTGAGAAAACCGTCGGGAAGTCGTGGGAGATGACTTCAAAAGGTTAGGGATACGCCGGAGTCTGAAATCGGCCGGCCGGAAGTTGAATTCCGGTGAAATTTTCGAAAGGATTTGAGGAGAGAGTCAACGAGGCGTGGTGATGGGGGCACCGGAGGCCGACTAAAGTCGTTCATATGCCCAGTTACCATCGGACAGATTTTCCAAACAATTTGGTTGCTTCCATTATTACAAAGCAAAAAGTATTTAGAGTAAACTACAAGTTCAGTCCCTGTGGTTTATCATGTGACACTTTTTGTTTCTACATTTTCAAAATTAAAATATGACCATCGTCGTTTATAAAAACATCTGGACTTGATCAATATTAGCACTTTTTGTCATGAAATTGATTTTGACTCAGAAACAGACTAAATAAATCTATAAAATGACGAAAATGCCTCTTATTAAACAGAATTCATAATACGCCATTACATAAAAAGATCAAATCTGAATGTTTTTAAAAAACTTGATAGTCTTTTTATTATTTTGAAATTGTAAAGATAAAAAATATTATTTTCAACGAGGACCAAATTTTTAGTTTACTAAATATCTATTTGTTTATTAAATTTATTGGGGAATTGATTCATACTACTATTTTATGCAAACCTTTTTCACTTTATAGCTTTTTTCCTTTTAATTGGATTAAAATAGTGGATATTGTGCAAATGTTCATTTTACAATCTGTAAAATACATTTTTTTTCTGAATTAAATATAAGTTTAGTGTATCAGTTTGTGGAATGTCGTTTCGGCTTGTAAAATTGGCCCCAAAAAAATCATATTTTATTAATAAAAGTTATATTTCACAGGTTACAAACGAGCAATTGTAAAATCTTGATCGTATAATCATAATCGGATAAAAAAGTGAACAAGTTCATCTAAAATGACTAGTTTGGTCGATTGTCCAATAATAATACTTTTCATCTATAATTAGTTGGAACTTTAGATTTTATTTCTCAGTTTTATTTATTATAAATCTTTGGTGACTTTTTCACTATTTGTATTCTGTTTTCGTTTCCGCATCTTCTCTTAACAATTGTATCTTCCATCTATCAATTGTTCGGTTATATAAGAAAAATATATAATATGACATCTACTACCAAAAACAAACAAAAGATATTGTGAGGGAAATTAGGAAACTGAGGAAAGAAGGATAAGGAAAAAAAACTGAAGTCCCTTCCCATGAGGGACATGTGCGTCATTTAATGAAACTCGTTCAACGTTTGCAAAGACAAAAACTTCATCTTAAAACAACATACATAGTAAGAAATTATTTATAATAATGGAAGTTGAGGGACGAAAATCAAAGTTTTAAATAAACGGCAGGAAAAAAAATTGTAATCAACTAATCATTATATTTTGTTAATTTAATCTTTGAAAAAGTGTTTTGTTTGATTACAAAACACAACAGATTTTTTAAAATGATGTTCAAATTTTTATTACAACTGGTCATTAATTTCAGTTGGACGTTAACTAATCTATAATAAGGGTTTCAATGTGAAAATATAAAAATTAGTATGCCGCCTAATATAATCAAATATTACACACTAAGTTTTTATGGTATGGTTAAGAAGGTTCTATACCAGTCTTAGGTCTAATGATCTGTCATCCGATCATCCTGAACACGAGGAAGCTGCTCTCGATGTGAGATCTTAATGACATCATTATTGTAATATGTTCGGTGCTACCACTGTCAAAGTCAACGAAGTATGGTTGCAGGACATCATCGTGTGAAAAGGTCTGTTATTAAACATGCATACACAAAACATAAGAGTTGCACACAAATTTTATAGACATGTTTTTTAGAAAAGTAATAAATCTTATCTTCAACTGTTATAAGCAATTTTATCATATCATTCGTGTGAGCAAGAAGTGCGCTCACACACAAGTTCAATAATGTCATTTAAGGAGGTGTTTACTTATGACTTAATGAGCTTAATGGGTTAACGGACTTATTCGCTCAACCAAAATATAGTGTATCTTTGGGGGCTTATTTTGCACCATTTTGCACACCCGTGAAAATGGCATGGTATTAGGGGTGTCATTTGTTGAAATCCAATTGATTTCATTAGATCCAATCATCTATTGGATGTTGGATGCGATCCAATCTAATCCAATTGATGATTTGACCAGATTGGTTTAATCCATCAGATCGAATTGGATTTATTCAAATTTGTGATACAATTTTTCGACCAATTAGTCCATTATTTCAACCAACCATTCATATATTTTATTAAGTTATTAAAAAATAATGTATATAAATATCAAATAAAAACAATACCGTAAAATATAAAATATTGATAATTGAATAGTCATGATTATGGAATTAGATTGATTCGGTTTTATTGGATACCGAACTGTGATATAAAAATAATAGTTCCAATTTAAATATTGAATTTTTCGATGTGATCCAATAAAATGACAATTGAATATCCATTTATAACATATGGGTTCTAATTAAATGCGAGTTATGTAAACATATCATAAACTTAATTGTTTTTCACTTTTTCAGCCTGCGGCTAAAACATCGTTACAGAATCTCAGAAAAGTGAAATGTCAATAATACCCTTTGGCGATCATCAAGCTACACAGCGGTCATTCAGTCATTTGGTTCAGCTCTGTGAAATCTGCAATTAAGGAAAAACAAAATCGATCTCAGAGCTTTACAACCTTCAGATCGATATCTTCCCTGGGGTTTTGATTTCAGTGATATATGATCCCTTAAAAAACTCTACTGCGTGCGTGTGTGTGTGTTTTCTGCTTCGCTCATGGCGGCTCCGTTCTTTTCAACGCCATTTCAGCCCTTTGTTTATCAGGTATGCTTGATTTTAGTTCCAGTTTTTTGCATTTGATGTGGTTTTTTGTTGTTGAAAATGTTCAATCGACGATATGTCTGAATTTTGTAAATATATGTCTGAATTGCACCGGTAGAATTTACTGTTAAGCCTCTGTGAATTTTGAGGTCGTTGATTGTACTTGATCTGCTATGAAACTGATGATTATATCGATGATGGTGCAAGGTTAGTTGCGAGTAGTACAAACGGTGTTGAAATTGAAATACTTATGTCTTTGAAGGAGACTCGAATCCATAACCTAAGGGTTTTAGAAATCGACTGATACCATTGGGCCAAACATCACTTGGTAAAAATTAGAAAATGAAAGTAAGCAGGATGAGTTCATGATGAAAGATGAGATGCCAATTGATCAATATAAAGAAATCTATACTTATTAGTAAAATCAGAGGGATGGTGTATTTTGTCTTCATTTATCTGCAAGAAGTTTGGATTAATTTTAACTGTTTTTGCGCCCTGGGGCGGGTAGCTCGGACTGCTGAGTTGGCAAGGGGCGGAGTGCGCCCCTTTGCTCAAATTTAACTGTTTTAGCTTTACCTTAGCCTTCAAATCGGGTCCTTGTTTGTTTGTTAACATACTTCAATTTCTGCACTTCATATTTGAAGATGATAATTCATTGCCTTCTTCTTTAAACATGTTTTTGCATTAATTATATGTTCTCTATACTCTTTTGTGCTCACAAACACAGTGGAGGAGAACATAATATAGTTTCTCATCTTGAATCAACTGTATATTAGCTGCTTCTGTTTTTTGCTTGTATGGTTGCATACTTGTATATATATGTTTGTACCTATCTGGTCTTTGCTTACTTCTTTCGATCATTTGACTCATGTAATTAATTTTCAATAGAGTGAGCAAGAAGATGTTACGCCTTTTCAGATTTTAGGTGGTGAGGCTCAGATAGTTCAGGTATTTTATGTATCATTCATGTCTTTCCAAAAAAACTTCAATCTCCACCAAAATAACCTACCCCCCCCCCCCCCCACAACAACAAAAAAAGGGCCTTGATTC
This sequence comes from Silybum marianum, assembly GCA_036898165.1. Classification (NCBI taxonomy): domain Eukaryota; kingdom Viridiplantae; phylum Streptophyta; class Magnoliopsida; order Asterales; family Asteraceae; genus Silybum; species Silybum marianum. The sequence goes on along the minus strand of CM072544.1, from coordinate 27,233,755 downwards.
TGATTTGTCTGTGCCAGATAATGTTGAAGCCAGAAGAGAAAGTCAGTGCAAGACCAGGTAAATTGGTGTTAAATTATTGATTAAGCATGTTACTTTGCTTAAGCGTTAGCCATCTGAAATATTTGTTTGTGGGTTTCTGTGTGTTATTCTACAAATGTCCTCTTCTAAGTTCTATGCTTAAGCAATCAGTGCATACCCTGTCATAAGGGGCCTTTTACCAAACGATCACTGGGTCACCTTACCGAGTGAGTATGACAAAGACCGAGAATATTACCCAGTAAGAGGCATGGCAACAACCGGTAAGTGAGGGAGAAGGCTCTTACCCATTTAGCAGTTACCGGGCAAGGGCCTGTTTGTTAGCAGCTTAATGAGCTTAATGGGACTCACAGTTTATTCTGTCAGCTATACATGACTGTTTAGTGGCTTAATGATATAGAAAGTGGCTTATTCAGTAAGCTTTCAGGGGGGATATTTATGCAAAAAGCCAAGTTTCTTCCCAAAGCTGCCTCTCCCTATTAAAAAACAGGCTCCTTCTATCTATGAAAAATCCTCCCAAACAAAAACCTTCACAATCTATACAAACAGATTAATTCACACAGACACCTTTATCCATACAGGACTTAATGAAAAACCAACCAAACATCCCCTAAGAGACTTACAAACAAATGAACAATCCATGTTGATGGTCGAGAATGTTACCCGTCAAGGTCAGTGAGGGTAGTAACTCTTACCAGTAAGCGCTTACTCAGTAACCATTTGGTAAACGGCCCCGAGCCAAGACATACAAAATCCTTATAAAAGACTACAAAGTTAACAGTGGTAATGACAAAAATTCCCCGATATTTCTAACAATATGTTTTACACTGGCATATTAAACTATCCAAGCTCCAATTTATACTTTGCAGGTTGTATGTGCTACATGTCTGGATCCACTCAAATGGAAAACGTTTATGCCCCAGAAAATGAGGCAGGAATGTGGCAATGGCTTTTTGGCAAGAATGTGACTAGCACGCTTTTTTTAAATTCCGGTTCAACTGATGGATTTGTTGGCATTGCTGCACCTTCTTTAGCAAGAATTCTCCCGGTTCGTATTATCCTAATTTATAGTTTATTAAGTTACCATGTTTCAATACTTGATTTTGGCATACTATAATGCAGATCGACTTGGCAAAGTTTGGCGGTGAAATTTTATGCCAGGTATGCTTTCTAATTCTATGCCATAGGTTTTTCCTTGAGACCCCGTTTGGGTTGCAAGATTTTTTGAGATTTGGAATTGAATTCCATTTCAATCCTGTGTTTGGTTTAAAAGAAAGTCCGGAATTGAAATCCCGGGATTTCAATGAAACCCCACAAACGGGATTTAGAAATCCCATGGGGGTAGTTGGTATTTCGTTGATTTCGTAGGATTTGTTTGTAATAATGTTTTAAAATATGTTAAAAACACTTGTTTTGTAATAATCAATTAATAAAAAGGTAATTTAATTCTTTTTATAAGTTATTTATAAAGAATGAAATTCAATTCCATTCCAAATCCCTCGAAAACATTCCATCAAACCAAACGGGCCCTTTTGTTTTAGTTCAATGATGCAGTCTTTATGTGACTTTTGTTAGTATTATTTTGTAGCCAGATGCATTTCTTTGTTCCATCGGTGATGTGAAGGTTAGTAATACGTTTGATCAGAGGGCACGTAATGTTTTACCTGGTGTTGAGGTGAGCTCCCCATATTTTGTTTCCCAATAGTTAGTTATACTTCCAAATTCATGCATTTAATGATGTTTTCTTATGGTGTTTATAGGGATTCTTGAGACAAAAACTATCTGGCCAAGGCTTGGCATTCATAGTTGGGGGTGGATCTGGTATGTTGTTCATAACTTACTGGTCTTGATATCTTTGTCTTTACTATATTATAAAGCATTCGACTAAAACTCTTATAAACAACATATTAAGCATTAGATATCTTTTATTAATGTGTTTTAAAAAAAATTAAGGTTACAAATTATTATAGCTTACGACTTCTTAAAATTAACCGATAACCAACTTATAAACTATATAGATTTACCTTTTTTATAGATCGAAATTATTTTACATATAACAAATTATAGTATTTTATTCTCTTTAATTTGATACCAATATATCTTTTTCTCAATTTTAAATTTGTTCCGAATTTCAAAATTTCGACAATGAGTGTATTCACGTGGGACTATATTCATACTAATATTTTTACATATATTATAAAGCATTTACAACTTATTACAATGTACATACAACAAACAAGAAGGAATTCAATGGTACCTTTTTTAGTTAAAAAACAATGTATTTTAAAATAAAAAATATAATGAATCATCACTACATTGAAATCCAAATTGAAAATCATATATATAGAGGAAGGTTCTAGGGAAAACACTAAAAAAAACTGAAGAACACCCCGAGAGCCCTCCATTAGGACGGTATGCACTAATGCATACAAGCGATTGAAGCTGTTTGTTTTTCTATGCACCAATGTTTCTATAATTACATATGCATTAGTGCATATGTACAAATGCATGTTACAAATTACCAGTATGCATTATTAGTGCATACCGTCCAGATGGAGGGCTCCCAGGGTGTTATTCACTTTTCTCTTTTTTTGGCGTTTTCCCTTGAACCCGACCCTATCATTTAACTAATAACCAACCGATAAACATGTTACAATATTGGAATAAATGTTGAGCCCTAATAATACGGAAAAATACTCCATAAACTGATAACTAACCAAAGACTCTCTTGCTCTTTCAAGACCATAAAATAAAAATCAAAAGGGACAGAGAATTCCATCACAAATGAATTGTTTTCTAAATATTACTTTGACCTATTTAGTTTCCTTCCTTTTTCTTTCTGTTATTAGTGGTGCAGAAAAATCTTGAGGTAGGTGAGACACTTTCGGTCGACATGTCGAGCATTGTTGCCCTTCCATCTACAGCTAACGTGCAAATAAAATATAATGGCCCGATGAGAAGAGTGGTCTTTGGGGTAACTTTCTTACACTTGGTCCCTTTGAAGAATTATTTTTTACTACTTTCTTTTTTACCACAAGTCTTATTGTTCGTTATGCTTCTTGCTATGTTTTCAATGCACATACGCGTTACTTATTCTTGTTTATTTATTTTCCGTGCTTTTTTCAGTTTTCACCATATGTTGAGATTCGTTTGTCCCTCACTCTCTCTCTCTCTCTCTCTCTATATATATATATATATATATATATATATCGGGGAGGGATCATACGAGAACACCCTCTATTTAAAGGAACACTTTGTAGACCACATATGATGTGGGTCCCACATAATATTAAATCATATATGATTCAATGGTCCCCACCATTGAATCATATATGATTTAATATTATGTGGGACCAACATCATATGTGGTCCACAAAGTGTTCCTTTATTCTTTTAAAAATACAAAGTTCTCATTTGAACCTTCCTCTCTCTCTCTCTATATATATATATAGGGGGCTGGCTATTCAAGGGAGAACTTAGAAATTTGTGCTAACTGTGAAATCCAATCTCAACCACAAATAAATAGTTAAATTAGGTAACTTTGCTAATTTTAACTTAAAACATTAATTAAGGTCATTTTAGGAATTTTAAAAATCTTCTCTCTCCGACCAACCTTATTCCGGTGAACTTTATTTCTGCCAACTTTATGTGAACATAATACCTAAAAAACATAATTAAAAAATACACATACAAACGATATTCACTGTGATACCTAAATATACATACAAGATGCAAATTGTGATACATTTGTAAAACAACTAAGATAACAAAAATACACACTGTGATACCCTTTGTAAAGCAATGAAAATGAAAACAATGATACACTTCATAAAACAACAAAAGTACATTGTGATACATGTTGTGTTACAATGTGAACATGATCATTGTGATACAATTTGATCCACAAATATATTTAAAAAGACAATATATATTAGGTAATCAAAATTAATTAAATATTTCCTTTAGAATTACTTTTTTTAATGAGTTGTTATAAATAAAATGACCAAATTATCTTTTTACCTTATTTAAGTAATATCCTTAGCGCATCCACAGTGGTGGAACCTTCAAGAACCTCACTTGCCATATTTTTTCCTGCCACATCACTGCCACCTCAACAAAACAAAAAGAACCTGTAGAAGAACCTCCATTGTGGATGCTCTTAAATATCTTAAATGAGTGGTTCATATTGGATCTCATGGTTATTACAAACTATATAGTTCTCATTTGATTAGGCTCCTATATATATCCCGGAGTCAAATTGTTTTTGATGTCTTTTTTGGGACAATTTGTACCGTGGGTCCAGCCAGAGGGAGATTATGTTATTTGAAAGAGGGGAGACGTGTGGTTACTAAAACTAGAAAAGTCAAATGGATAATTAGAAGACCAACTATTTTTTGTGGACCACAAAAAGAAAACATGTTGCTTGATTAACGATCGTAGTCACATAAGAAATTTTGAATATGCCTTAGAATTATTTCGAATGCCTAATGCATCTCCGTAATCACTTAACAAAAGCAACCAAAGACAAGAAGAATGAAGCCAACTTCGTTCCTATAGACTAACCTTATGGGGTTAATTAGTTCAACTGGCAACAAGACTTGGGTCTTTGGGGTTCCTTCTCAAAGATCACCAGTGCGGGTCCCGCAAGGTCACTGAGGATTTTCCTGACTGTTCTCCGTGGCCATGGGATTTGAGGTGTGCGCAAGCTGGCCTGGACACCTATGGTTAATTAAAAAAAAGTTTATTACTTGAATGATGAAAAAGAAGCATGTTATAGGTGCCAAACAAATATGTTTTACTGCTTGCTTTCTAAAACTGTAAAAATTTCATGGTGATTTTTCGTAGGGGGAGAATCTAGTAACGGCAATGTTGACGGGACCCGGGATCGTCTTTATTCAAAGCATGCCCTTCCCTCGGCTTTCTCAGCGCATCGCTAGGTAACTCCTTTCAAAATCTTCATATGCCTTTTTGCTCTCTATCGTTTTTTTTTTTCCGAAATCCTAAAAATATTTGAAAATCATTTTTGACAAATCTTATCTTTACAAAACTTTTTCGCCCTTGGGGCAGAGGAAATGTCTGTATATATTCTACTTTTTTCAGACCCTGCTTTCGAGTGTGATATACTGGTTTGCTTACAGAAATTGTTCTTGCAAACAATTGTCTTGTATATATATATATAGCATTGGACATTGGTCACATCATATATAGGCAAACACGAACAAGTATATATAAACTTAAATATATTGTCATTAGAGGCGGGTTTCATTATGAACCGGGGGACCGTCCGCGACATATGGACGTATTATTCATCATGAATTTTGTTAACATATTCATTATGATGCATGAATGTGTGCTTCATGATGAATAACACATCCATATTCATCATTAATGTGTTATTCATAATGAATAATCATCCCGAAGAATTACACGTGTCGGTCTGTGGACGGTTCCCAAGTTCATAATCAATTTTAGGTTTCTAACCGAACTTTCTTCTCATGCCATATTTCTTGAAATAAAAACTCCTTGTGACATTATTGTGTAGTAAGAGAATCTCCAACAACTTCTCTATAATATCTCTAAAATAGAGAACTAAAAGTTAAAATATCTAGAATAAATTACAATCATCTTCTATAGATTCTCTATTTTAGAGATTTCATCATTGATTATGTTATTTAAATATTCTATAATTTTATGATTCCAATGCATTAAAAAAATTATACATATAAAATGATATTAATTTAACTCTCATCGTTGGAATAAATAAATAAACTCATTTCTCTCTCTTCTCTTTGGAGATTTTGAGAATCCTCTATATTTGGAGATTTCTCTATGATTCTCTATTTTAGAGAATTAGATAGGAAAACTGTTGGAGCATTATAGAAAACAAAAAATTAATTTTCTCTATTTTAGAGAAGCTGTTGGAGTCTTGGAGATGCTCTAAACACGCAAGACTCAAGAGGTTCCAACATGTACTTTAGGTTACCTACCAAACTAAACCAAATCTACCCAGTAAGTAAGTAACATAATTAGGGTCTAGAGGTAGAATGTATGCAGACCAGTTTAACCCAAAAGGATATAAATTAAAGGTTGTTTTTTTAAAACATAAAAATTAAAAAAAATTAAGTAACACGTGAGAGTGTTGAATTTTGTGTGGTTGCAGGGCAGTGACGTCACCAAATATGAGGGATAATCCAAAGTTGTTCATGCAGATAGCTATATTCTTCTTTCTTGCTTATGTTGTGGTTATTTCATCTTTCATCTTAACAGACATATAACTTGTTTTTTTTTTATAAAATTTTCTTCTTATTTTTCCAAAAACTTAGATTTAGAAATTTGGGTTCAAGGCTAACCCAAAAGAGTGTGTAAAGATTATAACTTTTTTTTTTCATTATTTTCTTATGTATTTATCTAATTTGTTTGGTTGTATAAACCAAATTAAACGTAATCTAGTATAGTTTATATAAAGCAAGGCTCAAAAGGTGTTATGCATGATATTTTTTGTTTTTTTTAAGATGTTTTTGTTTTTAATTTTATCGTAGATTGTAAAATAATGTATGCAAATTTCAATCAATCTGAGCCAACCCACATGTTTTAGGTCAGGTTGAGATTTTTCAAATTACAAACATTAGGTTGGATTGTTCAGATGTATTTAACCCGACCAGTGTGCAGACCTATTTTCCGGAAAGGACACTGTTCAGATGTATTTAACCCGACCAGTGTGCAGAACTAGTTTCCGGAAAGGACACTTGACCTTACAATAACCCACAAGTAGTATAAGTTATATTTCTTTGTGATAAACATGATTAAAAATCATCAACTTTATTACTAACATTTGTGTTCTTATATATCTTGTGTATTCGTTTTCATGCATGCTGAACAAATTATCGATTTTACATATTAATGTCATGACGTATAAAATATATTTATATATGTAAATGAACATAAATAAATGGATGAGACCATTGTTCATGTTTGTTTATCTAACTAAACGAACAAAAAAATGTGTTCATGTTAGTTCGTTTATTAAATAAATGAACTTTTCGTCCAATGGTTTGTTGAATGTTCGGTTCGTTTACATTCTTGTTTTGACTTGTTGGACTCTCGGAAGTCAAAGGTTGACTTAAATAACCCAATAGATTGCATATTTATAGAACTGATCAAGAAAAATAATTTACATCCGGCACAACCCTAATAGATTAATTATTTTAACTTATGTTTAATTATTATTATTAATAATTACTTTTCATCTGAACTTCGTTAAGCGTTACATATTTTCTTACAAAAGCATTGTTTTGGGAGAGTCTAATTTGGGAGAGTCTAATTCACCAAACGAAGCGGTGTGATTACTTAGATTTTTAATAAACGACACTAGAAAACAACAGTTCATTTCATTTTATCGATGAATTTGATTAAACATAATTAATTATATTCCAAAAGAAATTGTATTCTAAGAATAAACATTTGAGGAGGTCGAATGTCGCTGTTTAAAAGCAGAGGTGACAATTTTGTACCAAACCATCCCAACCAACATGTGTACCAACTGTATCAGTTCAGTTATTCGGTTGTTTTACTTGATGCTTTGATAAACATTACATCCCAGTTTAATTATTGATGTAAAGTGGAAACATGATATCTTCGGTGAATTTATTCATAACTGAATTCATTGCAACTTTCTGAAAACCTTTTAATGGTCATTTCCTCTTCCTCCTTGATCAAACCTTTCTTAGCACAAAAATGTCGTGTCGCTCCTATATGTTAATTTTTTCCTTGGAGAAAGTTGATTATAAAATTAGAGATTGGATTTTTTTTTTTTTGTGTTTGGTAACGATGGCGTTTTATTCTGATATTTATATAGTAATTATATTTATTGGATTTTGAATTGTTATACAAATTTTGGAACCATAACTTTTATTTATTCAAAATGTATTAATATGTAAGGACAAAGCCATCGTCAAAAATTTATCTAATAAGACCACTAAAGCATCAAATCGTTTACATATACGGTTCCCGCTGCATTGTACGGATACACAACTAGTTATAATTTATTGAGAAATTACGCGATTTTGAAAATGTCTATTTAACATTTTGCAAAATCTACTTCTTTTCTTAATTAAATATGATTTTGGTGAAATCAGCTTGCATTAAGTGGATAAAGCTGTCTGTGTGGATTAATTTGTTTGTGTTGATTTGGAAGGTTTTCGGAGGGTTTTTCCATGAACGGAACGGGCATTTTTATTTATTAGAAGGGGCATGTTTGACTAAAAACTTGGCTTTTAGCATATAGCTCCCCTGAAAGCTTATTGAATAAGCCACTTTCTATATCTTTAAGCCACTACCAAACATAGTTGGATAGAATAAACGGTGAGTCCCCATTAAGTTCATTAATTAAGCTGATAACAAACATCCCCTTAGATAAGAAATAAACAATTGGGGAAATGTGGGTGCCTAAATACCAAGTGTCTGACTACACAAGTCCTCAAAACATAAATAACAATAGAATAAAATCGGCCATATAAGGATGCCAAATATGGTTAAATGTCCTAATAGACGACTTTATAGGACTTCAATATGACCAAACGATTACACTACTAAACTAAACGACAGACTTTTGTCTACGGGCGTTTCCCTAGGAAATTTGTTGCTAAAGAGTGATTCCTCACAAAACCGTCATAAAAGTTGGTAGGTAAATTGTTGATTGGTAATTCAAATCAGTGACAGATTACCCATGGATTCTCTGGGTGATCCGTTGGTATTTTCTCGAAAAACATCGAATTTTACCGAACCATTGGTATTTTCTGGATGATCCGTGGGTAATCACCGACGGAAACTTCACTGAGTAGTTTTTGTGGGTAAAAGTCATTTGTTTTGTAGTGTTATGTGTCTTACAATAAGGTGTTATAATAAGTTGACACCACATTTTTTAGTATCTTAACAAGTTTTTTTAAAGACAATCTTAAATGTGTGCCAGAACCGTACCTCGGTCTTCGAGAGTTTAACCTTATGGATTGCTTCCTCACGTTCCTCTTCGAGTTCATTCAACATCATTCTCATCATTTTCATGCTCTTTGATGGCTAGTCATATATGTTCTTCAAGTTCCTTCCTATCACATGGAAGAGAATCCAATCTATTTTGCAGTTCACTGAGATGGGCCACTTAGGGCCGTTTACCAAACGCTTACCCGGGTAAACGCTTACCAAGTCATATTACCTTAGCCGAGGAGTATAACAAGTACCAAAAATCTTACCCGGTAAAAGTGAAGACAAGGAAAGTAAGGACCAAGAGTCTTACCCGGTAAGTTTTTGCAATGACTCTTACCACGGTAAGCGCTTACCGGATAAATTGTTACATACGATGCCGTTTTGGTGAACTAAAATCTTACCCGGTAAGTAAGTGATAGTTTAAATTTTGCCGGTAAGCATTTAGCTGGGTAAGATTTGGTAAACGACCCCTTAGTCTATTCCTAATATTAATATGTATGAAAATAATTAATAAATAAAGATACAATTAACTGCATATAAAAATCCACTTAGGGGCCGTTTACCAAACCCTTATCCGGATAAGTGCTTACCAAGTTATATTACCTTATTGGAGGAATATAATAATAAGTACCAAAAATCTTACCCGGTAAGATCGAAAACAAGGAAAACAATGATCAAGAATCTTACCCGGGTAAGTGATTGTGACGAATCTTACCACAATAAGCGCTTACCAGGTAAATTGTTGTATACGATGCCGTTTTTGTGAACTAAAATCTTATCTGATAAATAAGTGATAGTATTGAATTTCGCTGATAAACACTTATCCAAGTAAGATTGGGTAAACGGACCCTTAGATCTAAAAAGAATGGTCCATATGGGGTTGGCAACTACGAATTGTCAAAGAAGGTCAACAAGCAACCAAGAAAAAAAAGGTCATATGACTCGTGAGGAAACGCGTTTTTATATTTTGTTGTAAATTGTATATAAGTTTTTAGATTTGTATATTCTTTATACATTAGTATACACTTGTTAAATAATAAGATTTTATTTAATATTAAATATTCAAAGTGTTAAACCAGTATTAATTAATATATTGATTTTAATATTTTATTTTATTTTTTTTCTTTATTGATTTTATAATGATTTTTTATTTTGTTTCGAGAAAACGATTTTGTTTGATAATATAATTTTTATAAAAATAAAGTTAAATATTATTTAAGAAGTCAATAATTATCCTGATTATATTTTACATTGTTTATATTTTAAATGAAACGTTTATCTTATATTTGATTATATTTATCTATAGTTAGCTACACTAATTAGAAATTTAATTTTAATAAGTTGTACTTACATATAACCGCTTTTACTCTTAAATTTTAAATAATATACATCAATAAACACTACTATATACATAAAAAATAGGTTTTAATAGTTTTTGTCAAATGCTTTATAATATAATAATATTATTATATCCATTTTCAAATAACATTTTTTAACGGATTTCAACTTTCTAAAGAAGATGAAATACAAATACAAATTGAGTTTGAGTTATTTTAATAACATTCATTCAAAAATAAGTATTTTTCTTCTCTAATTAATATATATATATATATATATATATATCCACTTTTAAAAGTAAATATTTATTTATAATTTAATTTTAATTAAGAAAAAATATCATTATCTTATCTATTATATCATTTAGTAATCAGATAATGCAGTAATTTCTTTTATACTTTATGTATTTTAAGAATCGATCTTCAACATGATTACCATATATAAATCAATGCTTTATATTAAAAAAAACCCAATGAAATATTCATCAAAATTAAATATTTATTAGCCTAAATAATCCATTCAGATTCATTTATATGATTTGTTTTAATGATTAAATTTGTAAATAAAACAACTATTTTCTTTTCATAGACAATTTTATATATAAATATTTTTTTATTGACGAGAGTATTTCAAAGTGCCATTCTAGAAAACTATAAGGGGCTAAAGTATAAATATCCCTACTATATAAATGTGAAAGTACATCCCCCTTTTATCTCCAAAGGGGGCGAGGCTCACACCTATTGGGATACAGCGTTCCGGCGATTTTGCCCTAATTTTGCATCCTACCTTACGATCTTCTTCATTCTTTTGATCTTTTCAACAACGAATCTCTAATTCGTGAACTCCTCAAACGCGTTTTCGCAAGATTAATCGCTGGAAAGTTGCGGTTCGTTTCGAGTTTGGAGAATCTGTCGATTATTTATCCAGATTCACGACGACTAGAAGGAAATCGGCTAATCTGAAAGTAGATCTGAGAAATTGGAAGCGAATCTATCGTTATATCGGAAGAATCAAGCACGGGAAGAGCTTGGCGGCAAATTGAAGAATTAGGGTTACTCGTTATCGTTCGAGGAATCGGTTATTTTGGAAACCCTAGTTCGTGAGATCCTTCGATTTTTTTTTCATCGGTTTTGAAAATCAAGAGTTCCTGTGGAGGCTTATCTGATCGTAAGATTCTGACGAACTGAAGAATCTACGGAGATCGTTCGAAAATTCGAAGGATTGACGGCGTGAAGATGTTTCAAGGATTTGATTGAAGCCTATTGCAGATTTGCAGTTTGAAGCTTTTCTTGAGTCGGTTTGATCTTTTCCAGAGTTACTGAAGAGTGGAAAAACGAAAAAAAAGATAGAGATTCTTGATCGTCGATTTTTGTACTGTTATTACATCTTTTTGTTTCGGTGTTCAATTCAGGCGTTTGATAATTTTCTTTTATATGAACGCCTTTATTGATACTAGTATTGCATTTTGTGCTTGTTCCTGATATATCTTTTTTTGAGGGAAAAGAAAAAGAATTTATATTAAATTATGGCAGTATATTACAAGTTTAAAAGTGCAAAAGATTATGACTCGATTCCAATCGATGGCCATTTTATAACAGTTGCCTCTTTGAAAGAAAAAATATATGAATCAAAGCAATTGGGCAGGGGCACTGATTATGATCTTGTCGTCACCAACGCCCAGACTAATGAAGGTGGGTTTTAAGTTCTGGACCTAGTCTAGTCAATTTTTGTGTTCTTCAATTTCATTGTCTTTAAGTGTCTATTGGGGAATTTAACTGAAATTGGACTTAATTGGCATCACTTCCTAATAAACTTTATTAGGGTCAGCATATGACCCTTTAAGAAGAAATGGTGTTTATTTTTGAGTAGCCTGCTGGTGGTATAGCAGTTTGGAGAAAGTAAACTAGATGTTAGATTATGTGTTGGTCAAGGTCAATTTACAATTTTGCCAGAATATTTGTTAAGAGTGGTTAAGTTTTGATAGACTGTAGTTATTGGATTGTATAGGATTCACATCAACTCATCTAGGAGATTGTTAAACTAGCTAATACTTATGTTACTAAGTTTATAGAAATCGGTTATCTTTTTGGGTACTATTGGGGATTATACTGTAGTCGATTGAAGTCAAATTGATCAATTTATAGTGTTTCACAGACTTGTTCTATTTTGTAATTTCAGAATATCTTGATGAAGACATGTTGATCCCCAAAAATACTTCTGTTTTAATACGTCGAATTCCTGGACAGCCTCGCATGCCTATAGTTGCAGCACCAGTTACTGAACAAGCCGAGTACAGTTTCAAAACCTTTGATTTTAAGTTCAATCATATTTTAGTCTTTTGGCTACTTCTTTTGGTGGTCATTGTAAACCCTATAGTGGTTTATCGATCCTGCAAAAGTTTGATGGTAAACATTATGAGGGTCAATTTCTAGGGCATTAGTTGAGTTGTTGTTTGTAATTTGCATTGCAGGCCAAAAGTGGTTAATGAGCTGGAGAGTGCGCAATCGGCAAAGAGTAACTTTTCAGGAGCTGGCCTTTCTTTTCCCAACTATGTAAGCTTTGTGTAGCTATAATGTTTTAGGAACTTGGTTGTAATGTATCAGGATTACACATTCAGCACTTAGGGATGATAACACATTGACTTTTTGGTTTTTTTTTTGTAGCTTGATGGTTCAGAGTACGATGAATTTGGAAACGACTTGTACGAAATTCCTGAAGTTGTGCCAATTGCATCTAGCAATCAGGTTCAGGATGCTCCAGCGCCTAGTAAAGCTGATGAAGACAGCAAAATTCAGGCGCTAATTGATACACCTGCCTTGGATTGGCAGCAGTAAGATCTTCCTCTAAGTTTTAGCTTCTTTTTTGTGATGATTTGTTTTCATGTGGGTGATTTATGTTGGCCTTTTAACTTGCAGGCAAAATTTTGATGGATTTGGCGCTGGTAGAGGCTTTGGGCGTGGAATGGGTGGTAGAATGGGCGGGCGTGGTTTTGGTAACTATCTTTTAACTGATTCAGTTTTCTTGTTACTAAATTAGTAACGTACTAACGTATATGTTATATATCTGGTCTCATTTTTCATTATGTGGGTGAGATGGTTTGTTAATCTCAAACTTGACACATGAAGAAGACAATTTAATTGCTTTGCTCTATCAACTAAGAATTGTTGTAAAATAAAAACAGTATGAAAGAACGTAGAAATAGAATACTTGTGTTTTATATTCATATTTATGTAGCAATTGTGCTGTTGAAAACTGAATCCCACTTTTGAATATTTAGGTCGGGGTGGCGGCGGCTTTGAGCGAAAAACACCACCTCCAGGCTATGTATGCCACAGATGCAAAACCCCAGGTAGATTCATCAGTCTTAATTTGCTACTTTCTTACTCTATTAGAAAATTAGCAAAAGTTGGAGATAGATCAGTCCTCATTTTTTTAATTTAACAAACTTATAAGTAACCATTATATTTGAATAATCCCCTTTTATCAGGACATTTTATTCAGCATTGCCCCACAAATGGTGATCCTAATTTTGACATCAAGAGAGTGAAACCTCCAACTGGCATTCCGAAATCTATGTTAATGGCTACTCCGGATGGTTCATATGCATTACCCAGTGGTGCAGTGGCGGTTTTGAGGCCAAATGAGTATGTTCCTTTATTTGCACTACAGTCTACATGCTGTACTTTTCTTAGATTTTGTAAATTTATATGTGCATAAATTAACTAGTTTTCTTGTGCTTAATGTTTTTACAATAGGGCTGCTTTTGAAAAGGAGATTGAAGGGATGCCTTCTACTCGTACTGTTGGTGATCTCCCCCCGGAACTTCACTGCCCTTTGTGCAAAGAAGTGATGAAAGATGCTGTTCTCACAAGCAAGTGCTGTTTCACGAGTTTTTGTGATAAATGTAAGTTTTTTGGCTCTTGAATTTTGTATGGGGACACCTCTACCAAAATTGTGTCTTGGTTTCTTTATTTTTCCAGAACTCATTACTTTTCCCTATACATACATATAGATATAGTGGCAAAACTTAATTAAAAAATTCAGAGAACATGTTGATAATGGTCAAGTAGGTCTTCATTTGGACTTGTTTATGAAGTTTGCATGATGAAAACTTCCTGACGTTGGTGCTTCTTATTTGAAAAATGTTGAGATATTTATTCTTCTTTCTTGTCCGAAGGGAAGGGGTGATCATATATATTCAACTCCAATGAAGTAATTAACTTAAAAGTCTACTTTTTAAGTTCTTGGGCACTAATAACCAATTGTCCTTTTTTACAAATATTTGTCTATATGCCTATCTTCTGAATCTTTCTATGTATATTTCATCCTGTTTTATCTTGGTTGTGTATAAATAGGTATACGAGATCACATTATCTCCAAAGCAGTGTGTGTCTGTGGTGCAACGAATGTGCTTGCAGATGATCTCTTGCCCAATAAGACACTGAGGGATACAATCAACCGGATATTGGAGTCGAATAATAGCAGTGCTGAAAATGGCGGCAGTGCTTTTCATGTTCAAGGTGCGTTCAACTCATAAACCTTATTATTTCCAAAAAAATCCATCATTGACCGTTGTTCATTAAGGGTTGGGTTCCGGTTAGAAATGATGTTACGTTGAGAAGGGTAAGAAGGGATCTCCACCCTTGGATCAATCTTTATTGAAGATCAACACTAATGCGGTGCACCAAGACGCACTGGATCAATTCCCTTATAAAGCACAATTCATGGGTGGATGTGAGAAGATTAAAAGTGATCCAAGGGTCCAGATTCCTTCTTACGCTTCTCAGTTCTCACCTTAACTTCTATTTTCACACAATCCTTTATCTGTTCAATTAATCTCTATTTGTTCGTTAAATTTGGATATTCAGATATGGAGTCTGCTAGGTGTGCACCCCCACCACCTAAGATGCAATCTCCTGCACGATCTGCAGCCTCCAAGGGGGAGCAAGCTCCACCACCGAATGGTGAGACTACAACTATGCCGCAAGGCCCGGGGCCCGCAGAAAATGAAGTGGCTCCTATTGTTCAGCAACAAGTCTCGGGGAAAGGAAAAATCACAAAAGTTCCTGATGTCTCTGAAGCTACATATGAGTCGAAGAGTATGATGGAACCAGCATCACAGGGAAGTGCTCGAGTGGCTGAGGATGAAGTGCAGCAGAAGCAGGTTCCTCCTGAGGCAGGTAAATAATCCAACATCCAGCGTGGAAAGGTTATATATATATATAAATATATATAAAGTGCATGAATGATAAAAACAAAAAAGTTGTGTGATTTTGTAATAAGGGCAAAATGCAATAAAGTTTGCTTTAGTTTCTATTTAGTGTAACGAAGATTTTTCTTTCTCGGTCATTTAACAAAGTTTCAAATTTTCTTATTTTGTACCCTTTTGACCGATAACTTGCTGATGCTGTAACATTTGATGATGTGGATACCGGTTTACGAAAGGTTTATCAAATGTTTCAAGATTGGCAAACTTTAGAAACTCGGTAAAGAAAAACCAAACCAAGTTTAAATAGGAAAATTTGGAAGTTCTTTGTTAAACTAAGTAGGAATTAAGGCAAATTTTGTTGCATTTTGATGCAATTTACCCTTGTAATATTGTAGGACTAGAGAATTGTATTGTTTGTTGTTTATTCAGTTAGGTATAATATCTGGTTTACTTTTTCTTTTTCTCTTTTCCAGCAAAGAAGAAGAAAAAGAAGAAGGTCAACATGCCTATAAGTGGTAAGAGTTTCGATCACTTTTAAAACTTTTGAAGCATCTCGGTTGTTTATGCCAATTAATATCAATAGTTTTGTAGTGTTGCTGATAGCCTATGGGTTTATATATTCCATACATGGTCAACCAAAAATAAGATGGAATAATGAACCCAATATATCCCACCTGGAGGTGGGTAGATGTATGCAGACCCGACAACTAGAGCGGCTGTTTTAGTTAATAAACCCGGCTTGTGAAAAATGTGGCAAAGATAATGAAAAGCTGATTAAGGGGTTGTTTGGTTGGTTTCCATTAAGTCATGCACGGATAAATTTGTCTGTGTGGATTAATCTGTCTCTATAGATTTCGAAGGTTTTTGTTTCGGAGGGTTTTTTCGTAGATGGAAAGAACTTGGTTTTCTGCATAAGCTCCCCTAAAAGCTTACTGAATAAGCCATTTTCTATATCATTAAGCCACTACCAAATAGTCACGTATAGCTGACCAAATAAATTGGGAGGCCCATTAAGCTGTTTACAAAATTTAAGGAAACTAAACACCCCTAGTTTTTACTGTTACTGATATTGTTAAATGTTTTCTTGTTTTTGCAAATTTGCAGCTGCAGAGATGCAGTGGCGGGCCTCCCAGGACTTTGCAGCTGAGAACTATATGATGCCGCCAGGTCCTAATCCTTATAATCCTTATTGGAACGGAATGCAGCCCGGAATGGACGCATTTATGGGACCGTATGGTGGTGGGATGCCGTATATGGGTGGTTATGGACTTGGGCCAATGGATGTTCCATTTGGAGGCATGTTCCCTCAGGATCCTTTTGGTGTATCAGGGCTCATGATGCCTCCTTTTATCCCACCTCAGAGGTAACTATTCTTTCTGCTTTTACTTGCTGTAACTTTCTGGGAGTAACGGTGGGGTCCGAGTATTTGTCCCTAGTGAAATGACCAAATTGACCTCTCTGTCAAAAAAGAAAAGTATTGACAGAATTCAGACATACGTTCTCTGAAGATGATGACTGTTATAAGAATGTTTTTGGAAGTCATCTTTTTAGGGAAATAAGGTGGCGTTTGGTTCACAAAATGGAATCTGTCGGAATGTGTCAAAGGAATTGGAATGTAATATAGTTAGGTTTGACCATGTAGGAATTGGAATTGGATCTGTTTAATCTGTTTGTTTGGTTTACTAAATGTAACTTCAGAATTATCATAAAATAGTGATAATTACCAAAATGCCCTTCATGATATTTTCGTATTTTATTGTTTAATTTATAAATAATGTTTTATAATAAAATTAATAATAATATTAATTGGTGGTGGTGGTGATGATCGTCATGGTGGGAAGACATAGATTAGAGTAAATACAGGGGCATAATAGTCTTTTCTAAAAGATCGGATGAAATGGAATTTCTTGCCAAAACCCAAGGAATTGGAATTCCTTGCTAAAACTCAGAATGAACCAAACACATGAATGAAATTAAGTCGATCATTCCAATTCCTTTAGATTCTATTGGATTCCAGACCTAAAATATTTGGTGGATTAATTGGAATTAATATCTTAGCAGTAGTCAAATTAGTAATCATCTTTGGTTCAAACGTTAGATGGGTATGTAAATATTCTTGTTTTGTTTCTTCTTAATTTCCGTAAATATGTTACAGGGATCTTGCGGAGTTAGGGATGGGGATGAATGGCGGTGGACATGGTGGACCTGGTGGGCCGCCCATTATGAGTCGTGAAGAATTTGAAGCAAGGAGAGCCGAACTAAAATGGAAACGTGATTTTGAGAAACGTGGTGGTGGAACCGGAAGGTATGTTATCAGTAGAAAATATATAATTACCAATGTTGAAAATTAAATATATAAATATATTAAATAAATATAGAGGAAAGTTCAAATGTGAACTCATTTTTGGTTGTGAATCTCAGCCACTTATCCGGTCAATAAAGGCGGCTTTGACCTGGTTCCCCTCCTTTAATAATCTCCACCCTCCCATGAATCGCGTCAATCCTTCGTGATCGCGTCCACCATAACCGAAGATGTGTGGCTGAGATTCGTCCTCACGTTCACAGCCAAAATTGAGTTCACATTTGAACCTAACCCTATATATATATATCAATAAATGTTCTAATAGATTACGTTACTTAAAACTTGTTACAGCAGCAGGGAATTACCGAAAGAGAGGGACTTCAACCGAGACACACGCAACAATGAGGATGCTCCTTCAATGAAGTCGAAATCCGTAAGTCGACCCCTACCATTTTTATCTGTAGTAGTTTTTGTTTTTTTACGTGTTTCGGAAGCTGATGATGGTATTTGATTTTTCAGAGACCAATTCCACCGCCAAGCAGTGATGCTCACCGCCATAGAACCGAAAGGCCGTCACCTGAACGCCGCCACTCCCGTGATGACGGCCCTGATGCTCCTCCGCATCCATCTTCGAAGAGGAAATCTTCTAGTGATCGTTATGATTATGATGACTATGATGACGCACACCACCACCACCACCACCATGCGCAGCCGCACAAGAGCCACCGCCGTTCGGAATCGTCAACCACCCGAAGGCCGCCCCAAGCACCACCAGCCTCAGATCCTAAGGCGGTTGCAGCGGCGGCTGCCACCGCCGCTGCAACTACTGCTAGCGATCGGAAACATAAGCCGAGTGTCTTCTCTCGTATCAGCTTCCCGGAGGAAGAAGCGGCGGCGGCAGCCGCCGCTGCCGCTTCCAAGAAACGGAAGGTCACATCAAGCTCCTCGGAAGCGGCTGCAGCTGGTGGTGGTTCGACGGTGGTGTCAAGGAAGAGTAGCACGAACTCTGCCGCCAGTGCTGCCGCCGTAGATTATGAATCTAGCGATGATGATCGGCATTTCAAGAGGAGACCTTCGAGATATGAGTCGTCTCCGGCAAGGGAAAGGGAACGTGATCGAGACCGTGATCGTGAGCGGGACCGGGATCGGGAACATTACAGCAAACACAGATAGTGAAAAATGAAGCATTATGGCTCTCTCCCCTTTTCCCTTCTTTGAGAATCGAAGTCGTTATTTGTTTGTTTTTTTTTGGATGTATTTCCGGTATTTAACTTGATGAAAATAAGTAAAATATACTTGGCTGCTTTGCGGCTGTTTTATTTGTATTGTTTTCTTTGGCTTTATTTATGTTTCTCCATTAATCTTGTATCACAAGTAGAAATGACCAAAACCGGTCCAAAGCGGTCACAGGCTAGGCCCAATTTGGCCATCTCTACTTCCATCTAGAGATGGTCAAATGGGTCTAGCTCAGTTCTGGACTGTGACTGGGACTGATTGGGACCGGTTGGAATAAGTTACTTTGTTTTTGTTAAAAAAAACAAAGTCTTGCCTGGCCCGACTAGAGAACGATTTTTGGCCATGTCTACTTTCGTTTACAAGGTAAGAGGTTGGTAAAACCTAAACCTTGTTGGGCTTTTAATTGGGCCTAGTTTGATGTAGAGCATAGCATATCCATGAGTAGGTATGGAAATGAGATCTGTCTCAATGGGGGACCCAGTGTATCCGTCCCGATTAGGGATGGGAATTGGACGGGGACCTCGATCCCTATCCCCGTCCCCGTCGGGGAATAAGATCGCATCCCCAACGGGGAAACGGGAATTTTTCCCCGCTTATAAAAACTACTTTAAAAGAAATATGCGAACGATCACACACGTTGAAATGTATCATATTTTCAATAAACCTAAAATCACAAGTAATTTAATATAATAATAAAAAGTCACAACATCATATAATAGTTATAAAACTAAAAGGAATTCAATTTAATATAAAAAATACTTAACGCCACTCATACCAAAACATAACAGTAATATAAAGCCATATCGAGTCATATCCAAGCATATGTGTAACTGTATTTTGACTTGACTTTGAATATATTACACTAACATCCAAAATAAATAAGATTATAAGTCTAGTATATATAATATATATACCCATCCCCATCCCCGATTTAGCGGGGAATCCCCGTCCCCGATCGGGGCGAGTGGACCGGGTTCCCCGACGGGGCGGAGCCGATTCCCATCCCTAGTCCCAATGGAGACGGGGCCGGGTAACGTGGTCCCCGTCCTGGCTCATCCCCGAATTATTAAACATGTTATATATTTTTATTATTAAATATAATATTTATAAATAATTAGTTTTAGTATCTTTTAGATTCAAAAATAGTATCTCGACATTTCTTCTTATGTCCATTTTTTTGAGTTGTCTTGCTTCTTTTTATGTAAAGAAAATGTTGAATGCCTAAAGCGTTTGTTGTGTTTAACATAATTGATTTAAAACATTTTAAAATTAACAGGGAAAAAATTCCCCGATTCCCCGTCGAGGATGGGTATATGATCATATTACCCGGTAGGGATGGGGATGGGGGCGTGAGTTAACATGTCTTTATAGACCAGTAGGACAAAGGATGCCTAACTCCAAATTTGAAGACTTATTTTTCGTGATTTTTGGTTTTAATTTATTTCAGTTATAATATTCAAATTGGGTAAAATCATAATCTTCTGATTTTCACGCCTCTGTTTACGCAAAGGGTGTTATCATATACATCCTAGTATATATCAGATCCCCCAATAGGATTAGTGTATATATATATATTTCTACTTTGACTTTTTTTTATTGTTACTTGGATGTATTTGGAAAAACCCTTTACGCAAATATCAATTATGTCGAAAAAAGAAAACGAAATCTGTGTAACCGTTCTACAAGACTCGATTCTATATAAAATGTGTATTTCAAATAAAACTCATCTTTAAACAGTTATTTTACATAAATTTTCTATTCGTCTACTCAATTAAATATCGTATTGTATTTGTCAATCACCAAAACATGAAAAATTCGACTTCAAGCACACGAATTGTTGGAAAAAATAGACCATTTCGTTCAACATGATAACAAAATTGTTGGAATCACAGAACAAAACTCATATATTAAGCATTCTTATTACTTCTGCCAAACACCTTAATGAAAGATACAAAAGTAATAATTATACTACAAGTTTCACATCAATGCAAAAAAAAAAAAAAAACATCAAATAGAATCCCACCACACACTTTCTTCTTCAATATGATTCTTGAGACAAAAGTCACCTGCAAACAAGTGTTTGGTGTCATTAGATGGATGATGAAATGACAAAAAAAATAGTGTTAATTAACTAGTGGGAAACTGTTCAAAATAGTCATTATATCTCAGGATACTTGGGTGGCGTTTGGTTCGCAGAATGTTTTGAATGGAATCAAATCTGTCAAAGAAATTAGAATCTGTCTGTTTTGTTCACAAAATGCAGTTTTGGAATTGGAATGAAATGCTGGTAAATCACAGAATGTAGCTTTGGAATTGGAATGTAACATTTTTAACAACTTTAAGTGGCACTTCCATGACGACATTTCGCAACTAAAACACTTTAGCAACTTGTGAAATTGTTATTTTATGAATATTATATTCATAAAAGGTGGATTTCGCAAGTGATAAAAGTGCTACTTGCATAATTCTAGCTATTTTGATCAATTATGTACAAAAGCAACTAAAAAGTGAATTCAAAATGGCTATTTTCAACAGCCATATGATACAGGCTCACATTGAACAAATTACAAGAAACATGATAAGGTTTCAACTTTCAACTTTATTTGTGATTCGATCCCATCTATTATTGAAGTTCAAACAGATCGCAGTTTGGAATCAATTCAAATGTTAAGCAAAGATTTGAGACACCAAAAGTTTCATATAATCATAAGGGGGTTCATCAATGGAAATCAATCCACCAATTCAAAATCACAAATCTTTTGACTCAAGAATCAAATGAAACTGTATGATTTTATTGAAAATGATAAATTCCTTCCAAAGAATTTCTTACCATATCTTCATGATCTCAACAATGAGAAAGCTAATTTGTTCAAACTATGATTTTCTCTAGTTTGAATTCCACCAAATTAAACAAAATTCATGCCCAAATCGAGTGTTAGAACATATAATTTGCAGTTTCAAAGATCAAATTTCTGTTCATAATGAATCTTAAAAAATACCTCAAGTTATTAAGCAGGAATCATCCCAGCTTTTCGAGCATAAGCGAAGATCCCACCAGCTTCAATCACAGGTCCAGCATCACCAATTGGCTTCAATTTATACTCTTTTCCAGATGTATGATTAATCAAAAGGCTTTGCTCAAGCTCAATTGTCACAACATCTCCAGTTTTACACTCTTCACAAACCCTAGCTTCTGATTCCAACGGATAAACCTCTCCTGTAGCAACCGAATTCCTAAAGAAGATCCTCGCGTACGATTCCGCCACCACCGCCGTCACTCCGGCTGCCCCTAACGCCACCGGAGCATGTTCACGCGACGAACCGCATCCAAAGTTATCTCCGGCGATGATTATCGAAAATTTCGACTGGAATTGTTCTGGCTCGACGAATCGAGTCTCGTAGGAAGCAGGAAGTCCGATTAGAGCGTAGGATCCGAGCTTCTTGTATTCCTCAGGTTTCGATGGGACTAATGTTAGGTATTCAGCGGGAATGATTTGGTCGGTGTCGATGTTGTCTCCGACAACATAGCACAGGCCGTGAAATGAGGTGGCGGAAGCCGATGAAGAGGAATCGGCGGTTGCTGCAGCGACGAAGGATGTTCGGTGAGTTACCGGTGAGGTGGAAGCAATGATTGATTGTGAAATTAGGGGTTTAAATGAGCGTTGTTTCGTGGAATTGGAGACATTGAAGATGGAAAGAGAAGCAGAAGGCTGGTGGTGGTGGTGACGGCGGATTACGGAGGAGGAGGAGAAGGTGGTTGGATTTGCAAGTGAAGCTGCAGCGGCGGCCATTGTTGGTGGTTTAGTGGTTGGTGGAGGAAAGTACGACGGCCGGCGAGTATAAAAGGCGGCCATAAATTGACTATTGACGAACGGATGGTGGGCTGGGCTTTAATTATTTTGGGCTAATGCGTTCTTGATCCACAGAATTTGGCCCATTTTGACAATCCCTACTCACACAAGTTACTAGGGCTAGAGTCGATTTATTTCGATCGGTTCCATAGGGGGCGTTTGGTTCGGTTAAGAGAATGAAAATGAAAATGACAGAGAATAAAAATGACAGAGAATGAAAATGGGAATGAATTTTCATTCCGTCCAGTTTAATCAGGAATAAAAATTTGGGCTTTATAGGGAAATGAGCTCATTATATTATATATAACCAGACAGTTTCTTTTATTATCATTCTCATTAATTCCTACTTAATACCTCTAACCAAGCACAACCTTAATGCTTGAGATTATCTTTAGGGGAGTGCTAATGACACCCCTTAATAGGGTGTGTACGGAATTTTATGTATTATAGTAGACTTTTGATGTAGATAGGTGTGAGACGAAATTCATTTTTTAAGGGGTGTCGTTAGCAATAACTAGAGGTGCCATTAGCTTCTCCTTATCTTTAACAAATAAAAATAGAGATTTTTATTTTTATTTTATTTTATTCGGATAGACGGCTTATATTATTTCTTAAAATAGCAAGTTTTTTCTATTCTACTCCAATATACTCTCTATTTTATATAATGGTTTTTTAAATTATATTGGGATCGTAACATTATGTAATATATTAGAGATGAAATGTAATTTGTTGAAGATATCAAATTTAATTTTTAATTTTGGAAAAATCAATACGAAACAGAATTTTTTTTTTCCAATAAATAAATATAAATATGGATGCCAATTAAGTAAAATTCTCTTTTTTTTATATTTTATTTAATTCAATTTATTCAAACATTTTGGATTTTTAGGATTAAAACAATGATATAATTTACTTCAGTTTTGACAATGAGTAAGCTGGTATGTAAGAGAAAATGAAGATTTGGATATTTTTGGTGATAACAATTTTTATTAATTTGTTTAATACTTCAATAATAAAATTAATTTTGTAAGTTTTAAAATGGAGAAGTTTTTAAGAGTTTGAATATAACATTTTGAGGTATTTTGATTTTTTATTCTGAACTTTTATCAAAATACTTAAAAAAAATCTATCAGAGATGCTTTTAATATTTCACACTCTCAAACTATTATTATATCACTCATTTATACTTTATACTTAATAATAGCTATGTATTGCTGAAATTTAAAAGTTTTATCCAACAACTTATAAGATAGTATAAGATAAAGCCATAAAATCATATAATTAGTAAAATATCATTAGAAGCTGAAAGAAATATATTTAAAGGACAATAGCTAGTAATTTATATAAAAACTAAAAGACCAAATTGTTAGGAAATGACTTCCTTAATGCTAACAAATCTACCCTTCTCAATCGAAAGCTGAGCTGCAACACCTATCGCCACCGCGATCAATCCGTCGTGCAAATCCACCGCCGGAGTTTTCTTACCATCAGTCTTGACGGCGGCCAAAAAGTTCAGATGTTCCAAGTAACTTGAACCATGGTGCAGCCCATCATATCTACGATAAAAAGATCGATGGTGATCAGTAAGAGCTTACTGTGATAAAATTGTCTGTGTGGATTAATTTGTTGTATAGATTGAGAGGGTCTTTATGTAGATAAAAGAAACGTGTTTTTTTAATTAAGAAGGACAGGTTTGTAAAAATCTTGGTTTTCTGCATAACGCTTCCCCCCTAAAAGCTTAATGAATCATATATAGCTGACTGAATAAGCTATAAGCTATGAGTATTATTAAACTCATCAAATTGCTAACAAATAGACCCTAAGACCATCTAGATACGTCCCAAAATAACTGTCCATCCAAAATAAATGTCCACTTTTAGTAACATGATTTACTTTCCAATTTTACCTTTGATGAGACGGATAAATTCATTAATCCATATATTATTAAGAGTAAATTGTCATTTAGGGGCCATTTGCCAAACATTTACACGGTAAGTGCTTGATAGTCACCTACCTTACTGGATGAATATGGCAAGGAACGGGAATCTTATCCGGTAAGAGCGATGGCAAGGACCAAGAGTCTTACCAGGTAAGTGAGAATGATGACTCTTACCTGATAAGCTTTTATTGTAAAAATTGTTGCATGCGACCTTATTTTGTTGGACTAGAATTTTACCCGGTGAGGCAAGAAGAGTGTAGACTCTTACCGGTAAGCGTTTAGGATAACAACCCCTTAATTAATTAAAAAAAATATAATAACTACATATTTTTATTTTTTAAAACTGTGTGACATTTTCATAATGGACATTTATTTTGAAACAGAGAATAATCAATTCCCCGTTAATAATTTGATGGAGAATGATTAAGGGGGTGTTTGTCTTTTAAAAGGTGCTGAAGTCTGAAGTCTGATTTCAGTTATGAAATAAATATGAAACGTCTAAACGAATCAGACTTAAGTGGTGATTAAGAACTTGAAATGAAAAAACAAACAAGGCCTAAGAAACGTACTTAATTCGATGGTCTTCAACTCTCATGCGGCGGACACCATCTCTCCCTTCGACTCTCAGACCAAAACGAACAACGTTCTCGGGGACAAATGCCTCGCCCTGCAAATTAACATACCCAAAAGCCAAATAAAAGGGTTCGTTAGACTATGGTCGTTGTTAAGATTCTTAATTATATATTAATATTTAGTAAATTATATACCTTCCCGAGTTCACCAACAACGGATATTTCTTGCTCGTTTACACTTCCTTCCGCAAACATACAAAGATCAAGCACGCCTCTAGCACCGTTGTCGAATTCGACAATAACATATGCATTATCAATAATATCCGGTACCTGAATCACAAAGGGCATAAAAAGATTTCGGTTGTAATTTTAATTGTGGTCGATTTCACCTTTATGGTGAAATTATGTGGTTTTTTCTAGGATGATCCTACATTAAAACAAAAGGATCTCGTAAATCCCACTCAAAAGTAGGGTCCCACAAGGGTTGACTGGACCCATAATGGCATGGGTCACTGGTTCATGATTCTGTCGTATTAGGGAGAAAATAACATTTATGAAGGGTGCTTCTGTATTGTTTTGTTGGGTGCCACCATATAGTTTTTGAAACTGAAATGTTAACATAAGATTTGCTAAGATGGTAAATGCTTCTGCCTTTTTACAAAAGGCTCATGTTCGAGTCCCATATTTGTTGTCAAATTCATTGTTTTTTAGGCTCAAAGTATTGGTTTTTATATACCTCTTGTGTTTTTTAAAATACATGTAGACCGGAGTGGAACATGAGTCTTTTCTCTGTAAAGACAAGGAACCAACCATCATATATATATATATATATTTAGTACAATTGTGGGTGGAAAAAAATAGATATTTTTTAATAGTCAAACTGTGCTACCACTTTAAAAAAAATTATGGGTGTGCCTTTAGGGTCCCACTAGGGGTGAGATGTACAATTGTACATAGCTGACCTGACCTCTACCCCAAAGAATAAAACTGTCTCATTTATATACTAATTAAACACCACAAATAGAATGCACAATACCTTTCCATCGTAGACTTCATCTTTATGATTAAGATCAATTGCTCCCGAAGCCATAACTCGAACTGGATACGCACCTACAAACAGCCTCATCAGATCGAAAAAATGGCAGCATTTTTCGACCAACGTACCTCCACTGTTACAATTGAATCTATTCCAATTATTGACCTATAAAAACACACACAATCGAATGATCAAAAACCCGTGATCGTTAAAAAGAGAAATAGCAGGACAACTAAAAACGACTTATTTTTTTAAATCTACCTTAACCAAAAAAGGGAACCGATGTTCACGGATCGCGACCATTTTCACATGCCCTAATTTTCCACCATTAACTATGTCTATTAGTTTAGCCACAGGAGGCATGTATCTGTACTCCAATCCAACTTGTACCAGCATTTCTGGTCTTTTTTTAGCAGCTTCTATCACCTGTAATTTTTTGACCATTTTGGGTCCCAATTTCATTCATTTAGAATTCAATAAAATGAGACATAAAGTGATAATAGAAAAGTAACAAGCAAAACCAAATCAAAATACATATATGAAATGACCAAAATACATACAAGAAATGGGTTGAGTTCCGGTGAAAAGTAAAGTTATGGTGAGAAGAGTAAGAAACGATCTGTTCACCCTTGGATGCACATTAGGATGAGATGCACCGGATCAATTCATGTATCAATCACGATTCATGGGTGGGTTTGAGATTAATGTGATCAAGATCATTTTTTACGCTTCTCACCTTAACTTCACTTCTCACGTGATCTCATGCCTACAAGAAATTAACAAAATAACAACGTTTGTTTATGTAATTAGTAAAATAGACGGTACTTTTGCCATATTTGTGAATTTATTATTTTTGTCATAAAATGAGTCATACATGTCATAAAAAGTCAAGAAATCTCTATGTATTTCATTAAAATCAAGGGTTTTTGGTGAAATACCAGAGATTTCTTGACTTTTTTTATGGCATGTGGGACTCATTTTATGACAAAACCAGAAATTGTCTATTTTAGTAAATACATAAAAAAATGGTTATTTTGTTAATTCTTTTATGTATTTTGGTCATTTACGTGATCCGTAGGTATATCCCATCTAGGGATGTACAAAAGCTTAAGTCTGAAGCCCAAAGGCCTAAAAAAGACAGATTGGGCCCTTTTTCAACCCAAAGCCCAATATGGGCCCAAAAAAGAACAAGCCCTTTTACTGAAAAAGCCCGGGCCTTGTGTAATCTTTATCACAATAGGTATAGGGTTTGGGATTAAGATGTACACAAATCTGACATTTGTTTTACCAGTTAATACAGAGAGACTGTTATTTTTACAAGCAAGTACATGTGAAATTAAAAAAAAAAAGTCCCTTTGCAAACTGCAAGATAAATTTAGCCTAGCAGGTAAAAAAGTGTGCTATCTTTACAGAAGACTAAAAAGGTAAGATTTAGAAAGGGTAATTTGTGAAATTACAAAACTAACCTTTTTGCAGTCTTGAACAGTAGTGCACAAAGGCTTCTCCACCAGCACATGATGAGGTTTTGGATGGTTAATAATGTCCATCAAGATTTCATAATGAGTCATATTAGGAGTTGAAACAACCACAACATCACAAAGCCCACTATCTAGTAGTTCTTTATGTCCTGAAAACACCTGTTATATATCATTCAGCCCAAAAGCTTTAGATGTAAAAAGTAAAAATTTAAAAAAAGGGCGACGAAAACGTTCTCCGATGTGATTTACCCATAACCATCAGCGGCAAGGATTATGGAAGAGGCCAAACCAGTTACAGTTTTTTTATTTTAAAGATTTCAATATTAATTATATTATTAAAATATTCAGAAAATATAAATACGGTAGGTATGAATTGACAATATATTCAATTTCATTGGTGGGAACAAGTTTAAAAAATACATTTTTTTCACTTTTTCTAGTTTTGAAGAATCTGTTGAAGATGCTAACACCAAAATGGGTATTATTTATCTTAGGGTCTGTTTGCTAGTAACTTAATAAAACTTACAACTTATTGAGTCGGTTATTTATGACTACTTGATGGTGATTTAATGATATAGAAAATGATTTACACATAATAATATTCGGGTTGATTTCAAGAAGGGGGTAGGATTCAAAATGATAAATATAGGTGAATTTTGCCATATATAAATATTAAATACTTTTCTTTTACAAACTTATAAAAAAAATCATGTGTAACCGTAAAAATAAAGTTTTCATGATCCATCCGTTCATAAATGATTATAGGTCTCAGATATTAATAATAGGGTTAGGTTCACGAGAGATCAGTTGTTTTTGTGAGATGGGACCACATTTTTACACTTGAAACTTCACACTGTGAAAGTAAAAAAAAAATCACACCTTCATAAGAAAGTTTTAAGTGTAAAAAAATGGTCGGGTTTTACAAAAACAGAGCGTTTTATGAAAACAGACAGGTTTGATCCCAAGTTCATATTAATATACATATAGATTTGTATATATACATGCATAAAAAGATGTATGTTAATATAAACAGAGATATATGATGCATTGCTGCATTAGAGAGTTGTACGTATACGTTTATGTATATATCTACATATACATCCACGTTCATTTATGCATTAACGAGTTGTACCTTTAGTGGCCAACCAAAGGACTCCGCAAATTCCACGGAAATCTGTTGTGACGGAAGATGAGGATCGGCGATACAAACCACGGCGGCACCTTCACTCCGGAGATGATACAAATTACACAGATGTTCTCTTCCCATCATTCCGGCACCGATGATTCCATATCTCACCATTTTTTCCGGCGATCCAACTCCAAAAATCAAAATCAAAAATCAATCGAGTTGTGATTGCATTTATGGTTGTGGATTTTGAATTTCACGCTGTTCTTATTGCCTGCATTGATCGGATTTTATATACAGAGACAAAGGAATCTTCGATTGGAATCAAATTAATGGTTGAAGATGCTATGGAAAGTTTTGAAATAGATACAATATTTGTATCTAATTATGATGAATCATAGAGAATATCGGAAATGAAAAGGGGATAACAACAATCCAAAAATGCACAAAGAAGAAATTGAAAGTTATCGTCTACATGCGGAAAAAAAGACCAGCAGTTAAATGCGAAATTTTATTCTTAGTTTAGGAGCACAGTTGCTTTATTTATACTAATATACAAAAACTACATTAATACAAAATAATATATATAATATAATGAACAATAACTATTAAGTAAAATAATATAAAACGGTAAAATCACAATCACATGTGACTTTACATTAAAATTATGTGTAAAATCACATATGATTTTATATTAAAATCATGTGTAAAATCACATATGATACATGTGATTTTGGCGACGAGTTGAGGACACAGGTAAGATTGCCCCCGCTTATCCAAGGGATGCGGTATGTAAAAGATGGGGATTGGGGATGACCATTTTTTTTAACGGTATGTAAAAGATGGGGATAACCACTATTAATTCTTTTTTCTTCTTTTACATAGGTAAAATCCAAAATTTTGAACTATCTACCATAATTTTACGGAGTAATTTCCCACATGTGTCTCACACTCATTCGTTCGCTAGATTAAAATTCAATTAGTATTTTAAAAACTTATTTTCAAAAATTAAGTTTAAGGGTCTATGATTTTGAAAATTCAATTAGTATTTAAAAAACTTACGGTATGAAAATAGTCTAATAATCTATTCGAGTAAATTATATTTTTTTATCTGGTTGCCATTTATTATAAAAATTTACCTATTTTAAGAATATTACAGTTTTAATCACTATAAATATGCATTTGTTTCTCTTTCGATCCCTCTAGTCAAATTTTTATTAGAATAGTTCACTATTTAAAAGAATTTTTGATCTTCTATTATTTTCTTAATTCCAGTTAAAAATTGAAATACATATATTATTATTGTATTTTGATATATTATTATTATAATAATATAATATATTACTATCATCATATTGATGTATTTTGATGAAATTTATTTTCCAAAATTAATATAGTAAAAATGATAATGTCCATAATTAACACTTTTGCAATAAAAATAATTAATCAATAATCATAATTAAAAAAAGTGGAAAAAAGGTATGATTAATTGAATGATGTTTATACGATTTACATAAATGACTTGTTAGCATTTGACCCTTTCCCTAAAATACTATGAAATAATTTTGTATAAATTTGAATAATTGATAACCATTAGTCTTTAAAAATTGTTGATATAATTTATACTGTTATGAAAAGATGAATTTAGTTATGTTCGATATTTAATTTTAATAAGCAATCATAAAAATGTACCTACAATATTAATGTTGTTTATATTAAGTATGGAATGGTTATTTGTTAAAACTTAAAATTACACATGTTCCGTGTTTTTAGAAAATTGTTGCTAATAAATATGATATGTTAAACGTTTTTGAAGAAATAAAACAAGTTTTATTTAGAGTAATTATTCTAATTACAAAATTTACTTCAAATATTTTTTTTAATAAAATAAAATTAAAATATTGTAATTTAAAATTATTAAAGATAGTCCAGTCAATACAAATAAAATTTTATTTGTATTGGCTGTACTATCCTTAACAATTTTTTTTTAATTTCTTCAAAACAGATGAACAAAATTGGTATTTTCAAAAATTTATATGCAACTCCAATATTTTATTTAATTTTGAGATATTAAAATTGTTTGTATTAACTAGAATATTAAATATTTTGAGCATCTAACGTTGATTCACAGTTTCTTTATTTCCAAGATTATAATGTTGTTAAAATATTTATTTTTAATTTTTTTTATTTGTTTTAATTAAAGTATTACAATATCTTTAAGATTCTTTCGGTTTTGTTAAAGTATTAAAATAATGTCTCTAGTATCAACTCACTCTGAAATATTGAAACATTTAACCATCAAAACTTTTTCCACGACATAGTATTTAAATTTAAATATTCCATATTTAAAAAAAATATTCAATGATAAATCTTTCCCTTCATTCTTCCAACTTCCAAGTAGAGCACAAGTTGATTTTTTTCCTTAAAAAAATATGGTAACTTTTTATTATTAATAAATAAATTGTTTGTCAAAATAACATATGGGATCGCAATCATTAGTAAACTTGTTAATTTGTATAAAATAATCTCAACTGTTATCTAGATTAATAAATTTATTTACTAGTTGTTTTTTAACATAAATTATGATAAATAAATCTTTATTATCTTCAATAAATATCTCGATCATAATAATAATTTTTTTTAATAAATATTTCAATTTTTTACTTTATTTAAATTAAAATGTTTGCAAATAATTGGGACTCATTATAGATATACTACAAAATGATAAACAAGATATTTTATATAGCGTCTTTTGAAAAGTTTATAATTAATAATAGTTAATTAATTAATAAAATAAATATTTGGATAAACCCATGGTCAAGAAAAATTGTTTGGCGAGTCACGAGGGCGGCCAAATGACGTGGACTGTAGAAATGTGTCCAGGTTCAATGAATCTTTCCAAACTTGGCCAAATTCATCCACCAAAATCAATATATTATCTTTCTATCATTATGACATCATCACCACCCTCATCTTATTTATTTATTTAATATTATATTATTTTCTATTCTGAACAACAAAATATTCAAAGTAAAGCAAATCAATATTCTGGACCAATAGAATATCTTGCTTATTCATCTAAAATAGATAAGAAAGAGATATATAATACAAAAAAAAAAAATCTCAATATTGATTTGTGGTAATCTTGAAATTAATTTTGGAGATTTTGTTTTGGTTGAGAAATAATTTACATTAATATGTAAAATTAGATTTGAATATTTTTTAAGGTGTGTTTGAAAGTTAGACATTAAATATTTTAATAATATAATTAAACTATTAAATACTTTTGATGTTAGAATTTTTAAAATAATAAATTGTTATAATTTACCTTTTGTAAACAAATATCTTCATATAAAACTTTGTTACAAGATCAACAAGATGCCAATTAAATATGGTGCACAACAATAAATTTTGGAACATTTTAAATACTAAATCAAATATTCACTAAATCAAACTCGATTGCATTTTGATATATTTTGCCCTTTTACTAAAGGATTTGACTTTTGTTTCTTTTTTTTTGGAGAGACTATAGGAGGTTAGGAGACGCTTCTACTATTTGAATTCTTTTCTGTTTGAATCAAAAAATCAGAAAGATTAAAATGGAAGTTCTCTTTAATAAAAAATAAACATAAATGACTATAAGAAGTCAACAATTGTCGATTTTTAGATAACCTATATTCTTTACACTTAATCAACATTTGTTAGATTATGCAACCCCAAGCAATCTTAGTTTTGATGTCCTTTTTTTAAACTATGATGTTCATGTTAGCTTGTACTTAATTCGACTGTTTTTATAAGACCTTAAAGTTAATAGTCAAACAAACTTTCAGTAACCTTAAGTATACTTGAACTCGTGACCACCCGAGATCAAACAGTTGAACAACCTTAATAGTTAAAAGTTTTGATGTTGATATATATGAGTGCAAAATTGGCAAGGGATTAGGTTTAATACACTTGATCTTAGCCAAAAGGCCGAGAAAATAGTTATTATAAATATTATTTTATTTTAAAAAAACACACCTCTCTTTATTACGTGATAAAAAGGTATCAAAATTTCTTTTCTTTCTTATGTTAAATGATAACGACCTTTATATGAAAATTCGTTAAAGATTTATTGTGTTTGGGCTTTTCACTATTTGGGAAGGATTGTCGAATGCCTTTTCCAAAACCATTCCCATTTTTAGAATGATATGTTCGAGCACGTAAAGTTTATTTATTTTTGACATGTTTTTAATTGAGGTTTATTTATTTGTTGATGATCATTAGTTAAAATCGTTAATTTAGATTTGGTTTACTAGTCATTTTTAATCAGAACATTTAAGACATATAACAACAATAATGATGTCATACACTAATTACTAAGTTAAATGCTTACTACTTCCGTTTTAAAATAAATATCTGTATTTCTAGTTTAATTTGTTTCAAATTAAATATTACTTTCAAAAGTAATAAGTAATATTTATTTTCCATTATACCATTAATAATAAGACGAATAATTTTTTTCTCTTTATATTATTAAGGGTAAAATTATCGTTTAATTAATTTGAAAAATGGAATAATTATACATTTCATAAATTATGTGTCATTTTCACTATGGACATTTACTTTAAAACGGAAAAAATATAATTTTTACAAATATAAAAACTAATTAAGAATAAAATATTATTGTAAATATTTACGCCACTTACTTATTTATTTAACAGTGCATTTAGTTTAAAAGTTTAGACTGTTTTAGTCCCAAAATACATGTAATTATTTTCTTTCTAATTTGTTCCAAAGAAAATTTCCAATTTATATGCTCAACCATACCCAAAATTACAAAAATATGCTTCAAAAATTAACTTATTCCTAAAATGTCCTCCCTCCCAAAAAACCTCTTGGAGACAATTATAGATTCCTATTTTCTTTAAAGGATCACTACTAGAATCTACATCACTTTGATGCTTCCACTTTTCCTTTAATTTATTGTTCTTTATTGGTCCCCCATTGTTTGATAGAATGCTAACAACGACACTTCCCAGTATTTTTTATACATATTAATATTGGTTGGTGTACCCTTGGTCGGCTTCCCATTGCTCTTCGTGAATAAACATCCATTCAGGGTGGCCATCCTTATGTGTTTGATGGTAAAAATGGCTTATTTCATTTACCGATGATTATTTGAATTAGTCTTTCTATTCGTTCTTCGACAGGAGAGGGTGTGACTTTAACTGCCTTATTTTTGCTGAAAATGAGAGCCTCTAAGCTCTCATACAGGACTTTGTATGTACTTTCTTCATTGCTTTGTTGTTGGTGGGTCCATTGGATGAAAGAAACCGGAAATAAAGAGGGAAAGGAAAAAACTAAGAAGTATATTTAGGAGTATTCATATTTTTGCAAGGATGATAACATGGAACATATTTCTGTACTTTAAGGCATCATTAAAGCATATAAACTAAGGGGCGTTTGGTTAGAAGTATTAGAAGGTAGTGAATGGAAATGATATTTATTGTGGATTCTAGATTCAAACAAGGAATAAGAATGAAATGATTAATGTTGTTCGGTTATAAGTAATATAATTAATCATTATATTATTATAAGAAAGTAAAAACCATTCCCCTAAATTTGGGTGGAAAAGAAAAATTATTGTGTACAAACAACATCTCAAATCGTCTCCCCCACCATCGATATTATATCCCCCATGTCTTCATAGAGGAAAGTTCAAATGTGAACTCATTTTTGGTTGTGAACGTGAGGACGAATCTCAGCCACTTATCCGGTCGATAAAGGCGGCTTTGACCTCGTTCCCCTCCTTTAATAATCTCCACCCTCCCATGAATCGCGTCAATCCTCCGTGATCGCGTCCATCATAACCGAAGATGTGTGGTTGAGATTCGTCCTCACGTTCACAACCAAAAATGAGTTCACATTTGAACCTAACCCTCTTTTCATATACCCCTCAATTTATCCGAAGAAAATATCTAATGCTTCGGTCAACAATGGCAGACTTGCTTCCATCCATGGAGTTTCCTCCACGTCTTTCTATCCTCACAGATAAAAACCATGTTTGAATCTGTTGAGTTTCTTCCCTTTCTATATAACTCATCGACAAGCTCTTATCAGTTGATTTGCTTCAACAATCTCCCTTCTAAAAGAAATTACAACAATTTTAAATATTTTTTAAAATAATATTACTTAATTTTTTTTATTAATAATTATTTCATAATATTTATCTTGCTTCATAAAACTCTTTAAATTTTTAATTGAATATATAAACTTTCCACAATAACAATAAAATAAATTAACTATGGATAATATCAACATTTTTTTTTTCATAAGGGAAATGTTTGAAAAAGCACAACAAACTATCTTACTTTGAAAGGTTAAGTCTTTAAACTATTTTTTTGAACGAAAAAACCATTAAACTTTCTCATTTTGAATGATTAAGTCCCTGAACTATTTTTTTTGGATGAAAAACTCATTAAACTTTCTCATTTTGAATTGAATACAATAACCATTAAACGTTTTTATTTTGAATGATTAAGTACCTAATTTTTTTTTTCAAAAAATTAAACCAGCGAATTTTTAAAACTTGGTTACTTACAACTTTTAAACATAAAATAAACTACATTTAACCGGTTATCTTTTGATTATCTCTCTTATGATGGATAAAAAATAGATCAAAAAGAGGAAGAAATATGGCAGGGGCCAACAACGTGCTAAGGGAAACAGAGAACAAATAACGTTGGGGTAATGGGGAGTTGACGAGGGGGAGCGGTGCCATTGTTTGTTAGGGTTTTTAATTGCGTAGGGTTTTTAGAACGGTAAAACTGATTTAAGTTTATTTTACTTAAAAACTTTTTTAGTAAGTTACAAGTAACTTATTTAAAAAAAATTGTAGGTAACTAATTTTTAAAAGATCAATGGTTTATTTATTCAAAAAAAAATGTTTAGGGACTTAATTATTCAAAATGAAAAAGTATAATGGTTTTTTCATTCAAATCAATAGTTCAGTGACTTAATAATTTAAAATAAGAAAGTATAAAAGGTTTTTTCAATCAAAAAAATAGTTTAAGAACTTAACCATTCAAAATGGAATAGTTTGTTGGATTTTTTTAAACTTTTCCCTTTTCATAACAATAAACAATAAATGGTTTTTTTAATTGGATTAATAAGCTATAAAATTAGTAATTATTTGGTGAAATTATTGGCTTGACTTTAGTTATCAAAAGAGTATTGCTGATATTGGAAACAAACATATATGGATAAGTTTTTATATCATTAAGATTTGAATGATGGCAAATCACCAAGAATGATAAGATTTTGAGATTGAAATGCCAACTCAAATAGAGATTTTGAGATTGAAATGCCAACTCAAACACGGATATTGTCAAATTTGGGTATAGTTATTTAAATAAATAAAGACAAACAAAACAATATGCCACTTGTATTTTTATAAGTTGTAATTAAATAACTTATTAATCACGCATTTATTTTAAAAATCAGATCTTAAACTCATCATTAGAAATAAATTAAAAATTTAATCCTAGGATTATACGTTAGTGCAGACTATTAGTTTATTGATTTTTGCATGGACAACAATTTTTTTTTGTGTTCTAGTCCCTACAAGGGACATGCTTAATTGCTTAGTTAATTGTCTATGATCATGGCATCACACATCACACAGTTTTTTTTTTTTTGTTGGAAAGAGTGTCTTAGACATTTGCCTAAACTAATGCCTGACAATTTTAAGACTGTTAAAACATGCAACCCTGAGATAATTCCTTAGTGGCCACAAGTTGCGAACCAAAAGAAATGGAAGCATGGGCTAACCTTTACATGTTTTGAAAAGGAGGTTTTGATGAAGATATTTAAACAACCCAATTAATGTAGTTTATAAAATCTCTGCTAAAAAGCATAATCAAATCCAACGTCGGGTTAAAAAACGTTAAAAGCAAGATTGAGTTAGATTGGTTGAGTTATGACGTGATACTAATAGCAACAATGCATCAATTTTTTTTTTCGACCTTGTAACTCTCCTTGTTGTACTAGACCCCCTACTTTCACACATTAATTTCACACTTGCTTGTGGTTATGTTGGATGTTGTTATATGATGCTTAATTTCTATATGGGTTTTTCTTTAAGAATTTAGAATTTTATCTTGGGAAGTGAGAAAATCAGGGTCATGCTAATCTTTTTAAAGGCCCTGTTACACTTATACCGAAACTACAAATTGCATATTACCAAAACTATAAGTTAACTGGTCGATTAATAAAATGGAAGAACATAAAAAAGTGTTACAAATTAATGGGGATGACCAAAAGAAAACCAAATAATAAGTTGATGATTTTGAAGATAATTTATATATTGAAATCTATACTATATTATAAATCATTTGATAAAAACCCTTAAAAACTATTTTTTATGCATGAAATACTGTTTGTTTATGCATATTACTTAAAATTCAAGATTACAAGTAATTTTGCTCAAGTACAAGTTATTAAAGCTTTATTTCGGAATTCTTGGAATTTACTACGGATAAACATAATCAAATACAAAATAAACATCACATTCAAATATAAAAATCTAGAATATAATTAAGATAATCATTGAATTCTAGCAAAAAAAAAAAACTTAACTATTATTTTTATAAAAAGTTGTATTATCAACCCAAAAATAAATCAGTTTGTTATTAAATTAAATTAAAAAACTGAATTAGAGAAATTACATAAAATTCTAGAATTTTTAAATGGAACATTAAAAATCATTCTCAAAACCGCACAAAACCATTAGAGACAAAAAAATAAAATGAAACATTAAAATCAAGATACATCTCGCTGTATTACGAGAGTACCCTTCTAGTCTAATTAAATCAACTTATAAGATTTTAACAAGATGATTTTTATCAATGATAAAAATTATGTATAAAAAGAAAAAAGACATAATTTAAAGTACCTATAAAAAATAAAAATAAAAATGCGAGGCAACTATTTTGGTATCAATAATAAATAAATAATTAAGTATAAATTATTAGAAAGTTTATATACTTTTTTTAGAAAAAACACTGTTTTTATATAATTAATTGTTTGTTTTGTAAATTAAGTTACATTTAATAAATAAATGACAAAAAAATTTATATAATTAAGAAATTACCGAAATAAAAAGTTAGAATTCCTTTAATAAAAAAAGTTGCTATTGTGATTGGGAAATTTATGTAATTAATAAATTATTGAAATAAAATTTAAAATTCCTATATAAATTTTGTTTATGTAGTTCAATAATTATTGAAATATCAATTTAAAAATCATTTAATAAAAAATGATGTTGCAAAGATTTGATCCCAGGATTCGAAGTTTCCAACGAAAACAACCAGCACGTTTCCAAACTGAACTAGATATCACTTTGTTTAAATTAGTATATTTCTACTTTATATTATTACCATACCTATACATTATTAAAAAAATTCGGAGGCCCTGTACAACAACACGGGTTCGAACACCCTCCGGAACGGCCCTGGGGAACATAACAGTCAAAGAGGTGCGTGAAAGTAAAAAAAGGGATTGGATTTTATTGGTTAGGTTGGCCGGTTCAACTCTTTCCTTAATCTAATTCCAACCAAATACCTAGGTATATGTCGTTACCAATAACGGAACTCCTGAGTCCAAACAATGAAACCTATCGTTTAAGAAGTTAATGATTCCTTTTCTATTCAGCCAATTAACAATCGGGAAACAAGAAGATGAAACAATTAGGAGTAACACTACAAAAAATGACTTTCACCCACAAAAATTCACTCAGGGAAATTTCCTTGGGTAATTACCACGGATCACCCAGGAAATACTAATGATTCCAGTAAAATCCGATGTTTTCAAGAAAATACCAACGGATTAGGAATTTTCTGGGTAGTTTGTCACTGATTTAAGTTACCCACCAACAAATTAACCACCAACTTTTGTGACGGTTTTGTGATGAATCACTCTTTAGCGACGGATTTTCTAGGGAAATGGTCGTAGGTGAAAGCCTTCCATTTTAGTAGTGTAATTAGTCAAGCATAAAAAGACATAACAACTTGTGCAGTTTTATGGAGATCATCGACCTTCGGGGTCTCTTGCATAATTCCATTGTAAACAAACAATGAACTCGGCTTAATCCAAAAACGATACAGAAAGCATCAAAAGTACTACACGGTCATTAATTTACACATTGGTATTACAAAATACACGTTTAACTTGTTAATTTTTCCTTGTCAAAACATTGGATTGAGAAAAAGGATTCAAGCTTATTGCCAACAGCAAAACCCATTTGTAAATAGTCAATTAAACATGATATGATTCAATGTAAACCTACTCTGTACTTGTATCCAAGTGATGCAATACATTATTACATACAACTAAGAAGGAAAGTTGTTGGCTATATAATTTGTGCATTTTCTTTACTAAGAGTTCCTTAAAATGATGTTTGCAATAAAATAAAATACATTTAGGGGCTGTTTACCAAATCTTACCCGGGTAAGTGCTTACCGACAAAATTCTTAACACTGTCACTTACTTACCTGGTAATATTTTAGTCCACAAAAACGGCATCGTATGCAACAAATTACCCGGTAAGCGCTTACCGTGGTAAGAGTCGTCGCAATCACTTACCCGTGGTAAGACTCTTGGTCATTGTTTTTCTTGTCTTCGCTCTTACCGGGTAAGATTTTTGGTACTTGTTATATTCCTCCGGTAAGGTAATATGGCTTGGTAAACACTTACCCGGGCGTTTGGTAAACGGCCCCTTAGATTGAATCACGCACTCTTCTCCTCCTACAAAAAGATTAAGGGGTTAGGTTTTCTTGTACAAATTATTAATGCTAACATAAGAAGAATATTATATGCTAGCAGAGAATTAGATGCATAGGAGATGTGAACTACATGTCAAACATGTGATTTACAAAATGGTTGTTGGCATATAAGAGTCTTGCCTTAGGGCCGTTTACCAAAACTTACCTTGGTAAGCGCTTACAAAGTCACATTACTATACTGGATGAATATGGTAAGGACCAAGAATCTTACATGGTAAGAGCGTGAATGACCAAGAGTCTTACCCGGTGAGTGAGTGTGACGACTCTTACCATGGTAAGTGCCTACCGGGTAAATTATTACATACAAGTGACCAAAATATTACTCGGTAAGTAAAAGATAGTGTTGAATTTTACCCGTAAACGCTGGAGTCCCACATCGGCTAGACTTGGACCATTGCTGCTGTATATATGTTGGAACCTCCTGTTTCTTCTCAAGGGCTCTTTTGGAGATTGATCTAGGGGTTCCACATATTCTCATATGGCATCAGAGCCAACAAGGTATGTCACTCCCAGGACTCAACACTTTGGCTTACCCCCTCTCAACACCCTGGAACAATTTGTATCCATCTAGCCTCCGTTGGAGGGGGCGTGTTGGAGTCCCACATCGGCTAGACTTGGATCATTGCTCCTGTATATATGTTGGAACCTCCCATTTCTCCTCAGGGGCTCTTTTGGAAATTGATCTAGGGATTCCACGTATTCTGATCACACCGGGTAAGCGTTTGGTAAATGGCCCATAGTGTCTTTAACTATCTAACCACAAGGCTTGTGGCGTACTGGTTAAGGCTTGTGGGGGATGAGGCTAGATAACCCATCTACCACAGGTTCGAATCGAGGCGCAAACAATTTGTGGCCACTAGGGGCGGAGCCAGAAATTTTTATGAGGGGGAGCACAAAAATATAAATAACAATGACCTAGTCGAGTTTTCATTTTCTGAAACTTATCTATGATATCTTCATTATCAACCTTGCCAAAAAACGTCTTTTTGATTATTAACCTTGGGAGATAAATATGATTGGATTCTGATTTTAACGACGTGTTGTTAGGGTAAAAATAAGATATTAGGAGGTAAATATAATATTACAATTAATTGGTTAGTGTCTTGGTGGATTTTAGACCTTTAGGAGGCCCAAATAAAAATTAAGATTAGATGGGTCCAAAGTAAGAATGTCCAATAATAAACTAAAAAGTATTTTATGTAAATATGATATTACAATTAATTGGTTAGAGTCTTTGTGGGTTTTAGACTTTTAGGAGGCCCAATTAAAAATTAAGATTAATGGGTCCAAAATAAGAAGGTCCAATAAAAAATTAAAAAATATTTTATGTAAAAATGCATTCATGGGGATTTGAACCCAAGACCACCTTCTTATGTATAAAGAGCACTAGCCAACTGATCCAAGGAACTATTTGTGTATTAAATATATCAATTAAATAATATTATTCGATAATTTATTAAATTATATTTATATCAACAATTTTTTTTAAAAATTCAGGGGGTGCCCAGGCCACTTCTGGCTCGTAAGTGGCTCCGCCCCTGGTGGCCACTCGGGAATTATCTCAGGTCAGGCTGCATGCTTTAGCAGTCTTGAAATTGTCAGGGATTAGTCTAGACAAATGCCTAGGATACCCTTTAAAAAAACCATCTAGCTCAAGAATGTAAGATGGCAAGTTGCTGAAAGAGTACCTCATCTGATGGCAATGAATGTAGAACATAAAGAAAATAGAAGTAATGCAAGAATGGATAAAGAACTATTGGAAGACCTGTAAAATAAGCAACTTTGAATAAGAAATGAACCAAAACAAAAACAAAAGAAAATAGAGGATCTGAAGTATAAATGTCAACTTACATAACTTCATTGAGAAGTTTCCACAAAGGCTTGCAGATATGTATCCGGAAAGCCTTAATTAATCGCCATCAAATGCGTGCAACTTTTGTAA
This sequence comes from Silybum marianum, assembly GCA_036898165.1. NCBI lineage: Eukaryota > Viridiplantae > Streptophyta > Magnoliopsida > Asterales > Asteraceae > Silybum > Silybum marianum. Next base: position 27,191,888 of record CM072544.1, on the reverse strand, counting down.
TAACTGGCAACCTGGTTCCAAAACCACACATCAAATGGTGCAAATGGGAAGATGAAGGATACAAGCAAAGAAGCTCATAAAACTTTCTCTTCAACTTCTTGAACATAAAACTGAACAGAAGTGTGGAAGTGATAACCTCTCAATACAATCACTTTGGAGCACGTTCCAGGTGAAGAGCAATTTTCTAAAAATGCATGCTTTAAGAGAGTGCAAAGCCTCTTTAGGTCTTCCATATCATATCAGTGTTAAGAACAAGTAGTTTGATACAGTAATTTAAGATACTTGAAAACTTTCTGTTAATATAAGAACACACGTGTATATATATATATATATATATATATATATATATATATATGGGGTACCGTCTCCTCTCCCCCCCAAAAAAAGAATATTTAGGTCCTCTAAAGAGACATTAAAAGATTCATACATTTATGACTTTGCGGTAGCCGTTTGGCATTCCATTTGTCTTTGTAACAACTTCCAACAAAGTAAACTATGAAGAATTGTCTAGGACCTAACTATTTTGAACTCAATATGCATTGTCCTATGAGACCACTTGTTAAATCAGAGTCATCTAATGAGTTGTTTGGTAGTTGCTGGATGGTATAGAGCTGAGACGGTATATAAGCTCTGTATGATATAGTGCAGAATGAAAAATGGTTGTTTGTTAGCTGCTCTAAAATATAAGAGCATTCATTACGATGTTCATCAGAAATGAAATGAATATTCAAATTCTATGCAATGATATCCATGCTTTCATGCTATGCAATGTCATAACTTATAAGCAAGTTGATCAAACTTGGAACTTTTATTTAGATCAATTTTACCAACAAAAATCTTCGTGACACTATGTATTCGACATTTGGGAATTTGTGGCTCCGTATCATATTACAATGTAATTATTAGCTAATGTTAAAAAGAATAGAGAAAACTAGCATAACGGCACAAAATCGCCCGGGAGAGGGAGAAAGTTAAATGGGTTAAAACTTACAACTTATCAATATCTCTCGATACAATAAAAATGACTTTCACCAACGAAAAATTATCTAGGAAAATTTCCTAATTGGGTGATTACACAGATTACCGGTAAATACTAGTAGTTCTAGTAAAATCCAATGTTTTCAAGAAAATACCAACGGGTATATTAAAGGGTATATTAAAATGACCAAAAGGGTATATTAAAAAATAATAATTAATATTAATGCATCCTAGTCTATTTTATTAAAAAATCACAAATGCATCCTAGTCTATTTTATTTATCTGTTTTAATTGGTAATACACTAACATCCATATTTATTTGGACGACATATATGTAGATTTACGGTTAATATAATATATAGATTAGGGTGTAAATGGTAACACCCATAAAGTAATCATGCTTGATTTGGGTAAAATTACAAGAATCCCAAGTGAAATTAGGTCGAGAAAAAGTAAATTAAAAATAATGGGAAGTGATGCCGTGGACTTGTTGGTTTGACTATCGGGGTTTTACAACATCCTCTAGGTTTCGGGTTCGAGCCTTGGGAGTGGTGGTTTTCCCTAAAATGGTGGAGATATTATTCCTCATAGGTGATGTGGCTCTGTGGAGGTGCGAGGGTTCGATCCCGTGCTGTCCCAAATGTTGGAATTTAACTCGTTACTAACATAACCAATAACACTAACGTCAGTGCGGTTTAAAAAAAAATAAAAAAAATAATGGGAAGCGATGCCGTGGACTTGTTGGCTTGACTCTTCTTGTAAAATTACATTCAGTTTTTACACCTAGGTGTAGGGTAGGGTAGGGCAATAGGGGGTTTGTTTGGATATCCATATCCATGGTTATTTAGAACTCGTTTTATTTTAAAAAAAAATAGAATTAAAAAAAATACTTTCGACTTTAAGAGTATTTTTCAACAACTTTTTTAAAATGGAGAAAATAGAAATAGTAAAAGTTTTTTGCTCCAATAATATCTTTAAAATAAAGAAAGTATGAGATAAGGTACAAAAATCTCAAATTTAAAGAAATTTCCAAAAATAAATGCCATGAAGAAAGAGAATATTTTTTTATTATGTTCATCGATGAGAAAATTGAAATTAAATGATTAGGTGAAATAAATAGTATTTTAATAATATAATGAATGAGATAAAGTACAAAAATCTCAAATTTAAAGAAATTTCCAAAAATAAATGCCATGAAGAAAGAGAATATTCTTTTATTATGTTCATCGATGAGAAAATTGAAATTAAATGATTAGGTGAAATAAATAGTATTTTAATAATATAATGAATATCGTAATCTCTAAATAATGAAATTGTTGGAGTTGAATGTAATATTTTTGAAACTTTTTGACTTTATCATAGAGAATTATAAAGAAGCTCTTGGATAGTATTTATTATATTATTAAATTAATTAATATATTAATAAAATATTATTTTCTCTCCATTCGTAAACGTTTTACGTCAATCATTCTTATTGGTGGAATGATTAAAATATTATTATTGTTTTGTCAAAAAGTGGGTTTTAGAGATTTTCCAAATTTAGATATTTTTATCTTCTCTCTCGTCTTTGTCAATTTTAACATACAAGATAACATGGTTGTTAACCACAAGGCTTGTGACGTAGTGGTTAAGGCTTGGGGAGCTAGGATGTGGCTAGATAACTCATCTACCCTAGATTCAAATCCATACATTAACAATTTGTGACCACCGGGGAATTAGCTCAGAGTTGCATGTTTTCACAGTCTTTAAGTGTCTGAGATTAGTCTAGACAAATGCCTATGATACCCTTAAAAAAAAAGATAACATAGAGAGACCAAGAGGAGTGAGGGAGGTACAATCATGAGGGTTGACGGTTGCAACAACTCGTTAGTTTTGCATTAGAGTGGGGTTATTTTGTAGAAGCGTGAAGGAGACAAAATCAGGGTTGTTCGTTATTTTCTTCATCTTCGTTTCTTGGTTGCATGTTTATGTCCCTTGGTTTTCTTCATCCCCGTTCTCTCTGTCCAGTGCTCTAAGAAAACCATATCTGGTGATACATATTAATTGGAGATAGTCGTTGGAACGATGGTTTGTTCCTCTAAATCATTGTATCATTAGTGTTTAGATTTGCGTTTATTTAAATTTTTGGGTTTTTTATACAGTTTCAGTTTCTCTATTTTGGAGATAGTTTTGGAAAGTGTTGGAGCAAAATATTAGCTCAAAGTGATTATTTTTTTCATTTTAAAAATGTTGTTAGAGATACCCTTAGGCATTGTTAGAGATGCTCTTACGCATTTTGAAACTGTTGTTTGAAAAGATTAATTATTGTTAATATTAATAAATAGTAATTAATATTAGTTAAAAATCATTAATTAATTTTAATTATACATTAATACTAATTATTAATTGTATCAACAATTACGGTTTTGACTGGTTATCAGTTACGGGCTTACGGCTTTGACCGGTCAAAAACTACGGCTTTGACTTGATTAAAGATTATGACTTTGGGAAAAGTTTGACAGTGTATGCAATCCATTTCAATAAACAACCAATAGTCATATATAGTGGATAAAATCAATCCAATTAGAATGGATTGAATTTGATCGGCTGTTGTATATTGGATTAATTTTGTTATCAAAATTCAACGTCCAATGAATTGATTACTCCCACATCCAATATGAACCGAACACATGGACTCGATTCTTCCCAAATCTAATTGATATGAACCAATGAACACCCTAACCGATGCAACACATGTATACGTACATAATTTATTTGAATTTCACTATGCAAGACTTGTTTCTTCATCGTTTTCATAACATATATAAAGTAAACTCTGCCATATTATTACTTAGAAAACAACATAGGTTATTTGCATCATACGATTCCTACAGTGGAGGCATATGCCTCACATCCGCAAAATCCATTGATGCAAGTTTGTTTCGTGAAAGGTGGACAATTAAGATGACAATCTGAAGCACCTTTACATATTGGTATAATACCGGGGACATGTTTTGCGTTTTTCATCGAATTTGCAGCATCAGTTGGAACCGATTTAGGGATTTGAGCAAATGGTATTGCATTAGCATACATAACACCACAAGTATTGAGCACCAATGTGATTAAGAAGACGACTTTGAACAAATTATTGGCCATATCTTCAATTCTCCCTTGGTTAAGATTTGTTTGTGTTGTGAACTTGAAGAACCTTATATGCACAATTTATAGCGGTCAAATAAGCTTTCTGTAATCCACAATAGAATTACAAAAATGCATTTACATTAGTTGTTGGTTGAGCATTAAAGATAAAATCATCTATAAAATATTAATTTTCTCTCGAAATATTTACTTTTTAAATGGACTATTGGTGGTTTTACTTGGTAGCTATTTTTTGGATGTTCTCCAATTTGGAGAAAAAACCTTTTTGGTAAATTGGCTTAAATGAACATTCCACAAATGAGATTGTGGTCAGTAACCATCCATCTCTCTATTTGACCAAAATAGCCAAACCTTCGCCAAAAAAATAAAACCCCCGTCAAATTCCTTTTGAAATATGAAACCCCCGTCAAAAAAATGAAACCTCCGTAAAAAATGAAACATTCCACAAATTTAACCTCCGTCAAAAAAAGAATGAAACCTCCGTTAAAAAAATGAAACCTCCGTAAAAAATGAAACATTCCACAAATTTATGTATGTTTATGTATGTACGGGTATGTTTATGTATGTAATTTATGTATGTATGTGTATGTATGTTTGTTTATTTATTTATGTATGTGTGTGTGTGTATGTGTGTGTATATGTATCTTGATTTATGTATGTGTGTGTATGTATCTTTATGTATGTATGTGTGTGTATCAAATGAGATTGGCATGGAGGTTTGCAAAAGGAAATTTGGTGGAGGTTTCAAAAGGAATTTGACGGAGGTTTATTTTTTTGGCGGTGGTTTCATTATTTTGGTCAAATGGAAAGAGAGAGATGGTTACTGACCGCAATCTCATTTGTGAAATGTTCATCTAAACCAATTTTCAACCTTTTTCCCTCATAGTTTCTCCATATTGGAGATAGTTTTTGGAAAGTGTCGGAGGAGAATATTAGCTCAAAATCATTATGTTCTTCATTTTTTAAAATGTTGTTAGAGATACCCTTAGACATTGTTAGAGATGCTCTTAGGCATTTTGAAAATGTTTTTTGAAAAAATTAGTTATTGTTGATATTAATAAATAGCAACTAATATTAGTTAAAAATCATTAATCAATTTTAATTATACATTAATACTAATTATTAATTGTATCAATAGTTACGGTTTTACTTAGTCAACGGTTTTGACTGGACAAAAACTGCAGCTTTGACTGATTAAAGATTATGACTTTGGGAAAAATTTGAGAGGGTATGCAATCCATTTCAATAAACAACTAATAGTCACATTTAGTGGACAAAATCAAAATTCAACGTCCAATGAATGGATTATTCCCACATCCAATATGAACTGAACACATGGACTCGATTCTTCCCAAATCTAATTGATATGAACCAATGAACACCCTAACCGATGCAACACATGTATACGTACATAATTTATTTGAATTTCACTATGCAAGACTTGTTTCTTCATCGTTTTCATAACATATATAATATATATAAAGTAAACTCTGCCATATTATTACTTAGAAAACAACATAGGTTATTTACATCATACGATTCCTACAGTGGAGGCATATGCCTCACATCCGCAAAATCCATTGATGCAAGTTTGTTTCGTGAAAGGTGGACAATTAAGATGGCAATCTGAAGCACCTTTACATATTGGTATAATACCGGGGACATGTTTTGCCAATTTCATCGAATTTGCAGCATCAGTTGGAACCGATTTAGGGATTTGAGCAGATGGTATTGCATTAGCATACATAACACCACAAGTATTGAGCACCAATGTGATTAAGAAGACGACGTTGAACAAATTATTGGCCATATCTTCAATTTCCCTTGGTTAAGATTTGTTTGTGTTGTGGTCTTGTGGACTTGAAGAACCTTATATGCACAATTTATAGTGGTCAAATAAGCTTTCTGTAATCCACAATAGAATTACGAAAATGCATTTCAATTACATTAGTTGTTGGTTGAGCATTAAAGATAAACATCATTTATTAAATATTATTTTTCATTCGAAATATTTACTTTTTAAATTGACTATTGGTGGTTTTACTTGGTAACCATTTCTTGGATGTTCTCCAATTTGGAGAAAAAATCTTTTTCCCTCATAGTTTCTTCATTTTGGAGATAGTTTTGGAAAGTGTCGGAGCAGAATATTAGCTTAAAATCATTATTTTTTCTTCATTTTAAAAATGTTGTTAGAGATAACCTTAGGCATTGTTAGAGATGCTCTTAGGCATTTTGAAAATGTTGTTTGAAAAAATTAATTATTGTTAATATTAATAAATAATAATTAATATTAGTTAAAAATCATTAATTACTTTTAATGATACATTAATACTAATTATTAATTGTATCAACAATTATGGTTTTGACTGGTCAACGGTTATGGTTTTGACTGGTCAACATCTCATAACACATAGAAAACATATATAAAGGAGACAAGTGTATATCTTTTATATATATTAAAACAACAACCATAACCAATGACGTGGCACAATGGTAAACTAAATTTTTTTGAAGAAATTTCATTAGATTTTTGTATTTTATAAAGTCTTTAATACGTTAAAGTCTCTTCTACGGCTATATACAAAACTTAATTTTAATTATACATTAATACTAATTATTAATTGTATCAACAATTAAACTGGTCAACGGCTATGGTTTTGACTGGTCAACATCTCATAACATATAGAAATCTTTTATATATATTAAAGCAACAACCATAACCAATGACGTGGCATAATGGTAAACTAAATTTTTTTGAAGAAATTTCATTAGATTTTTGTATTTTATAAAGTCTTTAATACGTTAAAGTCTCTTCTACCGCTATATACAAAACTTAATTTTAATTATACATTAATACTAATTATTAATTGTATCAACAATTACGGTTTTGACTGGTCAACGGTTATGGTTTTGACTGGTCAACATCTCATAACATATAGAAAACATATATAAATGAGACAAGTGTATATCTTTTATATATATTAAAGCGACAACCATAGCCAATGATGTGGCACAATGGTAAACTAAAAATCTTTGAAGAATTTTTCTTAGATTTTTGTATTTTGTAATATCTTTAATATGTTAAAGTCTCTTCTACCCCTATATACAAAACTTAACTTCTATTGTGGGTTGAGCATTTTGGTAATTTTACATGAATGTTTAACTCCAAAGTTATTATTAAGTCTATACATCTTCTCGTACCTTTCTTATATTTAATTTCAAATTATAACTCCAAACCATTCATTTTCTTGCTGTTAATGTCATCTTTTTCTCTATCAATATATAACATGCCTTCCTTTTACTTATGATGACGGTTTTTTTGTTTCTTCATAGGGTTTTTAATACCTTCTTGCTCTTAATGTCATATTTTTCTCTCCTTCTATCAATATATAGCATGCCCCTTCCTTTTACTTATGATGACGGTTTTTTCGTTTCTTCATAGGATTTTTTATACTTTCTTGCTCTTGATGTCATCTTTTTCTCTCCTTCTATCAATATATAGCATGCTTCTTCCTTTTACTTATGATGACGGTTTTTTGGTTTCTTCATAGGGTTTTTTATACTTACTTTTTATATGTTTTTTGGTCCTGGTTGTGATTTAAGAAGACTAATCTTGATGTTTGTGTAGGTTGATAGAGAAAGAAGGCAAAGTCCAAGGATAACTAACTTCATTGTCTAGAATCATGGATCAACCAAAGATTCGAACTAAAATGTACAAATTTGTTTTATCATCGTTTTATGGATTATATGAACGTATCATAAATACATACAATACTCATTAACGAAACTTCACCTTTTCATGCCATCAAGCCTTCTTTTTTAAGTTTCTTTAAGCTTCACTAGTAATTAAGGCTTGAGAGTTTGAGGAATACATGATTCAATTGTGGATGTCTCATGAACAAGTCAAAGTTTACCAAAAATTTAAAGCATAAGAAATAATTTGAGTATAATTATAGTTAAAAAGAGTAATAGACTAACAACAAACCTATACATCATTGATAGGAAATCTCTACATATATATGTGAATCAAAATGTTTGCCATAGTTACAATTTACATTTTGATGTATTTTTATGAGAAGTTGATACCTTATAAAACTGATTAATTATTGTTTTGTTGTGTATATTCAACCCAACTAATGTTTAGTACACAAAATGTTATGTATAACTAATTTCACTTCTATGGGTTTTACCTTTGTCTTCTTTGTTTTTTGGGTTTCTTTAATGAAGTGTTTTATGTTTTTCTGCCTTTTTAAATTAAGTTGTTAATTTTTTTGATAATTTGTAAATTATTGATTATTTTATGAGGCGACACATGCATTTAGTGAAAAATACGGGTGAAATATGAATCTTTGTAGAAAAATCATTTACATAAGGTTTCTAACAACATTTCTCTTTCCCATAATTGAGTCAATCTAACATTAATATTTCATGGTCGATGCTTATAACAATTAGTTGATAATTATTTTATATTTTCATTTACAAGGCAAACAAACTAATATTGTCTCTCCCAATATAGCTCACTAGATAGTTTACATACATTACATCTTACAATTACACCATACTAGTGTTGGGCCCGCGCTTTGCACGGTGACAATAAGTTTTTAAATGAAAATTGAATCAATCTAAAATCAAGTGTAGTTCCTTAGTTAAATAATTATTGAAATGCAATGTAAAAAGTGAAAGTATTTTTCATAAGTGATTAACTTATATGTATTTATTGTCGTTCATTATTATCATAAGCTTGTGATATATCGATAATAATTTTGTTACTTAAAACTCAATCGACATGTCCAATAATCATATCACTGTTAATAAAATATTAGAGTAAATTACAATTTTGGTCCTTTATCTATGCTCGCCTTTTGGTTTTGGTCCCTCCAAAGGTAAAAGTACATTATTGATCCCTTAAACGAGTTTTTGATAACACCCTTGATCCCTCCGGCTAACGCCGTCCATAATCCTGCCGTTAGGCATTCCATGTGCCCCTCACGTGAGGGGCATTTTCGTCTTTTCATTTAATATTTTTTAAAAACTGTATTCTTATTATTAGTATTAAATAAATAAATTTAAAAAAAATAAGAAATGGTAACTCCCTTGAAAATTGAATCATTTCTCCTACCCCATTAAATTCTCCATTAATCATCAACCTACCACCATTAATTTCTCCATTAAACCCTCTTACCCTCATTATCTTCCCTATGAATCCTCCTCCCAACCCTAAAAATCTCTCCCTGCACTCTCTTGATTTTTCTTCACAAGAAATTCCGGCGGCCGACAAACCAGGCCTACCCATTTCACCGGTGATGGCCCTTTTCTCCGACAACACTACAGCCTTTATCTCTTTTTCTCCGACGAAGCTCCTTTCCCATTTCTCCGGCCACATCCGACGACCCCCAACCTTCCCTTTTCTCCGGCAACAACACGGCCTCCATCTCCTTTCTCCCCGACGAAGCTCTTTTCACATTTCTCCGGCAACATACTGCGACCTCCTTTAATATATGAAGAAATCGATTCAAAGATCGAGATTCAAGGGTTTTGGTTTAAAGATTTTGATTCAAAGTTTCAGATCTGTGTTTAAGAGGCTTTCATTCATGCATTAGGTCCGGGTTCGAGATTCTGATTCAAAAGGTTTCATAATTTTTGTTATTCCAAGTTTTTTGATTTTAGGTTAGAGTTTCTGTATTTCTTTACTTCTTTTTTGTTTATAATTTGGTTGGAATTTATAGATGATTATATGTAATTTGTTCATTTTGTGTATAAATATGAAGTTTGGATGAAGTTTTTAAGTTTTTGAATTAATCCTAAAGGTTTTGGTTTTGCATCTGATTAATATTTATGTGTTTGGGTATGAACTTATTTAAGATTTATGTTCTGGGTTTGAATACGATTTTTTAGGATTCATAATTTTTGTGTTTGAATCTGTTGGTGTGAATCTAATCAGTGTTAGAATGATCTTTTACTATTTTTTTGGATTTGAATTTGATTTAGGTTTGAATCTGCGTTAGAGATGTGTATTTATATTTTTTGGGTTTGAATCTGGGTTTAGTATTTTTCATGAATGAGCCCTAATTAGGGTTCTTGGTGGTGTTCTATAGGGTTCTTGGTGGTGTTCTTGGTTGAAAAGGAAAGAGGCCGGAGGATGAAGAAGAAAGGTTGGAATGACGAAAATGCCCCTCACGTGAGGGGCACATGGGATGCCTAACGGCAGGATTATGGACGGCGTTAGCCGGAGGGACCAAGGGGGTTATCAAAAACTCGTTTGAGGGACTAAGAATGTACTTTTACCTTTGGAGGGACCAAAACCAAAAAGCAAGCATAGATAAAGGACCAAAAGTGTAATTTACTATTTTTTCATTTACATGAGGTTTCTAACAACATTTCTCTTTCCCATAATTGAGTCAATCTAACATTAATATTTCATGGTCGATGCTTATAACAATTAGTTGATAATTATTTTATATTTTCATTTACAAGGCAAACAAACTAATATTGTCTCTCCCAATATAGCTCACTAGATAGTTTACATACATTACATCTTACAATTACACCATACTAGTGTTGGGCCCGCGTTTTGCACGGTGACAATAAGTTTTTAAATGAAAATTGAACCAATCTAAAATCAAGTGTAGTTCCTTAGTTAAATAATTATTGAAATGCAATGTAAAAAGTGAAAGTATTTTTCATAAGTGATTTAACTTATATGTATTTATTGTCGTTTATTATTATCATAAGCTTGTGATATATCGATAATACTTTGTTATTTAAAACTCAATCGACATGTCCAATAATCATATCACTGTTATTAAAAATATTATAAAGATGCAAAATTAGTTGATCAACATGCAATGATGGATCATGTTAAAAACTTCAATAGCAAGTTATTATAGTAATTTTTTCCCCATAAAAATAAGATTAATATAAACTCTGTGATTTTGTTATAAATGCATCCCCTATTCTTTAACTATTATAATAACTCTTTTTCACCAATGGGGGATAAGTACGACTAAGATAAACAACATTTGAGTGTACACAAAAGAATCATTTTCTTTTTTGATTTACCTTATTTATTCAATCTTATGATCTCACACAAAAAAGTATAGAAAATTGATGTGTTGAGTTTAAGTTAAAAATAAATCAAAATGAGAGAAAAAAATATAAATATGATTGCGTCTTCTCATTAATTTTTTATCATTTATATTTAAATGTATTAAATTGTCATAAGAATATGAAAGGTTGGATCAATTAAATAATTAATGAGGTATATTGATTTCTAATAAATACAAAAATATATAAAATATGTAATGAATTAATAAGACATAAAGATTTACAAAGTTAAAGTTTGAATAAATAATAAAATCCACCATCCAAGCATTCTCAAAATGGCAACATATGTTTTTAGTCATTTTTATAATATTATATTAATGTATTGATTGATGTGTAAATAAAAAGTGAATTGTAATACGACCAAAGGTTTTTAATTATATTGATTTTTAAAAAAATAAAACAAACTGTAAATAAATAAACTCGTGTAAAAAAAAAGCATAGATTGAAAATAGTTTTTACTTGTACTAATTGTTTTATAAAAAAAGGGATAGATAAACATTAAATGTTAATCTAATAAATAAAAGGCGATAATAAATTATTTATATTGATTGTTATGTAAATAAAAAATAAAATATTTTGTAATTAATATGTTGAGTTTAAAAAATAAAAAAGACATTCATTTAATGATATGCTTTTATTTTAAATTAATTCATAAATCAAATAAAAATAGTAAATAATATTTCAAACTTTTTCAAAATGCAATATCATATTATGAAAAATAAATCGTAATTTTTTTTAAAACATATAAATAAAAAATGTATAAGTTAGATAGAAAACTTAGAAATAAAAAAAAGCTTTTAGATCGTTACAAATCAAATCTATGAAAATATTCAATAAAAATATTTTTTTCGATATTAGAAAAAAAACATTTGCACCAAGATTTGAGAATATTTTTTGAGGACGTAGTCATAGACACTATAAATTCTCGCTACAATAATAGGAAAAAAAACTTGAAATTAATCAAAATTTAATGTAACTAATGGATCTTAAATTTGATTTTTTTTATTATATATTATAATAAAAAATATCAAAGTTTTATTCGAATTTATATGATACAATCGTAAATACAATTATCTCATATTATAACAACAAATACAACAATACTGAAAAGAAGAAATATGTATAACAATTACAAATCACATTTTAAAAAAATATAACTTTTACATTCATACATGATTAAAATCTTCCAAGTCATGAAATCTTTTTGCATAGACATGGTCTAGTTTCATTTAAAAATGTCTTCATCCCTCGGCTCCTAGATCCTTCTTTCCTTTTTAGGTAACACGGTAGTCTTGAAACATTATTTAACTCTCACCTTTACAAATCCAACAATATTGCAAAGAAAAAACTGTAATAACAAATCATACTTTTTTAGAGAATAAAATTTCTACATACCTTAAAATCATATACGTCTTCTTCATCCCTCGCTAAAAAAATTTATGAATTTATAGATCCAATCGTAAACATAAGTTTTTCCTATGATAACAACAATACAATAATATCACAAAGAAAAAAATATACGTAATAACAAAACACATTTGTTCAAAGAATACAATTTTCTACATACCTTAAAATATTTCAAGTCTTTTTCAACCTCGTTTTATTCATCCCTCACCAAAGAAATTTATAGTAATTCATTTGTTTATATTGCAAGTTTCAAAAACAAATTTCATTAAGAAATAAAAGAAAGTAAATGATAGGGTAAATCAAGAGTTGGAGGTTATTGCAACTTTAAAAAACAAATTTCATTAACAAAATAAATGAAAGGGCGAATTAAGAATTGAAGGTTAAACTTGATATGCAAAATTACAAAACAAAAACACTCACATAACACGAATATTAAGTGGAAAACATGAAGAAGGAAAAACAAAAATAAAATTATGATGAAATTTCAAATAAAAACCCAAAAACTCATTAACAATCATATATAATACACAAAAAGCATAAACATTATTTGAAATTTCTTATCGAAAAAGAACAATTATAAAACCACATAATAACAATTAGGAATTATGAAAGAGAAAAAACAAAGGTAATAATTGTGAATAAATTCCGAACAAAAACACCAAAAACTTATTTAACAACAATATGCAATATACACAAAACATAATAAAATATGGAACTTTATAGAATTTTTTTTGAAAAGACACACATATATACAACATCAACAATATATAATTCATAAAACAAATAATAAAAAGTGTTACCTTACATGGAAATTTCCTAGAGGATGAGAAATGAATTCTACAAATAAGAAACAACAAACAAACATACAAACCCAATGTAAAATTAATAAAACAAATGATAAAAAATGTTACCTTACATGGAAATTTCATGGAGGATGTGAAATGAATTCTATAAATACAAACATACAAATCCAATAGAAGATGAAGATAAACATACAATGATACCGATTGTTAACTCATGAAAATTTCATGGAGGATGAGAAATGAATTCTACAAATGAGAAACGATAAACAAACATATAAACCCAATAGAAGATGAAAATAAACATAAAATGATACCGATTGTTAACTCCATTTTGATGGATTATTAGGTTGTAATTTATAAATGTTTGTTGTAGGTTTTTCTTTTAATTAATAAATGGAAGATGAAGAGAGTAAAATAAATGTCCATAGGAAGTTAAATAGTTTAGAAGTTAAAGCTAGTAAAGAAGTCTTATCTTATAATAATGAAATACACAATTTTCATATAGGGGTAATGTAGTCTTTAACTTATTTACTAATTGAAAATTCAAAACAATGAGAAAATTGTTATAGATGGATCCTACTCTAAACATTATGCCACATCATTCATGATAGATCTTCCTTTTATATATATATAGATAGATATAGATTTGATGGATACTACAATTTCATAAAATAATTAATAAGATATTCTTATTTTATTTCATTTTGCTTAATTGTAGTACAAATTAAACTATATAACATATATTATTCAGATTACACGTCTCATCATTGGAGTTGCTATGGTTATATGGACCATAATTTAGAAACAAAATATAATATATTGTTTTTTTATATTTACAATTGTTTACATTTTAATTGTATTTCCTTGGTTGTCAACTAACCGATTGTGTTTCATTCTAATTTACTTACACAATTTATAACAAAAAATATTTCGTCACCGCGCAATGCGCGGTGCCACACACTAGTTTCACATAAAGAATGGACTGGAATTGAACACAATGGCTCCATAGCCAGCTACATGGGCTTATGAATCCATATGATCAACCAGTAACCAAAATATAATAAGACAATCTAGCATATGCAGAAAAACCAGCAAATTCCGAGTCACACTCTAGCCCTTGTTTGTTTTTTCATTTTAAGCTCTTAATCACCACTCGTGTTTGATTCATTTAGACTTTTCGTAACCATTTTAGAGCTGAAATCAAATTTCAGACTTCGGCACCTCTTAAAAAACAAACGCCACCTAAGAAACAATTAATCGACCCGAAGAAAATACCCCTTAATTAGAATGCAGGAACAGAAAGAACCACCCAGATGAGACCAATATCAGAGCAGCAACTCAAACAAATAGGCCGACCAAAACAACCAGCAAATTAAATCCACTCTTATCCTGAGCCAAATCAGAAACTTTGCCCAAATCTACTATCTAGACGCTTAAAAGCAACCATTCTTCGCCCCTTTGAGTGAGAGATTTCTCCTTTGTACACTTTCCCGAATCCACCCCTTCCGATCAAGTTGTTGTCGCTGAAGTTGTCAGTGGCTGATTTTATATCTTCTAGCTGGATTTTACACTACTAAAAAATTGAGTATTTTCAATGGAAAATGTGATTGAAAATTTTCTACGAATTTTAGAGGTATTATTCACTGAACATAAATTTTGTACGAATTTCTGTTGAAAATCTCTCACAAACATGCATTTTCTACGAATTTTAGAGGTATTATTCACAAAAAAAAATTTGTTGTTGAAAATGCATGTTTGTGAGAGATTTTCAACGGAAATTCGTTGACAATTCGTAGAAAATTTATGTTTCATCAATAATCCCTCTAAAATTCGTAGAAAATTTTCAACGACATTTTCCGTTGAAAATACTCATTTTCTAATAGTGTGAGTGAGGGATTTCTCCTTTGTACACTTTCCCGAATCCACCCCTTCTGATCAAGTTGTTGTCGCTGAAGTTGTCAGTGCATGGCTGATTTTATATCTTCTAGTTGGATTTTAAGATGTTGAAATGCATCTAAGAAGAAGGCCATTGTTTGTAGATCAAATGAAAATGAGAAAATGGAGATAAAGGGTGTTCTTCCAAGCAATTGCAATTGCAAATGCAGAAGTAGAAAGGAGAAGCTAATGTAGAGCTGATGAGTGGTAGTAGTAGTAGTGGTGGTGGTGGAAGAAGAAAACCACAAGATAGTTTTTGTAGAAAACCAATTTTCTTCATTCTAATAGCAACTTTCCCCAGAAAATCTCCTTATCTTTTCCCGTAGCTTTCCGGGTAAGAGCTGCTTTGTTCGTTCTCATCATTCCGGTGGGATATTTCTTATTCCTAAAACAGAAAAAATAACCCATTCTTTTCCCCCATTTCCCGCAACCCTTCAATCAAAACCAACATCACAAAAAACACAAAAAAATTAGACGTGGTCATGGGATTATTTGCCAAACATGATAAACCTCTGCGTGATTAAGAGGTTGGCTCTTAATGGCATCACTAAGATGCAAACAAACAGCCCCTAAAAGAACATTTTGATGTAAAACATCTTTCAACTTTTACACCACAGCCTCATGGAAGACAAAAATGATGCTTCTACTTTTTCCATAATAAGTTACAAGATTCAATTCATAGGTAAGAGAGGACAACCAAAGATAGCAACAAACCAGGGTCGCAATAGATAATTAAATTGAAAACAAATTAACTAATCATTATGTTTACAGTTAATTCCAACCGCATCATAAAAATGATAATCTTTCAGGTTTTACCTCAATGCCTTGCACACTAAGTCCATGAAACCGCTCTTTAGATATTTTTTGCAACATAAAAGCTATCTTAAACGTTTCAAGGGTAGTAGATGTTTCAAATTCCCACATTTGAACTTCCATCCAACCATCGTTCCTTAGTTGTGGAAGGCCTTTGATTTTTGGCATTTGCGATGGATTGTGGGCGTCTTGATCAGCATTTGGTCCAATAACCGGTGATTGAGGACTAACTAAATAGATAAATCGTATAGAATGATCAACACGTGTCACTTCAACAGGCTCTTCCATTTTTGAGTGGTCGTCTCCTGTTATTTTGTAGACAAGATTACATACATATGTTGTTCGAGGTGATAGCATTTCAAACTTGATTTCACCGCTAATAGTAAATATATTCTTTTGACAATCAAGAGCCACCTTTCCAAACCTGCAAAAATATAAACCATATTGCATGTAATTAATACAAGTGTTAGCTAGAATTGGAAAAGATAAAGGATTTGAAAATTATCAACAAAACCATAATTAGTTAATGCTTGAAACTTTAAACACAAGTGACTTCAATCGTTAATCCCAGGTGGTTGCAAATCTAACCTATACATGACGTTCTATAAACACGATCTTGTTGTTACTACAAAACAAAAGACTTTCACCCACAAAAATTACCCAAAGAAATTTACTTCAGTGATTACCCACAAAGCACCCATAAAATACAAGTTGTTCGATACGATGTTTTTCGAGAAAATACGAACGAATCACGTCCCAGAGAATCTCTGGGTAATCTGTCACACTGATTTGATTTAAAATCCGATGTTTTCGAGAAATTTTGTGATGGTTTTGTGAGGAATCACCCTTTAGCAACAGATTTTCAGGGGCAAAAGTCTTTCGTTTATTAGTGTGTAGTATATAAAAAGCTTGGTAATATCCTGTTATCCAAAAGTATTAGGGAATGGTGCACATACATGCAAGACATAGATATAAAAAAACATGTTAGAAGATGGAGAAAGAACCTTAAGTTGGGTAAAGATTGAAATCTCCAGTCGCTTGTGTATAAAAGCACTTTTGTTGCCGGTAGGAAAAGACATTTCTTCCGATTTTCGGCTTGGAAAAACCACTGTTAATCAATAAACAAACATGTAAGTACCTTGATTATAAAAATTTCCGATCGCAATCAATCATTCATATCAAATATACCTCTTCACCATCATTGATCAGGAAGCCTTTACAAAAAAGAAAGTAGAGTTCCTTTCCGGTTGTCCATTCCATACTATCTTTTGACCACTTGATTATTTCTTCATAATCTTCTGGCAATACTGTTTCCCAATCTATATCCAAATCTGATATGAGTTGCATATCCACCTTCTCAATCTCAACCTCTACCTCCACCTATCAAACATCCAATATAAGTCTTTGATTAACTGACTAAAAAAGAAAATATCATATTCTCCAAATGTTTTCTTTAAAAACCACAAAAAAAGAAATATCATATTCTCCAAATATTCTCGGCCATCTTGTTAGTAAACGTTTGGTTAAAAACCCCTAACTAGAACCTTGGTAAAGATTGGGAGTGTGATTTGATTTATCTTCGAACAAATTTCGTGTAACCCAAGCAGTAAAGGGTAAAAATATAGTTTAAATTTTTCGCATAACCGACCCATTTTTCTATACAACAAAGAAAGTTTGAAATACTAAAAATAACTTAAAGAAAATTAAATGACTGATGTAAACATAGTATTTGCCAATTAACTTACTCTCTCCAAGGGTCGGAACTCGATGCCTTCTACCACGAGGTAATTAGAATAACCGTGTATGCCATCAAACATAATTTTGAGGTCAAAATCTGTTTTGTGGCTAGTAAATTGATACAATTCAACCGTCAACCATCCATCTTCTCTCCTATGTGCAAGGTACGCAATCGAACATTTTGTCTCCCCTTCCAATTTGTATTTGAGGGCCAAATACGTAGGTTCATTCGAGTTCGTTTTGTATTTGAAGTTGAACACTAAGTTAACTGTGTATGTGATTCCTGGTGACAAGAATTGGGGTTTCACATGTGCTTTGAACTCCCCAGAATATGCTAATAAATTGTACTCTGCAAATCTGAAAAACCAACATGCGGATAATTTCTTTAAAATAAAGTTAAGATTTCAAAAAAAAAAGTTATATTCAACTCTCCAACAACGGATACCCTATATTATGGAGATTTGAACATAAACTATATTTATAACATTCTCCAATTTTGTCATCCTAATACATTTAAAAAAAACTTTATATAAAATAATAACAGTTAAATGTCATTGGTGTAATGGAATAAAAACAATTATTTATTTCTCCGTACATTAAGTTTTAGGTACGTCTAAACGAACCAGACATAAGTGGTGATTATGAGCTTAAAATGAAAAAAAACAAACAGGGCCTTAGAGAATTCTCTTAACTTCGAAAATTTTCATGTTTTATCTATTTCAAAGAACATCATAAAGAATATGGTGAAACAATATATAAAACAAAATCTTTATTTTCTCAATTTTAGATAACATTATATATAAAACAAAATCTTTATTTTCTTTATTTTAAATGAACATTATAAAGAATCTGTTGGAGAAGAACAAAACCTTCATTTTCTCTATGTTAGAGAATTATATGAAGTATATATTATTAAATATATAAAAACAAAAGGGAGGACATGTCACCTTGAAGCCTCTCCATAATGACGTTGATCCATTAGACGAACTAGAGGAATAAATTCTGTTGATGATATCATTTCACAGTGTTCTCCATTCTTATTCAAGGAAAACCACTATATCCATTAAAACAAAGTTCAAATTAGTTGAACTTAATTATACTTAGTTTCAACATTTAAAAGTACGTAGTAAACAAAAATATCAATAAGGATTTAAAAGTACGTAGTAAAGGAAAGTCTCCATTCTTATTTAGTTGTTGTATTTGTCGTATATAAATATTATGTATTTCAGAAGAAAAAAAAATTGTTTACCGTTTTGCCGCCATTAATGATAATTCCTTTGGAGAGAAGCGCTAGCAGTTCCGCTTTAAATCTAAAGATGAGAGGAGGTATCGCACTCTTAATTATTGCTTCATATTCCTCTTGAAAATTCACCGATGATTCCACCCCTTCATAAAGCTCTTGAGATTGAAGTGCAATCTCAAGTTTTACCACGACATCAGCCATTAGTGGCCGTTTGTCACGAGTTTTCTGCAAGCACTGATATGCAATGTCTGAAAACGTTTCCAAGGAATTCACATCCATTTGCTGAAACAAATCTCGAGAGATGATTGCATCTAATTTCTTTTCTTTGTAGTTTTTCTTCCACATACGCACTAAACTCACACACTGACCATCGATATAGTTGTAGCATAATCTACCACATAGTGCCTCAAATAAGACCACGCCAAAAGAGTATACGTCTGACTCTTTTGTTAGCACGCCCAACTCTAAATATAGGGGATCTACGTACATACGGGTACCAACAACATTAGAGACAAGAAATGTGTGTTGCTGATTAGCTGGGCCTATTTTTGACAACCCCAGGTCAGAAACTTTAGCATTCCAGTTCTCGTCTAGTAAGATGTTGGCACTTTTTATATCACGATGAAGGACTCTTTGTTGCGTCCCCACGGGATCATGAAGGTAGTTAAGTCCCCTTGCGGCCCCAAGGCATATCTTGAGGCGCTGCACCCATGTGAGAGTGGGGTCCCTTAAATGGTGATCAAGGCTTCCACGAGATAGATGCTCGTACACAAGGATTTTCTCATCACCCTCGTTGCAATATCCGATGAGAGATACGAGATTTTCATGTGTGTAACGGGAAAGCATCATAATCTCCCTCCAGAACTCGGAGTTTCCTTGCCCAGATCGACTACCTAGATCTAGACGCTTAAAAGCAACCATGCTTCGCCCGTTTGAGTGAGAGATTTCTCCTTTGTACACGTTCCCAAATCCACCCTTTCCGATCAAGTTGTTGTCACTGAAGTTGTCGGTGGCTGATTTTATATCGTCTAGTTGGATTTTAAGATGTTGAAACTCATCTAAGAAGAATTCAGCCATTATTCGTAGCTAGATCAAATAAAAATGAGAAAATTGAAATAGAGGGTGTTCTTCTAAGCAATTGCAATTGTAGATGCAGAAGTAGAAAGAACAAGTTAATGTAGAGCTGATGAAGTTGGAAGGAGATGTCCTTTTAAGTCAACAAATGACAGCTAAAACTTTTTAATTTTTGTGGACATGGTTGCAAGCATTTATTGTGGTCATCATTTATAACTCATTAAACTGTGGATTTTCAATTTCACGCGTCGACAGAGATCTACTAAAAGATATTAATCATTTAGGCAATGGTAGACCAGAACCATTAAGTTGAATTTCCAGTTTCTGAAAAACGTTTATAGGTAATATTCACCATCCCTGTTTACTTACATGTAAATTTTCTCCTATCAAAATGAGAGTTTCTTTTTGTAAGAATAGGATACTTTCTGAAATGTTTCTTAAAATATGGTTGTTCAATTTATTTATTTATTTTTGTAAAAGTAGGGGTGTTAATAGCCATGGAAATGGAGCGAGCTGAGGATTCTAACGAGAAATGTGTAACCTTACATATGTGACATTTAGAAGAAAGTTGTAGTGTTTCTTTTTTCGTTTAAAATGCTCCTACTTTTTCCATAAAAAGAAACAGGATTCACATTCACACGACAGCCGAATATAGCAACACAAATTGGTAAAGACATCGGTCCAATTAACACAAATGCTTCGGTAGACCTAGTAACAAAAGAACAAAAGAAGTTCTCAAGATGAAGGGAAAACATAAAACAAATATGCTACAACAAAAAAAAACAATCATACGATAATATAAAAAATACGCAATGGTGATCTGTAACACAGTGTTTGGCACCAAACAAACTGCAGATAAAACACAATCTTATCATGCAAGCTTAGTCCCGACCTCGGTCCATCTACGAATTGAAGGGGTTAATATTAAGGTCTTTATTCCCGAAGTGTAAAGAAGAAACGTACAGGTGTCTAAATAGAAATGCTAAAAAAATTGAGTTCAAAATATATATATATGAACTTCATCTCAATAGATAATTAAATTGAAAACAAACTCATTGTGTTTACAATTAATTCCAACAGTAGAATCACGCAATGCACGCTGCTGGTTGTTGTCACACAAGATAAGCATGCCGCCCGCCAAAATCTAGGTTCTCTTCCCCATCATAAAGAAGGTAATCTTTCGGGTTTTACTTTAATGCCTTGCACACTAAGCCCATGAAACCGCTCGTTAGAATTTTTTCGCAACCTAAAGTTAATCTTAAACGTTGCAAGGGTAGTAGATGTTTCAAATTCCCATATTTGAACTTCCATCCAATCATCGTTCCTTAGCTGTGGAAGGCCTTTGATTTTTGGCATTTGCGATGGGTTATGGGTGTTTTGATTGACATTTGGTTTAATAACCGGTGATTGAGGACTAACTAAATAGATATATTGACTACCGGTATAAGAATCATCAAAACGAAAACGCCAATATCTCACTTCAAGAGGCTCCTCAAAATTTGTGTGGTCTCCTGTTATTTTGTAGACAAGGTTATATGCATATGTTGTTCGAGGTGATAGCCTTTCAAATTTGATTTCGCCGCGAATACTAAAATAACTCTCACGACAATCAAGAGCCACTTTTTCAAATCTGCAAAAATATAAATCATAATGCATGCAATACAAGTGTTAGAATTGGAAAAGACACGCATAAAAAAGGATTGGAAAATGGCCATCAAAATCATAATTAATGCTTGAAACTTTAAACACAAGTGACTTGATTTGACAATAAGCTCTCAAAACATTATTCCAAGTAGCGTTTCAATACGCTAGCTTATAAGCTAGCTTATGCGCATCTAAACATGTACCCTGAAAATAAGTTAGCTTATTTTTGGCAAATATATATAGCTTTAATCCCAGGTGGTTGCAAATCTATCTATATATATGTATGTTTGGTAAATTAGTTAACGCCTAACTCGATTTTACCGAGTGGATGCTTAACTCGGTTAAAAACCATTCTTAACACTACAACAAAATCAGGTTTATATAGGACGTCATCAATTTCTAAACATCCTAGATTATTTTATAAGACTTAGTTTATAAGACAAAAAAATAGAGCGTCATATCTAAAGACGTTGTATTAAGTTTATAATGCGCCCAACAAGTTTTTTAAGACATTTTAATTCAAAATGTCACATTAGCAATTTTATAAAACACTATTTGAAAAAGATCCTATAAAAAGATGGGTTTATAGGACATCCTATAAAATTGTTAATGTGACGCTTTGTATTAAAAGTGTCATAAAAAACTTGTTAGGTGATCTGTAAACTTATTATTTAACCCTCTAGATATGACATTTTATTTTTGGTCTTATAAATTGAGTCTTATAAAATATGTCAGGATGCTTAGAAATTGTTCGCGTCCTATAAACTTGATTTTGTTGTAGTGTATGCAAGCTTGTTAACAACCGATTACCCAAAAGTATCAACGCATTATACACATATATGAAAGACATAGACAAGTCTACAAAAGAATATGTTAGGAGATGGCGAAAGAACCTTAAGTTGGGTAAAGATTGAAATCTCCAATCGCTTTTGTGTAAAAGCACTTTTGCTGCCGGTAGGAAAACACATTTCTTTCCATTGTTGGCTAGAAAAAACCACTGGTAATGAATAAACATGTAAGTACATTTATAACAACTCTGGAACGCTCCTCTTAATAATTAATCATTGGAAAATTGACCAAAATGGCCATTTCTCTTACATGGATTGGTCTTCTAGCCATTCCTCTTCCGGTTTTATCCAAATTTCCCTACCTCCGCAAGTGGTAAAGGGATTTGGGTAAATCAAAGAGATGAATGGCTACTAAACCAATTCATGAGAGATAAATGGCTATTTCAGCCGATTTCCCTTGATTATTTATATCGAATATACCTCTTCACACCCATTGAACAGGAAGCCTTTACAAAAAAGAAAATAGAGTTCCTTTTTCGTTGTCCATTTCATACTATCGTTTGACCACTTGATTATTTCTTCATAATCTTCTGGCAATTTTCTTTCCCAATCTGGATCTAAATCTAATATGGGTTGTATATCCACCTTCTCCTCAACCTCTGATGCCACCTATTAAATATCCAATATACGTCTTTGATTGACTACAAAAGAAAATACTGTATTCTCCAAATGTGTTCTTTTAATACCACATATTCCCCCCAAAAAAAAGTAGGTAAGCCATTTAGGCCCTCTTACATTTGAAATGTGCATGGTCATTTTAGTGAATCATCATATCCTTTTGTATAATTGGATTCACATGCAAGAGAATTAATTTGTTGATAGTTAAGTTAAAATACGGATTAGGATGCGTGGAATCCATACTCATATAAGCTAAGGGGTTGTGTTTACCAAATGCTTAATTAGCAGCAAGAGTCGTTACTTTCACGTACCTTATAGGGTGATATTCTCAACCATCAAAATGGATTTGTTGATAAGCGTCTGGTAAACAACCCCAAACTAAAATGTTGGGCAAAATTGGGGGTGTGATTAGATACTATCAAACAAATTTCAGTGTCAAAATATAGTTTAAGAAAAGTTATTATGTAATGATTTCTCACATACCCAACCCATTTTCTTTCTTTCTTTATATATATATATATATATATATATATATATAACAAAATGTAACGTTGGTGTGGCAAATTAAGAAAGTTTGAAATACTAAAAACAACTTAGAGAAAAGTGAGGTAAACATATAATATATTTGCCAACTTACTCTCTCTGAGGGCCGGAACTCGATGCCTTCTATCACGAGGGATTCTCTATAATTCTTTATGCCATCAAACAGAATTTCGAGATCAAAATCTGTTTTGTGGCTAGTAAAGTGATACAATTCAACCATCATCCATCTATCTTCTCTCCCATGTGCAAGGTATGCAATCGAATAACTTGTTTCCCCTTCCAGTTTGTAATTGAGGGCTAAATACACAGGTTTGTTCGGGTTCGTTATTGTGTATTTGAGGTTGAACACTAGGTTAACTGTGTATGTGATTTCTGGTGACAAGAATTGAGGTCTGACATGTGCTTTGAACTTCCCACCAACTGCTACTAAATTGTACGTTGCAAATCTACATGAAGAAGCAACATACATAACTCCATATATACTTATCATCAAGTATTTATTATCAAATACATAAATACAAAATGGAGTATATGTCACCTTGAATTCTTTGTAAACTTACGTTCCTGTCCCTCTTGAGGAATAAATTCGGTTGATGATATCATTTCACAATGTTCTCCATTCTTATTTAACGAAAACCACTATATCCATCAAAACAAGTATAGATTAGTTGAGTTTCATTACAATAAAAATGATTTTATAGGATGTCTAAAATGAAAAAAACGTCCTAAAAAGATAATTTATAGGGCACAAGTTTATAGGATTAAACCAAAAAGTGTCATATCTAAAAACGTTACAATAGGTTTATATAGGTGTTTTAACAAGTTTTTTATGATGCTTTTAAAATAAAGTGTTTTATTAGCTATTTGATAGGACACTTTTGAAAATGGTCATATAAACAAAAGTGTCCTCTAAAAATATGGGTTTATATGATACTTTCCAAAAGTGTCATATAAAAAGCTAATATGACACTTTATTTTAAAAGCGTCGTAAAAAACTTGTTGAAACGCCTAAAAGCGTTATATAAACTTATTAATTGTAACGCTTTTAGATAGGACGTTTTACGGCGTGGTCCTATAAATTTGTGTCTTATAAAGTATTCTTTTAGGACGTTTTTTCATTTTTTAGGCGTCGTATAAAATCATTTCTGTTGTAGTAGTGTTTGATACTAAAATCTCTTTATTGTTCAACTTATAAATAGTTTCAACATTTAAAAGTGCGTAAATTAAGGAAAATATCAATAAGGATTTTTGAAGCTTGGATTTTTATTGTTACAAGGGTTTTAGCTTGTCGTTTTCGTGTTCGGTGTGAATCATGTTAAATTCAGAAATTACTTAACATTCTATACATCATTTACCGTTTTGCCTTCGTTAACAATAACCCCTTTGGAGAGAAGCGTTTGCCGTTCCTCTTTGGATCTAAGGATGAGAGGAGGTATTGCGCTCTTAATTATCTCTTCATATTGAAGCTTAGATTGAAGCTCAATCTCAAGTTTTCTTTCATAGATCTCTTGAGATTGAAGCGCAAGCTCAAGTTTTCCCACGACATCAGCCATTAGTGGCCGTTTTTCATGAGGTTTCTGCAAGCATTGATATGCAATGCCTGAAAATGTTTCCAAGGAATACACATCCATTTGCTGCAACAGATCTCGAGAGATGATTGCATCTAATTTCTTTTCTTTGTAGTTTTTCTTCCACATACGCACTAAACTCCCACACTGACCATTGATATAGTTGTAGCATAATCTACCACATAGTGCCTCAAATAAGACCACGCCAAAAGAGTATACGTCTGACTCTTTTGTTAGCACGCCCAACTCTAAATATAGGGGATCTACGTACACAAGGGTACCAACAACATTAGAGACAAGAAATGTGTGTTGCTGATTAGCGGGGCCTATTTTTGACAACCCCAGGTCAGAAACTTTAGCATTCCAGTTCTCGTCTAGTAAGATGTTGGCACTTTTTATATCACGATGAAGGACTCTTTGTTGCGTCCCCACGGGATCATGAAGGTAGTTGAGTCCCCTTGCGGCCCCAAGGCATATCTTGAGGCGCTGCATCCATGTGAGAGCGGTCGCATTTAAATGGCGATCAAGGCTTCCACGAGATGCATGCTCGTACACAAGGATTCTCTCATCGCCCTCGTTGCAATATCCGAGGAGAGATACAAGATTTTCATGTGTGTAACGGGAAAGCATCATAATCTCCCTCCAGAACTCGGAGTTTCCTTGCCCAGATCCACTACCTAGATCTAGACGCTTAAAAGCAACCATGCTTCGCCCGTTTGAGTGAGAGATTTCTCCTTTGTACACGTTCCCGAATCCACCCCTTCCGATCAAGCTGTTGTCGCTGAAGTCGTCAGTGGCTGATTTTATATCTTCTAGTTGGATTTTAAGATGTTGAAACTCATCTAAGAAGAAGGCCATTATTAATTTGTAGATCAAATAACAAAAGAGAAAATTAAAATAAAGGGCGTTCTTCCAACAATTGCAATCGCAAATGCAAATGCAGAATTAGAAATATTGATCATTTGTTGGCAATGGTGACGAGAACCACTCTGTTTTGTCGGCTGTCAAAAGGATACTTTTTCTTTTTTATAAAAAAATGATACTTTTTCTTTTTCTCTTTTTGTAAGAATAGGATACTTGCAAACTTCTACACTAAGGCATAAACAGAACCAAGTACAGCATGTATGTCTACATTACCGGTACGTAGTGACGGATCCTGGATATTGTCTATTGGGGTTCTGTTAATGTAGACTAAAGGCGCGTAAAGTCACCCGACGTGTTTCGGGAATTTTTTCAAGTTTTTTAGTTGATTTCAAGGGATTTTCTTAATGTTTTTGTCGATTTTGAAGGATTTTCTTAGTGTTTTTGTGCACAAAGAACTGTCTTTTTCTGTATAATTTCCCCGGTTCCGCTGCTACCGCGGGCTTTACGCAATCGATCGGATTATATAGATATCCCTTCAACACAACATAGGTCATCGAAAGGATCTCGGAGACCCACCATGATACATGTACAAATGAACATCTTTGAGCAAGGAATCCCCATTTGAAAGTTTCTGAATCAAACCGAAAAACAATGGTCGAGAACTTTCTTCTTTCGTTCTTCTTTCATATCTCCGCTTTATCCCCCCCCCCCCTCCCCGGTTCCTTTCGAAGGATTTTTTCGGTTTTTTTTATTGATTTCAAGAGACATTTTTTAGTGTTTTTGTCAATCGTTGGCAAGAGGAGGTCCTTTGGAAAATTTTACTGGGACCAAAGACTAAATATAATATTTTTGATATTTTTTTACCCTATATAATTTTTTTTTTACAATTCAGTGGGTCCTTGGAACCCCCCCCCCCCCCACACTCTTTCTATATTGCATCCGCCACTGCCTGCACGTCGCCCCCAAAATGGAAGGAAAAGTTTGTTGGTTATGCTTCAAATTTTCGACAAGATAAAATAAAATAAAAGAAGCAACTAGATAAATAATCAGGCAATGAAGACCATGAAAAAAATGCCTAAGGTTAGAAAGAAAAATACAATTCAAAAAGAAAAAAAAAACAGAGTAGCGTTGTGGTTAAAAATACAAGTGCCATGATTCACTAGCAATAATCTTCAGCTCGGGCAGAACGTGTGGAAAGGAGAATATATCATCCTTGCACAGAAAAAGGGAAGGAAGGCAGGTAGATATCACATAATGAACCAAGACACCCGTTGCCAAGCCACAACGGCTCCATAGCATGTGCCATCGTTTTTTCTGTTCATATATAATATTTTTTTCATATGAACACAAACATACGTGAAACAATATAATAATTCATATCATTAACGAAAAAAAATTATGAAAAAATTTATATTCTTTTGGTTTTCCCCTTGGTTTCCAAAGTTTTTACTTTTCATAGAGTTTATAAAAGATTGTCCCCTGTTTATATTATATATATAAGAGTAAACTACAATTTTCGTCCCTATGGTTTGCAGTTAATAACGATTTTCGTCCCTGTGGTTTAAAAATTGCTATTTTCGTCTATGTGGTTTTCACTTACTTCTATTTTGGTCCTTACATCTAACGGAGTTAAAAGGAGCTGTTAAAAACTTTTAAAAAACTACACATTTAGTCCTTCTGTTATAAAAACTATATCGAAGCCTTGCCGGAGCCTTGAAATATTTGACCTTTACTCATCCCGATATTGCTTATGTTGTACAACAGGTCTGCCTCTTCATGCATGACCCACGTGTTCCGCATCTTCATGCTCTAAAACACATCTTACGGTATCTCAAGGGTACCTTGATGTTTGGTCTTCATATTCGTGTGTCAACCGTTGATCGCTTGGTTGCTTATTCTGATGCTGACTGGGCCGGGGTGTCCTACAACTCGCCGGTCCACCTCTGGGTTTTGTGTCTATCTTGGTGATAATCTCGTTTCTTGGTCTTTTAAGCGGCATCATGTCGTATCCCGCTCTAGTGCCGAAGCTGAGTACCGGGGGATAGCTGAAACTGCTTGGCTTCAGAATCTTCTTGTCGAATTATCATTTCCGTTATCTCGTGCTACTGTTGTCTTTTGTGATAATGTTAGTGCTATGTATTTAGATTCCAACCCAGTTCATCACCAAAGAACCAAGCATGTGGAAATAGATTTACATTTTGTTAGGGAGCGTGTTGCTATTGGTCATGTGTGTGTTTTGCATGTCCCATCTTCTTTTCAGTAAGCAGATATTTCTATAAAGGGTCTACCTACTCAACTGTTTCTTGACTTTAGAAATAGTTTGAACATTAGAGTTCCCCCTGCTCAAACTACGGGGATGTGTTAAGTAACTTTTATTTACGGTTGTTTTATACACCCGTGTATAGTACAGGGACCCATCTGTAACTTGTATGTCTATATATTGAATGCAATATACGCAACTCTAATCAAGGGTTTTCCACAATATTCAACAAGCAAGATACGAAATCAGAGAAAATGATAGGGAACTATAGTTTAGACAAACAGATTGACCAAGGCATCATCAATAGCTAACACAAGTGCTCCATTGCCAAGCAACTATAGCAACTATATGGTATGCGAGGAAGACGACCTACTATATGCAACATGGGGAATGAAAATAAATCATAAGAGCAGGCTAAATTAATGAGTAATGAATCTAAAGCTAATGCTTCAAATTTTCGCTAACATTAAATTTTATAAAAGATTATGGATTATAGAAGATCTATCATCTTTTACCCAGGGTATCACACTAAATGATGAACCAATGGCCAACCATCCCTCAACAACCAACAAAACCCTAGTGAAGGAGTTTCTAAAGACTCATGGGTCGTTGATGTTTCAGCTTTTGGAATGAACTCAGGTAAGGTACTGGAGAGTATCTTCCGTGGTGACTTTGACCAGCATATATCTGAGTATATTTGTATGTAGGTTTTTCGTTCCTTTTTGCTCCTTCTACCTTTGTTTGTATCATTTGCTTTCAAATATTGATCTGATATACAGTCTTACATCTTTTGCCGTATGCTGTGAGTTTTATGTCTCCGAGTAAGACTTTCATCTTGCAGGGACATTTTACAGAAAAAGGTGTGCTTGAGAAATGGGGTTGGTTTTTTAGGTTTTAGAACATTTATGAGTCCCGAGTTGTAATTTTTTCTAAAACCAATTAATGTAAATGTAGAATATTTCATTCCTCATGTACTGTTTCATATGCCATGAAATCTCATTTTCCGTTTTTTTATTTAAGATCTAGATTATTTCATTCCATATATAGTTGTATACAATCTGAATTCCACACTAAGAAAAAGCAATTCCATATCTTCCAATGCATCTCTTGTAAGTCCCGTTTGGTTTGTAGGATTGGAACAAATTAGTAATTGAATTCTAATCCAATCTCATGTTTGATTTGTAGGATTGGAACAAACTTGTAATTGAATTCCAATCAAATCCCATGTTTGGTAGGGGTGAGCATTGGGCCCGAACCGGTTTGGAACCGGAACCGGAAATAAGAGATTCTTAGGACCAAGAACAGGACCGTATAGGTAATACCGGTGTCGGTGTCGTTCCCGGTTTTCCGGTCAAAAACTCAATTGGAACCGATTGTTAATCTATTTGCTTTTCTTGAATTTAGTATTTTTCTTTTTTAATCAATGACATCACTGCAGTACTACATGTTATCCCTTTTATTGTCTTACAACTTTTTAAATATATTAATATATAACGTCACTTTTAAACAAAATTCATATTAATCTATGGCAACCAAACCAAACAAAACCGTATACGAGTTGGTCGGGTTGATACTTCGGTACACTAAAATATCCTCCTAACCGTGAATATGTTGTTTTGACATCTAATTGTCCCATTTAAGAAATCTATTGGAGATTGCTCTATATATTTACTTGGGGGAGACTAATGGCACCCCTAAGATATGTTAATGACACCCCTACAAAAGTGAATTTGTCTCACACATGTCAATGTCACAAAACCCTTTACTTTCCATGCACACCCCTACATTAGCATTCCCCATTTACTTTCCTCCTAATTTGTTTATGGCTTGACATTGAAGTTGAATAGTAGATCCGTTCATTAAATTCATAATAAAACATTACCATTAAAACAGGTTCACCATCCAAAGCCTAATAATTTTCCAACGGCAAAATCTTGTCGCAACAAAGCAAATTATTTTTTTGCCCTTAAAAATGTTCTTATTTATTTTAGAAAAACTTTTGACTTTTTTTTAATTATTTTGATGATATTTTATATAGAAACTGGAAATAAATTTGTCAAAACAATTAAAATCTCCATATTTATTTCGAGGAAGAGGGTGGGGTAGCTGTGACCAATGCTCTCTCTCAAGTTATTATCTCCATACCAAAATTCAAGATTATATTACTAAAATTCTATAGGGATATTTTCGTCTTTTTATATATTAATATTTCATTTTTAAATGTTTCATACAATTAATTCCATTTAATTGTTTTACTATGAACTTATTTAAACTTTCTTAATTATATCATTCATTTTTTTATTTTAAATATAAACTTTTGTAAAAAAAAATTGGAACGTTTGAAACATTCAAAACTGTTTTTTCACACACAAACAGTTTGCATATATTTATATCACCTCTAACTTCTAACATTTCTATACAAAAAAATAAACCTCTATTTTATTCAAAGTTAAATTCCAAATATTCTTATTTAACAATAAATTGTATTAATTTTTTATTCTAGACTTCCAATAAAATATTACATCCCACTACGGCTATATATGTCAAATTAGTTGATAAGTAGCGGATGAAAAAAATTATATTTGGCAAAACTAACTTATAAAAATGTAAAATGACCAAAAACATCATATTAAAAATTACTCAGTTATTATATTTTAAAATATAATTAAAAACAAAATTTTATAATATATTAATGAGAAAATTATTTAAATAACCATTTTCTAAAATTGTATACCCGATTTAACTATTATCTCTATCATTTATCAAAATAGCCTAAAGGTCCGTGAAATACCCCTATTCACGGATGAAAAATTAATATATATTTACATTCCCCCCCCCCCCCCGGGCGGAATTGGGTACACGACAGTAAGATGAAAAATTAAATTACAATTTTGGTCCATTACTCCATTAAACATACTTTATTAGGGTATGATCCCACGTAAAGCCCTCCAATGTTTAATATTATATTATACAATAATATGATATACATATAATATATTTAAGTTTAATATTATATAGGGAAAATTCTAATAAAGAACACATATAATTTTAACAGGGTACCGATTATACCTGGTATATAATTTTAAATTAATTATATTATATAATATAATATTAAATATTGGGTTTTTCACAAAGGATCATGCCCTAATAGGATATGTTTCATGGAGGAAGGACCAAAACTGTAATTCAATTTTTATTTTATACCCCTCCCAGTACCCGATTCGAGGGATGATCATGGAGGCAGGGTCCAGTTATGTTAATAAATATTAACTTTTCAGACTTAATCCATTAATAGAGGGTATTTAATAGATCTTTTGGCAATTTTGATAAAATAAAAAAATAATGGTTAAATCGGTTATACAATTTTGTAATACGCTTATTTAAATAACATACATAAAATTGCTCAAATACAAAAAATAGAAATATAAACATAATATAATTTAGAGTAAATTATAGATTTGGTCCCTATGGTTTGAGAAATGTTGTAATATAAGAAAATGCTAAAAATACCAGTTTAGCCTCAGGACCAAATCCATCATAATAAGTGGAGGGTGCTAAATAATAAATGAAAATACATGACCAATTCCTACAAATGACAAACCATAGAGATCAAATCTGTAATTTACTCTTTTAATTATTATATTATGTAATGTTAGAATTAAGTATATTTTTAACATTTCGTTTTGGGAATTTTACGTTTGTCAATAGTTTATCAAATATTTTTGTCAAACATAATTATTTTATAACCTTATCAATCAACCATCAGTTAGCTTATTAGTTAGTCTCTCAAACATAACTTAAATACTAACACTCCTAATTTATAAAGTACTCATAAATTAAGATTATTGTAGTTTTAGCGGGTGTTTGGGATTGCTTATTTATAACAAATTTATGTTTCTTAATCAAAGTGTTTATCAACTTATGTAGTGGAAAATCAGAGTTTTATAAAAAAAAATGTTTGAATTAGTTTATGGCAGTACCACACTGGAATAAATTAATAACTTTTGTTTTAAAAGGTGTTTGAGATTTTGCTTATACATGTAAAAGAGTTAACAGTCATAAGGGATTCTAATAAGTCATTAGTGTTTGATGAAATAATTGATGGATCCGATTACTACAAGAAACTGCACTTTACGAGCGGCTTAGGAAGTCCGTCGATAAAATTAACTTTTACTGGCAAAGTTAATGAAAACATCTGGAACTTTTTGCTGACGGAAAAGCCCGATGGTAAAAGGTTTTGAGCTTTTGTGGGTGACTTTAGAGACTTTTGTGGTGTCATTTTCCTCCGACAAAAGTCGTTTTTTTGTAGTGAAAAAATTTATTCTAGCTATTCATACAATCAAGATCGGATTTGACTGGTCAAAAACTACGGCTTTAACTGATTAAAGATTATGAATATGGGAAAAATAGAGAGGGTATGCAATCCATTTCAACCCAATAGTCCTATATAATGGATAAAATCAATCCAATTAGAATGGATTGGATTTGATCGGCTGTTGTGTATTGGATTAATTTTGTCATCAAAATTCAACGTCCAATGAATTGATCACATGAATTGATTATTCCCACATCCAATATGAACCGATCACATGGAATCGATTCTTCCCAAATCTAAAACCAATGAACAACCTAACCGATGCAACACATGTATACATACATAACTTAATTGAATTTAACTATGCAAGACGTTGTTTCTTCATCGTTTTCATAATATATATATATATAAAGTAAATGTTGCCATATTATTACTTAGAAAAAAACATAGGTTATTTACATCATACGATTCCTACAGTGGAGGTCCCGGCCTCTCACATCCGCACCATCCATCAATGCATGTTCGATACGTCGGAGGAGGTGGACAATGTTCCACACGATCTGAATCATCTTCACGTCTTCGTTGAATATTGGGGACATGTTTTGCGTTTTTCATCGAATTTGCAACATCAGTTGGAACCGATTTATGGATTTGAGCAAATGGAATTGCATGAGCAAACATAAGACCACAAGTATTTAGCACCAATGTGATTAAGAAACGGCTTTGAACAAATTATTGGCCATATCTTTAGTTCTCCCTTGGTTAAGATTTGTTTGTGTTGTGGACTTGAAGAACCTTATATGTTGGTTGAGCATATAAAGATAAACTTCATCTATAAAATATTATTTTTTTCCTCTAAATATTTACTTTTTAAATTGACTATTGGTGGTCTTACTTGGTAACCGTTTTTTAATGTTCTTCAATTTGGAGGAAAAAAAAACCCTTTTCCCTCATAGTTTCTCCATTTTGGAGATAGTTTTGGAGAGTGTCGGAGCAGAATATTAGCTCAAAATCATTATTTTCTTTATTTTAAAAATGTTGTTAGAAATACCCTTAGACATATTGTTAGAGATGCTCTTAGGCATTTTGAAAATGTTGTTTGAAAAAAATTAATTATTGATAATATTAATAAATAGTAACTAATGTTAGTTAAAAATCATCAATTAATTTTAATTAAACATTAATACTAATTATTAATTGTATCAACAGTTTCGGTTTTACTAGTTAACGGTTTTGACTGGTCAAAACTGCAGCTTTGACTGATTAAAGATTATGACTTTGGGAAAATTTGAGAGGGTATGCAATCCATTTCAATAAACAACCAATAGTCACACATAGTGGACAAAATCAATCCAATTAGAACGGATTGGATTTGATCGGCTGTTGTGTATTGGATTAATTTTGTTATCAAAATTCAACGTCCAAAGAAATGATTATTCCCACATCATATGAATCGATCATATGGACTCGATTCTTCCCAAATCTAACTGATATGAACCAATGAACACCCCAACCGATGCAACACATTTATACGTACATAATTTATTTGAATTTCACTATGCAAGACTTGTTTCTTCATCGTTTTAATAACATATATAATATATATAAAGTAAACTCTGCCATATTATTACTTAAAAAACAACATAGGTTATTTACATCATACGATTCCTACAGTGGAGGCATATGCCTCACATCCGCAAAATCCATTGATGCAAGTTTGTTTCATGAAAGGTGGACAACTAAGATGGCAATCTGAAGTACCTTTACATATTGGTATAATATCGGGGACATGTTTTGCGGTTTTCATCGAATTTGCAGCATCAATTGGAACCGATTTAGGGATTTGAGCAAATGGTATTGCATTAGCATACATAACACCACAAGTATTGAGCACCAATGTGATTAAGAAGACGACTTTGAACAAATTATTGGCCATACCTTCAATTCTCCCTTGGTTAAGATTTGTTTGTGTTGTGGAGTTGAAGAACCTTATATGCACAATTTATAGTGGTTAAATAAGCTTTCTGTAATCCACAATAGAATTACAAAAATGTATTTCACTTACATTAATTGTTGGTTGAGCATTAAAGATAAACATCATCTATAAAGAAGGGCAACATTTGGTCTAATAACCGGTGATTGAGGACTAACTAAATAGATTTATCGATAATAATTACAATCATTAAAAGGGCAATGTCTCACCAGAAGAGGCTCCTTAAAATTTGAGTGGTCTTCTGTTATTTTGTAGACAAGGTTACATGCGTATGTTGTTCGAGGTGATAGCATTTCAAATTTGATTTCGCCGCGAATACTAAAATAACTCTAGATCACAACAAATCTGATCTATACGACGAATGTCGTCGCTAAAAACCAAAATTTCGTCGCTATATGTCTATTGCGATGACTGTCGTCGCTGTAGAGATCCTCACTGTAGGTCCGTAGCTGTAGCTTTCTATAGCGCCGTATAGCGACGAAATGTCGTGGCTAAAGATTAAAAAATAAATTTTAAATAGAAAACATAAAAATTGTCTACTGCGACGACATGTCGCGGCTAAAGGTTAAAAATTAAAATTTAAATAGAAAACATTAAAAATTATCTACTACGACGACATGTCGTGACTAAAGGTTAAAAATTAAAATTAAATATTTTATCTACTGCAACGATTTGTCGTGGTTAAAGGTTAAAAATTAAAAATTAAAATTGTTTTAATTTTTAACCTAGCAACGACATGTCGTCGCAGTAGGTGAAAACCCATTTTTTTAATTTTGCTATAAAATATATATATTTTAATTAAATAATCATATATTCATATAAATGGAGAATAATTTCAAAAACCCTAATTCATTAACTTTGAAACCGTAATACAAAATTTTGGAAATTGTCACACAAAATCAATAACATAAAATAAACGCTAATGTCTCAACTATATTAATACATAAATGTCTAATCACGTACGACTCACTCTGTGATCATCATCCCGATCTTGTTGCGGTGGCTATTGCGCCATAACTAATGCTACTAATGCTTGTGTGTCTCTATATAACGGGTGGGGCGGAGGAGTTGGCTGCCGGGTGCATTGAGAGCCACTTTTTCAAATATGCAAAAAAAATATAAAGCATGTTGCATGTGATACAAATGTTAGAATCGATAAAGACACGCATAAAAAAAGGATTTGAAAATGGCCATCAAAATCATAATTAATGCTTCAAATTTTAAACGCAAATGAGTTGATTTTACAAATGAATGAACATCAGAATGGTTAATCCTGGGTGGTTGGAAATCTATCTATATATATGTTGGGTAAATTAGTTGACGCCTAACTCGGTTTTACCGAGTGGTGCTTAACTCGGGTAAAAACCATTGTTAACATTACAACGAAATTGGATTCATAGGATGTCATCAATTTCTGAACATCCTAATAGACTATTTTATAAGACTTAGTTTATAGGACCAAAAAATAAAGTGTCATATCTAAAGACATTGTAATAAATTTATAGGACGTCTAACAAGTTTTTTTAGGACATTTTAAACTCAAAGTATCGCATTAGCAATTTTATAGGATACTATTTAAAAAAATGTCCTATAAAAAGATGGTGACACTTTCATAAAAGTATCATATAAAAATTTTAATGTGACGTTTTGTACTAAAAGTGTCATAATTTTTTTGGTAGACATTTTATAAACTTATTACAGCGTTTTTAGATATGACATATTATTTTTGGTCCAGTAAACCGAGTCTTATAAAATAGTGTATTAGGATGCTTAGAAATTGATTGCGTCCTGTAAACCCAATTTTGTTGTAGTGTATATAACAAGCTTGGTAACAACCCAAACTATTAGCGCATGGTGCACATATATGTAAGACATGTTAGGAGATTGCCAAAGAACCTTAAATTGGGTAAAGATTGATAGCTGCTCCAAGAGCGTTCTAAAAGTGCTTTTGCCGGTAGGAAAAGACATTTATTTCCATTGTTGGCTAGAAAAAACGACTGCTTGTGAATAAACATGTAAGGGCCCGTTTGGTTGGAGGGATTTGAAGAGATTTGGAGGGATTGAGATTTCAAATAAGTCATTCCCAGTACGAACTCTGGTGATTTTCTTGAAATTATATTGTACTATATCTTAATATTTATGTCAAACACTGCAGTCAAATACGTCGTCATGTCAGTAATCTGAGAACTATCCCCAATATAATGGATTGGATTGAAATTCCAATCCCTCCCAATCTCTTCAAATCCCTCCAAACAAACGGGCCCTAAGTACATTTATAACAACTCTGAAACGCTCTGTTCGCAATTAATCATTGGGAAATTAACCGAAATGGCCATTCTCTTACATGGATTGGTCATCTTTTTATTTTTGTGGACATGGTTGCAAGCATTTATTGTGGTCATCGTTTATAAATCATTAAACTGTGGATAACGCAATTTCACGCGTCGGCAGAGATCTACTAAAAGATATTAATCATTTAGGCAATGGTGGACCAGAACCTTTAAGTTGAATTTCCGGTTTTTGATAAACGTTTATCGGTAATATTCACCATCCTTATTTACTTCATGTAAATTTTCGCCTATCAAAATGAGAGTTCTTTTTTTCTTCTTGTAAAAATAGGGTACTTTTAAAATGCTTTGTCAAAAACTAAAAATAAGTAGTTTAATTTATTTATTTTTGTAAAAGTAGGGGTGTTAACGAGAAATGTATAACCTTATATATGTGACATTTAGAAGAAAATAGAGTTTAAAATGCTCCTACTTTTTCCATAAAAAGTAACAGGATTCACATTCACATGACAGCCAAATATAGCAACACAAATCGGTAAAGACATCGGTCCAATTGACGCAAATGCTTCAGTAGACCTAGTAACAAAAGAACAAAAGAAGTTCTCAAGATGAAGGGAAGACATAAAACAAATATGATACAACAAAAAAAAACGATCATACCATAGTATAAAAAATACATAAATGGTGATCTGTACCACGGTGTTTGGCACCAAACAAACTGCAGATAAAA
This sequence comes from Silybum marianum, assembly GCA_036898165.1. NCBI lineage: Eukaryota > Viridiplantae > Streptophyta > Magnoliopsida > Asterales > Asteraceae > Silybum > Silybum marianum. Next base: position 27,153,985 of record CM072544.1, on the reverse strand, counting down.
CACAATCTTATTATGCAAACTTAGTCCCGACCTCGGTCCATCTATGAATTGAAGGGGGTTAATATTAAGGTCTTTATTCCCAAAGTGGGTTGAAGAAACGTACAAGTGTCTAAATAGAAATGCTCAAAAAAATCCAGTTCAAGATATATAAACTTCATCTCAATAGATAATTAATTGAAAACAAACTCATTGTGTTCATTCCGAACGCACTAGAATCACGCAATGCACTCTGGTTGTTGTCACGCAAGATAGGCATGCCGCCCGCCTGCTAGTCGGGGGAATCTAAGTTCTCTTCCCATCATAAAGAAGATAATCTTTCGGGTGTTACCTCAATGCCTTGCACACTAAGCCCATGAAACAACTCGTAAGATAGTTTTTGCAACACAAAGTTCATCTTAAACGTTTCAAGGGTAGTAGTAGATGTTTCAAATTCCCATATTTGAACTTCCATCCAACCATCGTTCCTTAGCTGTGGAAGACCTTTGAATTTTGGCATTTGCGATGGGTTGTGGGTGTTTTGATCAACATTTGGTCTAATAACCGGTGATTGAGGACTAACTAAATAGATATACCGACTACCAATATAAGAATTCAAACGCCTCACGTCAACAGGCTCCTTAAGTTTTGAGTGGTTTACTGATATTGATATTCTGTAGACAAGGTTACATGCATATGTTGTTTGAGGTGATAGCATTTCAAATTTTATTTCGCCGGAAATAAAAATATTTCCCGCACGACAATCAAGAGCCACTTCTTCAAATCTGCAAAAGTACGTATAAAGCATGTTGCATGTAATAGTGTTAGAATATAAAGGATTTGAAAATGGCCATCAAAACCGTAATTAATGCTTGAACCTCGAAACACAAGTGAGTTAATCCCAGGCGGTTGCAAATCGATCTATATATATGTTGGGTAAATTAGTTGACGCCCGCCTAACTCAGTTTTACCTTAACACTGATTAAAAACCATTGTTAACACTACAATAAAATCGGGTCCATAGGACGTCATCAATTTCTAGACATCTTAATAGACTATTTTATAAGTCTTAGTCAGTAGGACCAAAAAAATATAGTGTCATATCTAAAGACGTTGTACCAAAGTGTATAACACGTCTAACAGTTTTTAAGACATATTTAACTCAAAGTGTCACATTAGCAATTTTATAGGACACTAGTTGAAAAAAAGGTCCTATAAAAAGATGGATTTATAGGACACTTTCTCAAAATTGTTAATGTGACGCTTTGTATTAAAAGTGTCACAAAAAACTTGTTAAAACGTCTTACAAACCTATTACAACACCGTTAAATATAACATTTTATTTTTGGTCCTATAAACCGAGTCTAATAAAATATGTATTAGGATGCTTAGAAATTGATCGCCTCCTATAAACCCGACTTTGTTGTAGTGTATAACAAGCGTGTTAACAACTGATTACCCAAAAGTATCAAATGCATGGTGCACATATATGAAAGACAGACACGTCTACAAAAAAACATGTTAGGAGATGGCGAAAGAACCTTAGGTTGGGTAAAGATTGAAATCTCCAGTCGTCTTTTTGTGAAAGCACTTTTGCTGCCGGTAGGAAAAGACATTTCTTTCCATTGTTATCTAGAAAAAACCACTGCTAATGAATAAACATAAGTACATTTATAACAACTCTGGAACGCTTCTGTTCGTAATTAATCATTGGGAAATTGACCGATCGGTCATTTCTCTTACATGGATTGGTCTCCTAGCCATTCCTCTCCCGGTTTTACCCAAATGTCCCTACCTCCGCATGTGGCAGAGAGATTTTGGGAAAATCAAAGTGATGAATGGCTAGTAAAACCAATTCATGAGAGATAAATGGCTAGTTCAGCCGATTTCCCTTGATTATTCATATCGAATATACCTCTTCCCTATTATTGATCAGGAAACCTTTACAAAAAAGAAAGTAGAGTTCCTTTTTCGTTGTCCATTCCATACTATCTTTTGACCACTTAATTATTTCTTCATAATCTTCGGGTAATTTTCTTTCCCAATCTGTATCTAAATCTGACATGGGCAGTATATCCACCTTCTCCTCAACCTCTGATGCCACCTATTAAACATCCAATATACGTCTTTGATTGACTACAAAAGAAAATATCGTATTCTCCAAAGGTGTTCTTTAAATACCACAATAGTCCCCCAAAAAAAAGTAGGTAAGCCATATAGGTTCTCTTACATTCAAAATGTGTGTGGTCATTTTAGTGAATCATAGGATCGTTTTGTATAATTGGATTCACAAGATAATTAATTTGTTGATAGTTGAGTTAAAATACGGGTTAGGAAGTGTGGAATGCATACTCATATAAACTAAGGTTCGGGGTTGTGTTTAACAAATGCTTAATTAGCAGTACTAAAAACCAGTTAGAGAAAAATGAGGTAAACATATATTTGCGAACTTACTCTCTCAGAGGGCCGGAACTCGATGCCTTCTATCACGAGGGTTGGCCTATAAATCTTTGTGCCATCAAACAGAATTTCGAGGTCAAATCCTGTTTTGTGGCTAGTGAACTGATACAATTCAACCATCATCCATCCATCTTCTCTCCCATGTGCAAGGTATGCAATCGAATATTTTGTTTCCCCTTTCAGTTTGTAATTCAGGGCTAAATATGCAGGTTCGTTCGGTTCCCTTTCTATGTATGTGAAGTTGAACACTAGGTTAACTGTGTATGCGATTCCTGGTGACAAGAATTGAGGTCTCACATGTGCTTTGAACTTACGACCAACTGCTACTAAATTGAACTCTGCGAATCTACATGAAGAAGAAACAAACATAACTCCATAGTTATCGTAAAGTATTTATTATCAAATACATATATAAATACAAAAGGGAGGACATGTCACCTTGAATCCTCTCTAAACTGACGTTGATGATCCCCTAGAGGAATAAATTCTGTTGATGATATCAATTCGCAATGTTCTGCATTCTTATTTAACCAAAACCACTATATATCCATTAAAACAAGTTCAAATTAGTTGAGTTGATGTACGTACACTAAAATCTCTTTATTTTTCAACTTAATTATACATAGGTTCAACTTTTAAAAGTACGTAGTAAAGGAACATATCAATAAGGATTTTTAAAGCTTGGATTTTAGTGTTTTAGTAGCTCATTTTTTTTCGTATTTGGTCTGAATCATGTGAAATTCAGAAATTACTTAACATTCTATACATTTACCATTTTGCCTCCGTTAACAATAATCCCTTTGGAGAGAAGCGCTTGCAGTTCCGCTTTGGATCTAAAGATGAGACGAGATATTGCGCTCTTAATTATCGCTTCATACTCCTCTAGCGATTCCATCCCTTCATAGAGCTCTTGAGATTGAAGTGCAATCTCAAGTTGTCCCACAACATCAGCCATTAGTGGCCGTTTTTCATGAGTTTTCTGCAAGCATTGATATGCAATGCCTGAAAATGTTTCCAAGGAATACACATCCATTTTCTGCAACAGATCTTGAAAAATAATCTCATTTAATTTCTCTTCTTTGTAGCTTTTCTTCCACATACGCACTAGACTCTGATATTGGCCATCGTTATATTTAAAGCATAATCTACCGCACAATGCCTCAAATAAGACAACCCCAAAAGAGTATACATCTGACTCTTTTGTTAGCACGCCCATCTCCAAATATAGGGGATCTACGTACCCAGGGGTACCTACAACATTAGAGGCAAGAAATGTGTGTTGTTGATTAGCTGGGCCTATTTTTGACAAGCCCAAGTCAGAAATTTTAGCATTCCAATTCTCATCTAATAAGATGTTGGAGCTTTTTATATCACGGTGAAGAACTCTTTGTTGCGTCCCTGCAGGATCATGAAGGTAGTTGAGTCCCCTTGCGACCCCAAGGCATATCTTGAGGCGCTGCACCCATGTGAGAGTGGGGTCACTTAAATGGTGATCAAGGCTTCCACGAGATAGATGCTCGTACACAAGGATTTTCTCATCACCCTCGTTGCAATATCCGATGAGAGATACGAGATTTTCATGTGTGTAACGGGAAAGCATCGTAATCTCCTTCCAGAACTCGGAGTTTCCTTGCCCAGATCCACCGTCTAGATCTAGACGCTTAAAAGCAACCATTCTTCTCCGGTTTGAGTGAGAGATTTCTCCTTTGTACACCTTCCCGAATCCACCCCTTCCAATCAAGTTGTTGTCGCTGAAGTTGTCGGTGGCTGATTTTATATCTTCTAGTTGGATTTTAAGATGTTGAAACTGAGCATCTAAGAAGGAGGCCATTATTATTTTGCAGATCAAGTGAAAAATGAGAAAATAAGGAGCAATTGCAAATGCTGAAGTAGAAAGAAGTTAATGTAGGGCTTAATGGCTTATAAAATTGGAAGGAGATGGCCTTTTAAGTCAACAAATGACAACTAAACCTTTTTATTTTTGTGGTCATCGTTGCAAACATTTATTGTGGTACTCATTAAACTGTGAGAGAGAGAGAGAGAGAGAGAGAGAGATAAAAACTTTGTTACTTCTAACATAACATGATAAAAACAAAAACAGAATAATCAAAACAGCAAACTAAAACAAAGGGTTAGCTTTTTTATTATCGGATTCAACAAGATTCAGATGACAAAATCAAGAACAAGCCGATGGATAAACAGCCTTTCCTCAGCCGAATACTCTAGAAACTATATCAATCAGTAACCAATATACACATATGCAGCAAAACAAGCATATTCAAAACAACCCAGCCGAAGAGAAGACCCCTTAGAATGCAGAATAATCCAGAAAGAACCAACAAGACTGAAAAGATATCACCTTCTATTCCAACTCATTTACATTCAGAAACAACGTACTACTGACTCCAGTCCATGTCAATTCAAGATCTAGTGACATCCTACAATGTACAACGCTAAAAGTTATTAATGAATCCGGAACTACTCCACTGCAAAAATATATATGATGTAAGCCATATATCTATAGTCAAGTAAAGAAGACTATCCTACTATTCTGCTGTCCCAACTAATCCTCAAAATCCATCCACCCTATGTTCACATTGCATTTATTTTAATAAACTTTCAAAAAAACAAACAAGCTGGCAGCCGAAAAAGATTATGTTTCGACTCTACCACCCCAACTTGGTTTTAAGATTGTAAGTTTAACAATTTTTCATCAGTACTGTTAAATAAAACTAGAAAGGTATTCAAGCAATGCAGCAAGATACATATCAATTTTAATGTTTCATTTTACTTTTTGTTTCTATCAATGTTACAATGGTTTTATGTGGTTCTAAGAAAACGATTTTTCATTTTTCATTTAAAATCTCTTTTTTTTTAAATGTAATTTATTTATTTCAGTTTTTTTATTACATTTTAATTTAGTTTTAATAACAAAGTAATTTATTTTTGATTTAATAATATAACTTTTTATAAAATTAATAATTAAGTATTCTGTTAGAACTTAAAAATTATCTTAATTATATTATAGATTTTTAATATTTAAAATGAGATGTTCATCCTGTATTTGCTTATGTTTATCTGTAGTTAGTTAGACGAATTCACAAATGAAGCCTTAATAAGTTGTACTTATGCATAATTTACTTGTAATGCATTAATAAACAGTACAATAAGCATAAAAAATGGTTTTTAAGACTTCCTACCAAATGCTTTATAATATACGGAACTTCTTCAGGAGTAATATATTGGTGACTACGTGGTTTTGTACTTGAAACCACTACAAAACCAAGTAATCACCTTAGATAACATCTTAAAATCTAGCTAGAAGATGTAAATCAGCCTCAGACAACTTTTACTAACGACTTTTTAATTGGGAAAATGTTTATAAGGGAGAAATTTCTCACTCAAAGGGTGAAGCATGGTAGCTTTTAAGTGTCAAGATAGTGGAATTGGGCAAGGAAACTCCGAGTTTTGGAGAGATATTATGATGCTTTCAGGTTACACACCCGAAAATCTTGGTGGTGTCAACCTATAGCTTTTTCGTTTTTCTCTCTCTCTCTTTCCTCGGATATTGCAACGAAGGCAACGAGAAAATCCTTGTGTACGAGCATGCATCTCGTGGAAACGTTGATCGCCATTTAACCGACCCCGCTCTTACATGGATGCAGCGCCTCAAGACATGCCTTCGGATCGCAAGGGGACTCGACTACCTTCATGATCCTGTAGGAACACAACAAAGAGTTCTTCACCGTGATATAAAAAGCGCCAACATCTTACTAGATGAGAACTGGAATGCTAAAGTTTATCTTCCAGTTTAGCTATATATTTTCTTCATAACCAGACGCCACAATAATGAGAACACTTGAGACCAAAATGAATTAGATGAGTTTATAAAGATAATTACCGGTAAGCATTTGATAAACGAGTCGACCACTAACATTTTTAACTAAAGTTAGTGAGAGGGACCAAAAGTGAAACAAAATAGCAACCACAATGACCAAAATTGTAATTAGTTTCAAATAGGGATGGAACTTGTTAACATGTAGTAACCACAGGGACCAAAAATGTAATTTACTCAAAAAACTTTGGGCAACCGTACACCTCTAATACAATAGACCTCTTAGCGAAAGAGCAAGAGATGTCCTCAATATAATTATAAAGGAATGAAGAAAAACAAATAATGCAAACACAAAAAAAGAAAGAAAAAAATAGGATCGACCAGACTCCAATATGTAAATCATAAATGGTCAACGTACCAAAGCAGTAAAAACAAGACGGGTAGGTGGAGTTCCCATTGAAATAGGATCGACACAAGGAAACGACCATAAGAATTATACAAAACCGTGCAAAGGATGATTGGACCATGGCGTTTGGCACCAAACGACTGCAGATAAAACACTATCTCAATCACGCAAGATTACACACAATGACAACTTATAAATGAGAGAATGAACCAAAGTACCACAGAAGAAAATTCAAGTGCCTTCTGTTCGATTAGTGCATCTCCAACAATTTTCTCTAGAATAAAGAACCATAGTCAAAATCTCATTCTGGAGCATTCAACATTGATTATACTGCTAAAATAATCTCTCTTAATATTTGTTTTTAAAGTATCCCATCAGTAAAAATATACTTAGAAATGTTTCTCACCTGATAATCATTTTTCGGTGTTAAAAACCCTTCTCTTTTATACTTTCTCCATTTTAAAGATGGCTTTAAAGAATCTTTTGGAACATAAAATTAGTTCAAATTCTTCATTTTCTGCATTTTTTTGGTTTTACAGAACAAGGACTGCCAAAAAGAAACAGGAGAGCATCCATGGTAATTTCTATAACCTTACAATCCTTCAAAATGAACAATTGCAAACTTCAAAACAAAGGCATAACAGGAATAAATATGGCAGGTGTATCTACACTATATGAATGAGAGAATCCAGTTGTCCTTTGATGCTTCAAATTTCACCATGAGAAAAATAATCAAAAGATATGTCTGCTATGAATCATGTTTTTATCTTTTACCTCATGGTATCATCGAAAACTGAAATGATGCTTGTACTTCTATCCCATAGTCATCCACATGATTCACCGAACAACATATAACAACAAACCATGCAACACAATGATCCAGCTGACACCTATTAGAAAAAGAGCAAGATCTCAAGATGATAAAAAAAGAGAACAAAAGAAACTAAAACACCCACCAGAATGATATAAATGAGATATTATAATAAAGAGAAAGGTAAAAGTCAAAGAAAGAAATCAACCAAGACATCCGCTGCTAGGCCACGAATCAGATACCCATGTGCCACTGGGGAAAACAACCTAGACAGACCCAAAAAAAAACAAGGAAAACGTAGCCAAAATAACTTGAAAGCAGACAAATGCCCCTAAATTAATGAGTAATAACTAAATGGTAAATTGGTAAATGCCATCTATGACTTTTCACCCTTCCAAACAAATACTTGCATACTTGAAAAATGAGGGACAACAAGAATATATAAATATGGCACATACCAATAAGGGGAATGGTATCAGTTGTTTCAAATTTAGTAACTGGTATGTATGTAACAGTTATTGAGGAAGAAAGTTTACTATATGCAACACGGGTAACGAAAGAAAACTATGAGAGCAGGCTAAATTGATGAGTAACGAAAGAAAACTATGAGAGCAGGCTAAATTGATGAGTAATGAATCGAAAGCTAAATGGTAATGTAATCAATGACTTTGTCAACCCTTTCAAGTAAATACTTGCAAACTTCAAAATGAAGGCATATGCAACAAAAATTCAGCAAATAAGCAAAAGAAGTTCTCAACATGATGCAAAGATGTAAAAATAATGCTAAATAAGATCACAAGAATCATACAAAAACAGCCCACATGGTGACCTTGTTGATTGGACCACGGCACAAGACAAACCTACAGACAAAAGCACAATCTCATCATGCAAGCTTACACACAATGGCGATTCAGAAATGAGAAAATAAAAAGAATAGTGTTAAAGGGAAGAAAATACAAGTGCCAATGGTTGACTAGGTCCTCGATTCGGTCCAAAACCTGCAGAATAACAATTCCCGTGCACATCTCATTTATCCAAGAAGAAAAAAGCAATGTAGAAGTAACAAAAACAAGGGAGGGCAAAAATGAGATAAATAGTAGAATTCACAAAAATGGATAGACCAATGTAATATGGCAAACCATATTAGCAGTACCCATGCCTATGAAGAAGACCTATATAATGTGCATCATACAGCAAGGGAAGCATGATTCCACCTTCCTTGGAGGGCATGATTCAGTTCGGTTTCAGAGAACTTTCTGCCGGAGCCAAACATCCAACACCCACAAGTTGCTCTCTCTTGTGACGGCTGCAATTCATTTTGACAAATGGGAAGGTTAACATTCTAGCCTATCAAAACATTGAATACAAGAATCCACCCATTGAATACAAACCGAGTAAAAGTCTTCACTCTCACTAACGAAAGACTCGCGGTCCATGCAATCAGTAAGATTTTCAGCCCTTGTCATGTTTAATTGGCAAGTAAGCAACATGATAAGCACTTACCGAGTACGTATTAAGAAAACAACCCCTTAAGGGAGCATAAGTATAAAAAGATGATGGCAAGACAAGAAGAAGAAGAAGAAGAAAGAAACAATAATTCAACAACAAAAAATGATCAAAATATCTTATAACAAACCAGCAACAGTAATCTTGATATATACACATAAGTGACCAACATAACCTTCAATAAAGTTTATAATTATTGTATAAAAACACAACTTAGATTGTGAAGAGAATATGCACACAAATGAAAGAAGGTAAACAATAAGGTTAGATGGTTCTCTCACCACTTTCAACCTCACCTACAAAAGGTTTAAATATAAGTTTTCAGTACTCCCTCCTCCTTTATCCGGGCTTGGGACCGGCTGGATCTACTCTCGAGAGAAAGATCTAGGCGGAGTTAAAAACTTTGGTACTTCTAACATAACATGATAAAAACAAAAACAGAATAATCAAAACAGCAAACTAAAACAAAGGGTTAGCTTTTTTATTATCAGATTCAATAAGATTCAGATGACAAAATTAAGAGCACGCCGATGCATGAACAGCCTTTCCTCAACCGAATACTCCTAGAAACTATATCAATCAGACAACCCACCCGAAGAAAAAGACCCCTTAGAATGCAGAATAATCCAGAAAGAACCACCGAGATGAGACCAACAAGACTGAAAAGACTTGAACAATATCACCTTCTATTCCAACTCATTTACATTCAGAAACAACGAACTACTGACTCCAGTCCATTTCAATTCAAGATCTAGTGACATCCTACAATGCACAATGTTTAACAGTTATTAATGGATCTGGAACCACTTCACACCAAAAATAAATATGATACAAGCCATATTTCTATAGTCAAGTGAAGAAAACTATCCTACTATTACTGTCCCAACTAATTCTCAAAATCCATCCACCATGTATTAGCATTCCATTTATTTGAATAAACTTCTAAAGAAAAACAAACCGAAAAAGATTATGTTTTAAGATTATAACTTCAACCATTTTTCATCAGTACTTGCCTTCTATACAAAATATAACATTGTATCTGCCTAAACAGTGAATCAGTGATATTGAATTAGTTGATGTCATTTCAAACAGTAGATTAGAAAACTGCCACAAAGAATATATAAACACTTCTCCATATGTAGAGATAATAGGCACAGATCTAATGACGAAGAAATACCTGTTATCAGCAAGGTATGTAAAGCTCACACCCTGTTGGCAAGCAGTTTCAAAGCAATAGCACCATGACTGTCATCGGAAAAAGGCAACAAGAACCCAGGCTGCTGAAAAAAGTTGTAATCCAAATGCACCATCTAAACAAAACTTGATTAACCACTACCGAGCACTACAGTTCCAGATGAAATCAGGATACTAGTAGACAACCACCCCCTGTAGAGCCGAGGACCCTATATCATACAGACACTTACAGAGCTGTATGGAAGTTACCATAAAAAAACAATAAACTCACTGTAGAGAACCAAATCTTTTCCTTGCTCGACCAGGGTGAATCTTTACTGAAACTCCATTCAGCCTTTGCCACTTTGCGTCTAACCACTTGCATCAATCAATGCAAAAAGATACAGTAAATAACAGATAATAGTAACAGGTCTGGAGAAACCCCAAAATCAACCTGGTATGATGCTATGTTCTATGATAACAAATATGAAACACTTGGGAATCAGGGGCAAAGAAGAAAGACTGTACAGTTTTTGGACAATAACTGATTTTATCGGCAATGCTTTCTGCACATGAAGTCATGAGAATAATAATTTATCAGCATGAATGTCACCTCTTAATCATTGCCTACCATAAATCAAAATATGTAGTAACAAAAAATGTTGAAGATAAACCAATATCAATGTGGTCAAGATGGCTGCAGCCGTTATATTTCTGCCATTATTACCCAGCTGCAAATATGACTTTATTTCTCAACAAGGTTACAGGTAGCCATGTTGCAGGAAGCTTTAAACACAGCCTGGCACTACTTAATTCTCCACCCTTGATGATCCTATGCTTTCACCAATTCCTATTTGACATTAATGATTTTTACCATAGATTTCAAAAAATAAATAGACCAGGACGATGAGTATTGAGATTAAACTAGCAAAAGCAGAAGTCAAGGAAAGAGATGGACCAAGACATGTTCTGCAGATAAGACACGTGACTGTTCCATAGTCAACTATAGTGGAAAAACAGAACCTGCAGGATATGCAAAACAAGACCATCAACAGTAATGAATAATGGTAATGATTAATGATTCGACCTTTTCAAAAATACTTGAAAACTTTAGAATGTGAAAATAGAAGTACTCCATATCCAACCGTATTAGCAGGTACCATATGACTCGAAGATGACCTATTGCATTCAGTAAAAGGAACATAGATGAGTCCCACACAACTACAAGAAAAATGTCACAAAACAATATCACTTTCTGAAGCTAAATGGCCGGTACTTCCCTTACATTCCAAGTAGATGCTTGCAAGTTCATACTGAAGCAATAAAAAATAGTCCTGGTATCCATTAAAGCGTTACTAGACCCGTTTAAAATCAAAGAAATCGAAGTCCAAAAGAAGAATTCCTTTCATGTTTTTTTGGAAGCATCATGTGATAAACAAAGCTTTTACTTCTAGTTGAAAAGCAGTCACAGTGCAGCCACAAATGGAAGATGATGCTCCAATCAGCACAAGTTTCTCTTAAACCTATGAACAAGTGAACAGGATGAACAGTTCCCGTGACCATGGCAAATCATAAACAAGTAATGCAAAAGAGAAAAACGTCAAAAGAATTAAGAAAAACCAGCAAATGGCCTGGACATGGTGCTTGATAGCAACTGAACCTACACAAAAAACCACCATATCAAATTTTCTTAGACCTATTAACAGAGCAGAAATAAAAGATCATGGCACGACAAAAAACCAATAATCTTATAATAGAAAACCAACAACAGTGAGCTTGATGTTTGGACCAAAGTGTTTAACACCAACATAACCTACACAAGAGATGCAACCTAATCATGCACAGTTTTGCAAAAAAAGAAATTGAAAAATTGGAATTAGATGGAAGAAAGAAAACTCAGGTGCTAAAGATCCACAAGAAGAACGAGATCCGATATATGAAAATTATGTCAGAACCTGCCAAATGAGATCACATAGGAGAGGAAGAAAATAAAGAAACTGTAACAATAATTGGAACACCTAAGACAAGGACAATAAGGAATGAGATTAAATAAGAGGTAGAAGTCACAGAAAGTGAAAGACAACGATCATGCTGCTACCACTAATGTAATCCACAGCCAACCGTACTAGCAGCTCCTGTTGTCCCATTGTGCAGGACGACCTACAGAACCTGCAAGATATGCAGCAGAGGGAACATTGACAAAGAAAAAACCGCCAAAACGGTCATAAGAATCATAGAGAGATCATGCAAAATAGTGATCACGGGAACATGACATGGTTGGCACCGAACAAAATAGTACTTCAGAAATGAGAACCATGAGGATAGCGCTATTAATTCATTAGCACAAACAACAATTTAATAATTTAAGGTTCATAGAGGAAGTACTCCATTGCCAACCATATTAGCAAGCGGATAACCCGTCCCCCACGTAAGAAGACCTACATGACGTGATTCAAATAGCAAGAAACATAGTTTAGCCCAAAACAACTACTATAAGAAACATTAATGCTAAAATACATGATCATAAAAATTAAAGAAAAACCAGCAAATGGCGATCTTGATGATTGAACCACGGTATTTGGTAGCAATAGAACCTACACACATGACACAATCTAATCACATAGGCTCACACAAGGGAAATGGAGGAATCAACGATTAGACAAGATAGTGGCAGGAAAGAAAACACATGCATTGCTGAATCCGTCTACTCCCAATTACCAACACCCAGCTCAGATGACTGCACAATCTTCTTTAGTCCTATTAACAGAGGAACAAGATAAATAACTATCATGACAATGGAAAAGCAAAAAACCTACAAAGCAAAAACAAAAACAATATATATATAGAAAACCCAGCAAATGATGATCTTCATAACTGGAACACAGTGTTTGGCACCAAAACCTAAAAGCAAAACACAACCTAGTCACAGACACGCACAAGGGAAACTGAGAAATCAAAGAATGAACAAAGCAGTAGCAATAAAGAAAACGTAGGTGTTGGTGATGATGGTAATATCAGCCATAAACTAGATTCCAGCTCCGTCAGAACAGGCAATAAACTTCTTGACCTTGCACATATAAGGCATGCAGAAAAAACAGACATCACAATAACGAGAGAATGATACAGAATGAGATCAATAAGAAGACATAACACCTTTTATCTTTTACCAAGTATCATGCAAAAATGTCCACAGTGAACAACCTTGGATGGTATTGTAAAGCAAGATTTTGTTAGAGCTATAACCAAAAGACCAAGAGAAATAAGGACGAATGTTAGACGGAAAATCATAATAGAAGAAAATGAGCAAACAGTGATTTCGAGAACGGAGCATGGTTGGCACCGAACAAACCTACAGACACAACAGATTCTCATCATGCAAGCTTACACAAAATAGTAACTCAGAAATGAGAATGAAGAGGACAGCCCTATTAATTCATTAGCAAGAACAACAGTTGAATCATTTAAATTCATAGAGGGAAGTACTCCATTGTCAACCATATTAGCAAGCAGGTAACCTGTGTCCCACGAAAGAAGACCTGCATGATGTGTTTCAAATAGCAAGCGGGACATAGTTTAGACCAAGACGAATACCACAAGAGACATTAGTGCTAAAACAGAAGACGGTCATAGAAAATATAGAATAACCAGCAAATGACGATCTTGATAATTGGACCAGGTTTTATGGGTATCAACAGAACCTACACACAAAACACAATCTAAGCACACACAGATTTGCCAAGAACTACAGTACAAAACAATAAAGCTAAAACAAAAGACAATCATAAGAACTATAGAAAAACCAGAAAATGTTGATATCGGTAAATGGACCACGGACCACGGTATCTGGTGTCGACAGAACCTACACACAAAACACAATCTAATCACACAGAGACTTGCACAAGGAAAAAGGAGAAATCAAAGATTAGAGAAGATGATGGGAAGGAAGAATGTAACCCGTGTCCCACAGAAGAAGACCTAGATGACATGTTTCATACAGTAAAGGAAAAACATAGATTAGCCCAAGACAGCTACAATAAAAAAGTAATGCTTAAATCAAATAAATTACAGAAAAACCAGCAAATGGCGATCTTGATCATTGGACCATGGTATTTGGTAGCAATAGAACCTACACACATAACACAATCTAATCACATAGACTCACGCAAGAGAAATGGAGGAATCAAACATCAGACAAGATACTGGCAGAAAAGAAAACATGTGTTGCTGATCCCCTAGCTAGAACAACGGTGTATCCTGACATCTGCGAGACACAGAAAAAGGAAGAAGAAAGGAAGATGCCACAAATGAGAACACCCAAGACCAAAATGAATGAAATTAGAGAAAGGTAGAGAATACACAAAGAGATGAACCAAAGATGGCTGCTGCTAAGCATGGCAAGACCGTGCCATTGAGGAAGTCCTCAGAGAGAGATCCAGCACTGAGAACATGGTGAGACCCCATAAATATTATCAACATCGCCACACTCTACCCTTGCATATGGAATAGTGAAAAAACAATCAATTTGGAACAGAACAAAAAAAAACGCCTACAAAAAACAATCAAATAGAGATCAGGAGAACACTTGAAAGCATAGCCCAGGCAGAAACTTTTTAGTACCTACCACCAAATAAAACAAGCACAACAGAATCTAAATCAATTAACACATATATCAGCAACCCACAGAAACTGGCAATAAAAATTGCAATGATAAAACCAATGGCCATTGAGAACAAATTTAGGCCTAGAAAGAAAGAAATAAGTAACTACATAGATGATATGCAAGGACCATAAATAATAACCAAGGCTAGGACAATAAACGAGATCAGATATAACCATCCAACTGCTATGAAATGATGAATCGACAGCCAGCCATCTCTCAACAACCAACAAAACCCTAGAAACATACAAAGATCTAATCATTTTTGACCATGATACAAAAACAGATTAAATGAAATGTGACAATAAAGAGCAACCGTCTACCAAGTACTACTCCAACCTATGAAGACACCCAAGGGACCAGAAACACCTGATTCTACTGCAAAATGATGCAAGTGAACAACACTGTGCCATAACAGAACTTAACAAATGAAGGTGATTATCAAATTCAAGAATCTCATATCATGAATACCTTCATGACATTCCCCAGCCGTAACTTCTCACGGTGAAAAAAATGACCAGACTGTCCTACCATACCAAATAGCTTAGCAATTGAAACCAAATTACCTGGGAGAACCTAGAATCCATCATCAAGACCTCATTGGATAACAATCTACTCATAATTTCACACCTATGGACCAAATCCTGGTGGGATCTGCCATAACAAATAGATTGTTGGTGACATGTATATTTACTATCGAGGCAGAAAATGCGAAAAGAAGGAACCTGAAATCTACTGGCATACACCACTTGAATGATAAAATCTGGTCACAACTTCTCGCATCTATGAATCAATAGAAGAACCTAGAATCATTTACCAAGAACTCAACTAACCAAAATTGCCCCCATTAACCAACCCAAACTATGCGATAACAAATAAATTCAAAAAAGATACTAGAAGAAGAACCTGAAAACTGTCTGTCCAAGATCACAGAAGAACCTGAAAACAGTTGAGGGTAACAATCTGGATAACAATGTGGCCTAAATCAACAGGTTTAAAAACAGAATTACTCACAGATGCCATAACCCCAAAAATAGAAGATGCTGGGATACCCTTCAAAATGTTTGTCCAGGTTACAAAAGGAGAACCTAAAAGCCGTTAAGAATGGAGAACCGGTCTAGCAAACAACTTCCACAACAAATACCTTTAGGCAAAGCCTCTAATTACGAAGAATTCATTACCAATTCCACCAAACGTATAAAGGCATGGATCCAGTACCACATCGTTTCCTGCACCAACATGAAACCTCTTTATTTGGCAGTTGGCAACATAACCTTAAGAGGGGAAAGGAAAGCAACAGAAGGTTGTAGTTAGGATGGTCACCAAATGAATCAGAAGTCCAGAACCCAAGACAGCATCAAGGTATAGGACAACTCCCAAATTGCAAACAAGTTATTAAAGGTAGAAGATACAAGAACCTAGAACCCGTTACCAATACCTCCTTCGATAACAACCGACACATAGTTTCCACACTTATTAACCAATATTCTGGATCTGAGGCATCAAACAAATAGCTTTGCAATCGGAATATAAGTATCAAGGATAGAAGTGAAGAAGAACCTGAAATCTGCCGACATAAACCAGCTGATAATTCTTCACAACTATAACCAATAACCCTATGGATCTGCCATAGCAAATAGCTTCAGTGTCAAACACATGTTATACCTAGTTACCTAACGAAAGAAGAAATAAGAATCCCATACCATGAACTCCTTATAACAACTAACCATATATCCCAAGTACCAAAAGAACCTGAAAACCATTACAGATAACAATCTGGCATAACAGCTTCCAAATTGAAATCATCGATTGATGGCCGTTACCTTTTAACAAAACCATTAGCTTAAATACGAGAAATAACAGACCATTTACAGAAAGCAAAACAATTTCAGGTGTTGAAATTTCCACCAGAGTATGAAGGCAAGAATCCAATACCACATTGTTTTGTTAATCAACATGTAATCCCTCCATTGGGCCACATAATCTTAAGAGGGGGAATGAAAACAACGATGCAGTTAGGATAGGCACCAAATGAAGCAGAACCCAAGACAACACATTCATCACCGTGCAAATCAAAACTCTTCCCCAAGTCAGCACCAAAAAAGTCATAAATAAAAAGCAAATATATATAGCCAATTGGCATAAATCGAGACCTACAAAAGAACTAACCTCCTCCATGAAGGCCCAACGATAGTGGAACAACATCCATAACTTAAAAGAGAGCCAGAATACCCGCCACAATTGAGTTGGGTTGTTTATAAATGCCTCAAACCACCAAACCTAGCCCAACCAGCATACACTCCTACTCAAGTTATAACCACAGTTATTTACTCAAAGGTAACTGTTAAATCCATATGAACCATTCTTCTTTTGACCATCTTTTGATAATAGTTTGGTCTCGATTACAAAGTCCTTCGTTGTGGCAAAACTGTTTATCTAATTATCTAACACCTTGAGAGAGCCACAACTTCTAGATAACACTGAGAATTCTGCCACAACAAATGACCAAGCAATCTAACAAATCACTTTCAAATCAAAATCGTATTATCATCAAAGGTACAGGATACGAGAAGAACCTGGAATCCATGGAATCCTTTATCAGGAACTTCGATAGGGTTCCGTTCAACCTGATGGATTTGCCGTAACAAATAGCTTTGCAAGCTAAATATAATTATCATCGAAGACAGAATATATATATATACATATATATACACAAAACGAAGAACCTGGAATCCATTGTCATCAACGTCCAGATACCAGAAAAAGAACCTGTAAAATAATTTCTCGCCACCATGAACCAACCATCCCAAACTATACAGTAATAAATAGCGTTCGAAGCAACATTCCCAATTATAGAAAATACTAGAAAAAGAACCTGTAAACCGCTTGTCCAAATACGTGAAGAAGAATAAGAACCTGAAAACAGCTTGGAAATCGAAAGATCGGGCCTAATAAACAGCTCGGAAATCGAAAATAGTTGATCGATCCATAAAAAACAGCCTTGAAATCGGAATTACCGATCGATGCCGTAACAAACAGCCTTGAAATCGATTTCCGATACCGTAAACAAGCAGTTTTAAGATCAAATTATCGATCGATACCATAACAAACAGCTTTGAAATCGAAATCATTGATCGGTGCCGTATCAAACAGATTTGAAATTGAAAATAATCGATCGATGCTAAACAGATTTGAAATCGAAATCGAAACCGAAATCATAAAAGACAGAATACCTAAACTTCGTTGCAGATAAGAACGAGGTAATCGAAATTATGAAGATCCTTGTGTGGATGAGGATGGAGGTTAGGGCTTTTGCGCGTAATATATAGGGGAATGTCGGTTTGGGAATGAAGCGTAGGTCAAACGCTGAGTAAGGCGGTTTGGTTTGGTCAAATATGGAATGGTTTTTAGCGCCTTTCCATCAACCAGTCAAATATTTACACGTGTCGCCTAAATAGTTATCCATATCTTTTTATTTGTTTCCCAATAAACATTTTTTATTTAATACCTCCCTAAATATCGATATTTCGATTTTAATTTGATAACATTTTTTATTGAATTTAAATTTTTTTTTAAAATCTGACGACATTCCATAGATGTTGTTAATGACATCTTAATAGATGAATTTTTCTTTATTCATGTTTACTTCAAAAGCTATAATAATATAAAATTTTCATACACAATCTTACTAAAAAGATGTTATTAACACTCTCTTCAAATAAATTAGGTCTTCTAGTACGTTAGGTGTTAGATGGTTAGGGTCTATCTTCCGTGTAATGTATAGTCATAGTATTAAATCAATTAGGGGATGGTTCAAATGAGAAATCAAATTTGGTTGTAAACATGATAATAAATGAGAGTGCGACACGTTTCTCGTTCAAATAAATATTCAGACTGAATATAGTATTTATTCGGTCTGAATAATGTTTATTCAGTCTGAATATTTCTTTGTATATTCAGTCTGAATAATCTATATTCAGACACGTGTCACGTTCTCATTTGTTCTCACGTTCACATCCAATTTTGAGTTTGCATTTGAACTTTTCTCAAATCAATTAATCATTATTTTATTAGTTTTGATAACATTTTTCATTGAATTTAAATTTAAAAAATAGGTCTCCCTGTACGTTAAGTGTTAGATGATGGGTTAGGGTCTACCTTTCATTCAATCTAAACGGTTATAGTATTAAATCAATTAATCACTATTTTATTAGATACAGGTTAAATTAAATATTTTATTGTTGTAATACGATGGATATGACGTTGTAGTCCGTTGGCACTTGGCACCACATTAGGAAGAAAAAATTTATATTAGAACGAAAGAAAATGAATTTTCATGTATTTTAGGATGAAAAAGAAAACGAAAAGATATTTTTTTATAAATATACCCTTATTTGTTTTTCGGCAGCCTGCAAATGATGGATAGATTTGTAATTTTATAAATATTTATTATTTTTATTATTTCTCTCAAATGATTTTATTTCCTTCATTTTCCTATCACATTTGCCATTTGGGATGAAAACCAATGTTATTTTTCTTCATTTTTCTTTTTTTTCGTCTTTAAAAAACTCGAAAACAACGACATTTTCCCCCTCCACTTTCCTTCCTTTTCCATTTCTTTTCTTCATAAAAATGCACTACCAATCAGAAAACACAAAGCAAGTCCAAAAAACCGAAGACCAAACAACTATCACCTCCACCACTGTCAAGAGAGGTTTAATAACAAATATATTGCTAATCCACATACCACAATTAAAAAAGACAACATTAAACGTAGACAACTGGCAAACATTTCCATAAAATCGAGTTTGAATAGGAAATTTTATGTCAATATGAAGACAATTAAAGTTCATATAGAGCCAAAAAAACAATAATGTTACATGGTTTGTGACAAGTCAGGATAAAGAAGGATTAACATTAAAGTATACAATTGTCTTTTTAAGGTGACAAGTAATTGAAAAAAATGGTTTTTTTGTTCCATCAAAATAGATGGGACAAAAATCAGAAAGATAATTTATATCTTAATTAAAAAAAATTACATTTTGGAATAGTGCATCTATATTGTTTTGTTGGGTGTTACTATATAGTTTTTGAAACTGAAATGTTAACATAAAACTTTAATGGCTAAGATGGTAAATGTTTTTGCCTCTATACAAAAGGCCCAAGTTCGACTCCTTGTTAAATTTGTTGTCTTTTAGCTTAAATTTTGGTGTTTTTATATACCTCTAATCGATCTTAAATTGACGGGTTAGTGTGTTATGCCCTCCATTTTCTGAAAGTGCAACTCGACAAGTATTCAACAATTTTCACAAAATGAACATCAAAAGACACGTAGTTCAACAACAATAAACAAAATTTGAATGAACAACATCGAGTGTCATTTTCAAATTGAACACCGATTTCAAACTAATTCATAATCAGAATTATGAGTTTTGAACAATTTACATTTGAATCCCGACGTATATAGATCTGCTACAAGTCATATTCTATCTCTTCTTCGGATACAAACTACAGAACAACTACAATCTTGCCCTCTGCACCTCTATATCATAACTTTGCTCCTGAAACAACCACGCGATTTTCATTTTTCATTATATGTTTGAGTTTGACCAATATAAATAACCATAAAACTATTTAGCATACAAGAGGAAGCAAATTAAGAGTCTTATTTTGGTAGTTGTTTAGTTTGGGCCGTTTGAATGAACGACCCTAAGAGGCTGTTTGTTTACCTCTTAACGGTTTCATTAAGAGGCACCCTCAGAATCGCTAAGAGGTGAATCATGTTTGGTAAAAAAACAAGTCTGCCTCTTAATGGTTCCAAAAGCCTCTAAATCATTTTGTATTATGGACCTCCCATAACCATTTAGAGCAATTACCAAACAATTATATTTCATTTTGCACTATATCATAAAAGTCTCTTAATCATTCTAACCACTTAACCATTCTGCACCAAACCATTCAGTAACTCCAAACAGCCCATAAATATGTTTTCCGTTAAGAGCGTGATCTTCAAAAAGAAGTTAGCTCAATAACCTACACTTAACCTGCTCCTGGTTCAAAACAGTCCTCTTGTAAAAACTTAGAAATACACTAGAGTGATGGATTCTTAAATTAAATTCAGTTTCTGATAAGGTCATTCAGCTAAATATGTACCTATTTACCTATGAATAAAAAAAGAGATGCATATTTAGCATGCCAATTTGTGGAAGATTGTATTTTCAAAAGTTCAATCCATTGTACAATCGAGTCCATTTGGCTGAAAAATTACTTCCTATGGCGTAAAATGAACAAGATAATGTCTTTGAACATACCTCTCTATGATTATATATAAACATAATCTTTGCAAATGTGCAAACTGTAACTTATTGTCTGCTCATTTTGGTGGAATGGGGCCATGAATAGGATGGATATTATTATAACAAAAACAAAACAATTTTTGTTGCATCCCTAATTAAATGAATTCATCTTTTATGGATATTCTATTTCAAATAATTAATAGGATTTGAAGTCTTTGCTATTTTATTTCCTTCTATTTGGTATTTGCAAATCAAAAACAAGTAATGTGGTGGTGACTCTGCATTGCAACCCTTCTTAATTATGTCTACCAAAAGGAGATTAGCTGCAAAAAACTGAAGTATATCACCTTGTTGCAACGATAACAAAATCAGTCAAGGAATTGTCATAGTGGAAATATCTCTGCATGTTGCAGTCTAAATTAGGAATTTAGGATAGGGAAGTTGCAATGGCCTGAAATATAACTATGTTTCCAGACAAAGAAGAGAACTATTTAATGCCTAAACTAAATGGATGACTCACCAAAACCCAAGATAATGTTGAGAATCTTGGATAGTTCTTGGATCTTGTAAGTATCGCACTTCCCAAATACTATATTTCGACCCTTTTATGTATTAGGTTTCACGAAATCAGTATTGGGATAATCCAAGAATTCACTCTAGTTTTAAGGCATAAACTTGAGTTTTATATGCACCAGAAGTTTAAGCTTCTGAGTTATACTTGGTCAAAATTTACTTAGTTAGCGTTTGTTTTTAAGAGGTGCCGAAGTCTGAAGTCTAATTTCACTTCTGATTTATAAGAGGTGGTGCTGAAGTCTGAAATCTGAATCAATTAGACTGTTTGTTTTTACGTATGAAATCTAAATCACTTATTGATTTATAAACCCCTAACAATGCGGGTGTATGCGTGCCTTTCAAAAAAAATGCAGGTGTATGCGAATAAAAGGAATTAAGTGGTGAGGTTACCACTTTTTTTAGATGATTTTTTCAGACTTAAGAGGGTCTGAAAAAAACAAACGGCCTGAATTTAAAAACGTCTGAACGAATAAGTGATCATTAAGAGGTAAAATTGAAAAAACAAACAGGGCCTTAGTTTCTCACCAACTCAAGAAGGATTCCAACCTTCTGAATTTCATCCAGAAAGGGGCTGCCCCTAGGACCCCGCAAGGGGGCACGCGCCTTATGGCGATCTAAGGTGATAGGGGAAACATTTGTGATCCAAAGTAAATCACAAATTACACCAAAATGATCAGTGACACTAAAATCACTAACAAATAATTCATTATTTGTTGCCTTGTCACAAGCACAGTTCCTCTTAGCTAACAAGTTCGTTTAATCTAATCATTAGCTCAAGTGCACATTTATTAACAACGGTATGCTTGCAAACTCCAAATTCCAAGCCATCAATTTTAACAGAGTCTACATGAGCTCCAATTTCAGTATCTCATCACTTATCAAGTGGCAAGTGAAATCTAAATAAGTCTAGTTCAACATTGACGCCTTGACATCAACAGAATTGTGTTTCCAGGCTTCTAGAATTCAGTAAACAATCTGTTATAATTCTCCATGGTCATAACTCATATCGACTTTCAGCTTAACAAATTAAGAATTCAATTTACTCTCAAAATTGCATATCTCTTTCAAAATTCAGGCAGAAATGACTAAATAAACAATGTAACAAAAATAGATAACAGAAGGAAAAGGAAAGGAAGAGCACACCTACGTGTGTTTAGCGAAGGAGGAAGAAGAAGGAACACGTTTGTTACGAAACATCATATATCCGACGGGTAAAACAACTCCGATCATCATGATTAATGCTCCGATCATATATCTCCATGGACTAGGCGGTTCCACCTCCAACAACACCTTAATCTGCACAGAAATTTTCAATTATTTACAATTTACATAATAAAAATCGATAGAATAATCAGATGCAGCATAGCAATACGATCAGATTTCTTGAAATTGAAGTGAAAAAATGTGCTCGAGTGTATCTGATATGAACTGAAACCCTAGATCTAGTGAGAGAGAGGACTTACAGGCATAGCTGGTGCTGTACGAAAACTGTAATTGGGCAAAAGAGGGGAGAATCAGTTAGATGGCAGAGAAACCGTCGAATAATAGAAGGCCGATCTCCATTTTCAGCCCCTAAACTATTCTTCATTTTTTATTTTTACATCTTACTTTTTTTTCATTTTACTTTATTCTTAAAAATATCAGTAAAATTACCCATCAATTAAAAGGGCACAACATCGTGTGAGAAAAAAAGTTAAGCTGAAAAACGTAAGAAACGATCTGAACCTTTAATCTCAAACTCACTCATGAATTGCACTTCATACAGGGATTAATCCGGTTCATTGCAGTGAATCTTATTTCGGTTCATCTCATCCTAATATGCATCCAAATATGAACATCTCTTTTTACACTTTTCACCTTAACTCTTATTCTCACTGGAACTCAACCCTCAGTTAAGAACAGTGGTGGACAAGCTTTTTGTCGAACGGTTATACCTTTTAAGATGGATCAAAAGATTCGTAAAGTCGTCTAATGTGATTTTAGGAAAATTCCACCATTTCGAATAGTTAAGTTGTTTGGTTGATTTTGATGGAATTTCTCCTCTCTTTTTTAAGATTTTTGGTTGATTTTGAGAGATTTTTCATTTTTTATAGATTGTTTTATAATATTTTAATATCTTGAAACATGTCCGAGTGTTTATCAAATGTACCTTTCATACCCAAAATAAAATCTACTTACCAAAATAAGTTAAGTGGTTGTACCGGGATTACGTAACCAATTCTTTTATTTGTTTATTTTCTTTTTTATCCTTTTTCTTAAACAAGATTACGTAAGCAATTCTATCGTACCAAATACTACATGATATTTTTTTTTCATTGTAACTATCTAATACCAAAAAATAATGAATTTCTTTCTTAATTCTTGTTTAGTGTAACAATTGATTTTTCTTAAACATTTGTAATAAATTTTTAATTTCTTTTTAATATTGAATTATCAAGTAAAACCTTATGTGACAATGGTTTTGTATTGTGTTGCCAATTATCTTTTTTATAACCATGTGCCATTATAAATCAATATTTTATGCTTAATATGTAATTAGTATTAAGTGATTGAAAAAATTGCGAACAATACTATGGGAAGATGTTTTCATTCAACATTTTGAAATTACAAGCATGTTTTTTTTTCAAATGCATAAAAAAAGTAAAAAGAGTACAGGTTCAAGATTACATATGTTTAAGGGTAAATAAGATTTCATACAAATCTTAAATTTACCCTATCTCCGTAATTCTTGAAATGGTCCCCGAATAATTAGGACGTTGCACTCTCACCCCTTAAACCAAAATACATGAAATACAACCCGAAAACAAAGTTAATCAAGAATAAAATTCTTAAGCATAATCTTCGGATGCTGGAAGTGCTTCATAAGATCCAATGAAAACATCACCGTAGATGAGACCAGCCAACCCACCACCGATAAGTGGGCCAACCCAGTAAATCCAGTTTTGTGAGAAGTCTCCACTGACTACAGCAGGGCCAAATGATCGAGCTGGGTTCATTGAGCCACCACTGAAAGGTCCGGCAGCCAAGATGTTGGCTCCAACAATGAAGCCAATTGCAATGGGTGCAATGGTTCCGAGCGATCCCTTTTTAGGGTCGGCGGCGGTGGCATAAACTGTGTATACTAGAGCAAAGGTTATGATGATCTCCATCACAACACCTTGAAGACCATTCATGCCATCTGCAACTCCGTGTGTTGGGACAGCCTGTCATATGTCAACATGTAAGCAAATGCCCAATGTATTGGATAAAAAGTTACTTAACTACTTTTAATAAACAATATTTGAGATATGTATGACTTTATATATTGAAATTGTTTTATTTGCGATGACATAACAAAGCTTACCAAGCCACCGGTAACAAATTGGAGGAGGAAACATGCAACAATTGAACCAAGTAATTGAGCAACCCAGTAAAACAAGCCGGTTAAGATGGTGATGTTACCACCAATAGCCAATCCGAAGGTAACAGCTGGGTTCAAATGACCACCAGAGATGTTGGCTGCCATTGAGACCCCAACAAATAACGCAAACGCATGGGCAATTGCAATTGCAACTAGCCCAGCTGGGTCCAAAGCTGCATCTGTCGTGAGTTTGCCTGCAAATTTAAAAAAAATCAATACGTACAACAAGCATGTGTATTGCAACAAGTGGGTATATGAATACGCCAAAGTCAATTTACAACCACCGAGACTAGAATTGCACCGAGTGGGTATATGAACACGTCAAACTCGATTCAGAATAACTATCTCGGGTCTGTTTAACTTTTTATGATATTGTTTTTTTGTAGCATACGAGCTTTCAAGTTACAGGTAAACTTTAGAAGAAGCAAAAACCGACATACCATAAGCAATTGCCGACCCAACACCTGCAAAAACGAAAAGAAGTGTGGCAATAAACTCAGCGAAATAAGACTTGAGTGAACCGGCACTCAAAGAGTCACCAATGCTACCAATTGCCAACTTCACCATTTTTCTTTTGAAAGCTTTCAAAATAGAAAGAAATCACTAGAAGTTGAAAAGAAATGAGATGGTTGACTTTCTAAAGTTGTGATTTGTGAAGGTTTCAACAAAGGGTTATATAGTGCATGATTTGAAATTTAAAATTAAATTTTATTAACTTTATTATTTATTATTTTTAAATGGAACTTTTTTAATATGTGGCTATGAGGGCCCCTATGTATAGAGAATTTGTGCTGGCACCGACCGTGGGGCCAAGATGGCTAATTTCTGACCGTTGATTGGTGCCGACCCACCGGCCTTGATTTCAAATATGTATTTATTGCTACGATCAAAATCATTTATTTTTCCTCGTGATTATTGTTATAGATTTAAAAACATTAAAAAAATGCATAAAACAAGTTTATTAACTATTAGTGATCTAATAAATGACAATTATGGTGCACTTTCTATTTAAAAATGGAGCAAGTAATCATTATTGGTTGTCATGTTCCTTTTGAAAATGGAGTAGTATTTTAAAGAGTTTATATTTAATAAACAGTTTATTTATCAAATAAATGTTTATTAAATGTCATTTAAATTATTTATCGATGGGTATAACCAAGATCTAGAACAATAGCGGATGTAGAAATTTTTAATGGAACTGGAATTCAAAATTTTAATTTTTCTGAGAGGTTAAAACTTAAAAGCAGTGTTCTAAAAAGTTCGTCGCGACAGCCGTCGTGGCTTAAGGTTTGTGTCTGACGCCACGTTATGCCTGTGGCACGCCATGACCCAACACGTGATTTTTGTAACACCATATTTGTTTTTTTATACCCTTTTAGTGTCTATTTTTTTGTTTTTGATATATAACGTAATCTAAAATACTTAATATCATCAACTCATTGAGTAATAGTAGAAGACAAAGGTTTATATATGTATAATATTATATATTATATATAAATTTGTCGTAATATGACACGCCTTAAAAAACGTCATGACTCGTCGTGGCTTATACGGCTTAATGCTTGATCTCGTCGCCACGTCACGTCTCGCGCCATTTAGAACATTGGTTAAAAGTAGATGTATATTTAAAAGTGATAAATTTTATAATATAGAAAATACATTTTTTTTTTAAATTCATGGGGTCTGTAATGATCGACTCACTCCTATGCATAGATCCACTTATGATCGGGAATCTTACATGGTAAGAGGCATAATAAGAACCGAGAATCTTAATTAGTAATAAATATAACAACAATCGAGAATCTTACCAGTATGGCGCTTAATACATTTAACTTACAATATCTAAGATAAATAGAGAAAAAAAAATATGAATTCCTCCTTAGATACGAGAATGGGAATGTGATCATATTCTCCAATGAGGGCGGCGCTAGAAATGACGACGAAGATTGAGGATTATCGTCTCTGCCCTATTCTCGTGCTTACTGATAAACGTTTGATAAAACAACCATTACGATATATACATAAATACTTAAGCAATGTAAAACAATGTAGTAGATTGTAAAATATTTGAGCATATTGGAACGGCTCTTTTAATCGTTTTATCTATATTATTTATGGTTACTGTTTTAATTTTATTAAGAAATTAATAGAAATAACCATTTTTAAGGAACATATTTATTTTTTAACCATTTTATCTAGAATTTTAAAAAATATCACTACCTTCGTAAGTGGCACCTCTGTGATTTGCGGATGAGCTAAAAGACAAAAAAACATTCACTTTTCACCTGTTTGCGGAGGTGCCACTCGGAGACTTGAGTGAAAAATGAAATTTGTTTTCAATTTTCACCCACTTGTGGAGGTGCCACCTGAGCGAAAAGTGTCTTTTAGCTCATTCACAAGTTACGAATGTGTCATTTGTGACGATAGTGATATTTTAGAAACCTCCGATGAGAATGACTATTTCTTTTAATTTTCAATTTTATTCCTTCCATCGATGGTTCAAAATAAGTACGTAACAAAATATATTAAATATAATTACAGAAAACTATATATGAAATAACTATTCAAATTATTATTTAGTAAAACAAATTAGTAGGGTTATGGGCCGTTAATCACACCCTCACCTCATGAATTGCTCTTGATATGGGAATTTATTTGGTGCATTTCACACGTGTTCATATTTGATTATGATTGATCGAAAGTTGAATATCCATTATTACTCTTATCATCGTAAGTTTCATAATCACCATAACCCAACCCTATTTTATATCATCTTTTAATTTTTCTCTAAATATATATAATTTTTATATGCGACAACTTTAATTCACATAAACTTTTCACCTTCGGTAAAGTGGTTTAAACTTCTAAGAAGATTGACTACTAGATACCCTTAAACCAAATACCCTTTCGTTATTTTTTAATTATTTTAGCTAATGTTTTAATTGTATTCATTGACCAATAAAACATAGATTATATAGCCATGTTAACCATGGGTGTTCAAGTTAGCTTCAATGCACCTCGACTGATTTGAGACATCCAAAGAACAATCGAAAAAATCCTCAGTAGTCTTGTAGGACTTGAACTGATAATCTCTAAAGCCCAAACCTCAAATTGTTATACATTTTTTTACATTATCGTATTATATTATTTACAGTATCTTTATTTGATTTTGTTCAAATTGTAATATTTATAAATCATCGTTAATAATTTAAACAATTAAAATTTTATCAAATAACATGTTCATTTTGTCCTTGTTTTGAAAACTAATGTTAAAGTTGTTTATTCTAATAAATATGCATCACGATGCATTTTCTAAATATAAATAAAAAATGGATCAAGTAATGGGGGATTAGTTGCCATGTTTCAAGTAAAAGTACATGCCAACAAGATCAAGATTTATATATGTAGTTTGTATCCACCCTTTTGTTTCTATTGATAAATGGGATAATGTTTTTAAAAGATTAAGATTTAAATATATATTTTTTAATAATCCAAAAATTCGGGTTAAATTACGCTAGCATCTTTGATAAGTTTAAAAACCATGGATAATCAAAATCTCTAAAAAATTTGCAATCCGGTTCTAATTAGGGTGACAAGCTGGTCGTGTTTGGGTTGGCGGGTCAGGAAGGGTCAACCCGAACACGACCAATTTAGCTAACCATCTCGAGAATTCGAGATATGCAACCCTAACTCGCACACGCTTGGGTTGGCAGGTCATAAACGGGTTGACGGGTTGGCGGGTCCCTAATAATACAACTAATTCAAGCATCCAAATTTAAACAAAAAGTCCAAACACAAATTTCAAACAAAATAAAAAGTCTAAACACAAACAAATTCACCTAATAATACAACCAAATTCATCTAATAATACAATCAAATTCAAACATCTAAGTTTCAAACAAATACGAAGTCAAAACACAACCAAATTGAAACAAATCCAAGTTTCAAACAAGTAAAAAGTTCAAACACAAACAAATCCATTTTGACTGTTTGAGACTTTTAAGTAAAAGGAAAAAATAAATAAATTTATTGTCGGGTTGGCGAGTCAACCCGAACACGACCCGTTTATTTGACGGGTTGACGGGTCATAAACTTCAATCCTAGCCCGTTTATTTTCGTGTTGGGTTCGTGTTGTGTCGAAAATTGTCGCCCCTAGTTCCAACAACTTTTTTCATTTTTAAGATTACAACATTTATTAAAATATTTTCATACATTGAATAGAATGTCATTTATCACATTTAAATATTTAATTTTAGGTTTTTTAAGTGAGATATGATCAAAATAAGAATATATCTCATGATAATCATTTTTACGAAGTTCTCCAAATTTAAAGAATTTCTCCTATTTCTTCATTTTGGAAAAAAGTTTTGATAATCTTTTAGAGCAAAAAACTTGCTAACAATCCCCAAAATCTTTCTATTGGAGAACATGTTACATATACTATAAGGTAGGTAAGAGTAAGGGACTTCGACACTTGAAAAGGTTATAACAGACGAGAATAGCTTCAACACATTCAGATACAATGTACGACCAGTTATACTAGTACAATGTAACGTGATACAAAAGTTTCATTAAAAAACATTTAGTTTTTGAAATCTCAAATTTCTTCAAGATGTCAAATGTCTACTACTTTTGAAACCTATATTAGATTCAAAAATTCATCAATAAGATATGTTAGTATTAATGTGTTAGCACCTCGTAGTAGCTTTAATTTGACTTTAAGTAAATTATGAATTTCATCTTGTGGTTTCTTAATAATTTTTATTTTCATACATGTAGTTTAGAATTACGATTTTGGTCCTTATAATTTGCAATTATTGCAAATTTCTTCCTTTCATCAATTCGTACCTTTAAGTATAAGGGACAAAAATGTAAATACTTGTAAACCTTAGGGACCAAAACAACATCAAATTACAAATCATAGAGACGAAAACCGCCATGAATTACAAACCATATGAATGAAAACCGCAATTTTTAAACCAGATAGACGAAAATCACAATTTTTAACAAACCGGATGAAAAACGTAATTTACTCTTTGACTTTTTATTACAGACACTAAGAATGAGCAAAGCAGCTACCTAACCAAAATTCATGGAACCGGACCCAGGAACCGGAACCGACGATTCCTATAATGAATGGACCAGGACTTCTTACATCGGTTCTTTATATTTTCGACCCGGAACCGATTCCGGTACCAGATACCCGATGTCTAAATTTTATCCTTTCCCATAATGAAAAATTAATTTTACGCCTATTAGAAAATACTAAGGGGCTGTTTGGTTCACGGAATCCGATGGAATTGGAAGGAATTGGAATGGCCAAATCCATTGACCGAATTTCTTAATGCTGTTTGGTTCGCGGAATGAATAGACCGGATTCCATCGGATTCCACCGAATTCCATGGTTGATGGATTTGATCATTCCTTAACATATGTGAAGAATTTTGAATTCCATTTCGTATCAAACGCAACATAATTTATAAATTTCCTTTAGAAAGACAACAATAATTTTAACCACCACCCTCTCCGCCCCACCCTCATCGACAACATATCCGCCACCACCGCCGACACCGCCACCGCCATTACCACCACCACCATCAATTAATATTATCATTCCACCACCGCTACCGTCACCCCCACCCCCACCCACCACGTCACTATTTTTTGCCGGCATACTCATAGTCGCCACCCACCCCTACACCCTACCCCACCCACCTACCCACCACCACCACCACCACCCACCACTAATGTCCTCATCACAATTGTCACCCCCACTCCCGATAGATGCATATTTCTATTCTTTTACGAGATTCCATTCCAATTCCTATCAACCAAAAGCATGGTCAAATTCCATCAAATTTCATTCCAATTCCTTCAAAGTCAAATTTCTTGATGGATTCCAATTCCATCGAATTACATTCCGTGAACCAAACGCCTCCTAAGGGTGCGTTTGGTTTGCGGGATTGTTTTTGAGGGATTTGGATTTCATGGAAGGATTCTGATTTGGAGGTATTTGGGGATTGGATTTGAAAATCATAGGTGTGTTTGGTTTGTAGGATTTTGAATGGAATTGGATTTCTATTATTTATAAATAATTTATATAAAAATATAAAAAAAATATAAAAAAATATAAAAATAATTAAATTACATTTTTATTAACCAATTATTACAAAACAAATGTTTTTAACATTTTTAAAACATTATTTCATACAAATCCTACGAAATCCCGCGAAATCCCGAGCATCCGCCAAGGATTTCAAAATCCAATGTTCATGGGATTTTAAATGAATCCATGGATTTTAAATCCTTACCATTAGACAAACCAAACACCGGAATGGATTGCATTTTAAATCCAAATCCCTTCAAATCCATCCAAATCCCGCGAACCAAACGCGCCCTAAGGGGTTGTTTGTTTGCATCTGAATGAATAAACTAATTAATAGGATAAAAAAAACAGAGAAATATATAAAAACATTTTTTATCATAAAAATAGAGAAAATTAATAGGATAAAAAAAACTGTATAAATAAACTATAAAATTTTGAGTATCAGCAACAACAAAAAGACTTCCAAAGCACTTTATATCAACATATTTAAACATGATAAATATATAAAAACATTTTTTATCATAAAAAACCGTGATCAGTTACGGTTATGTATACCCAGCGTCGACGGGTACCCGACGGTTAATGGTTAAAAAAAATGAGAACCATAATCGGAACCAGTGTGATCGACTCGGATTTTAGGAACTATAATCGAAATCAATCACATCGGTTCTGGATCGACGGTTCCAGAGTGGTTTCGGTTTCAATGACGGTTACCCGGTTTTCAATGCTCACCCTTAACAAATAAATCATGATAGGCTTACAAAGTTTACCTAGTAGACACTTAGATGGTCGATTACATAAATGAATAGTTCGAGAACAACAGTGAACCTTACAACTTCTCCATCAATTTGTTTATATTTTCTCTAAAATATATAAGGAAATAATCACACTTAAATCGTTTAAAAATATTTGTTTTCTAGATTCAAGCAAGTGTGAAAACTCTTCAGCATGAGTCTCCAACTTCTATCTGTGTTGTTCTCTCTTTCTCTTCGATCTTGTCCATTATCCTCCTCTTGCCTAACCTAGTTTTGATTTGGATTAATGCACACCAAATAGCCCATGCCTCAATTGTGAAGTCTATGGATCCATATTTCCCAACTATTGTTGTTTTACTTAGGGGGTGTTTGGATTAGTTTATTAACTTATAACTTATTGACTTTCTGAAAAAGTCCTCATCGAAAATTGATAAGTTCAAAATTTTAACTTTCTAAAAAATGACTTATCACCGGTTGGACACGAGGTAAGTTATTTTTCCCAAACACTTAAAATAACTTATTACCGGTGTCACACCGGAATAAGTCAATAACTTGTTTTTATAAGCTGATCCAAACACCCCCTTAGTTATATGATTTTTGGATATGACCAATCACTACTAGAAAATTGAGTATTTTCAACGGAAAAATGTCGTTGAAAATTTTCTATGAATTTTAAAGAGATTATTGACAAAACATAAATTTTCAACGAATTTTTCTTAAAAATCTCTCACAAAATGCATTTTCAGCCAAAAACTTTTTGACGAGACATTCCGTTGAAAATTTTTTGGTTGAAAATGTATATATATTTGTGAGAGATTTTCAACGGAAATTCGTTGAAAATTCGTAGAAAGTTTATGTTCTGTCAATAATCCTCTAAAATTCGTAGAAAATTTTCAACGACATTTTCCGTTGAAAATACTTTATTTTCTAGTAGTGACTGTGAATGACGATCGATAATGAATTTTAGATTTAAAATTATCTTTTGATTTAGCGTAAAATGATCATTTAATAGTTGGTTTTCTAAAACAAAAACTAGCTTAAAATTTGTTCTATTTTTTATACAATTCATCCTAAAATAATATATATTATTTAACGATATACTTGACAAATGCCCTTAAATTAGAAGTTAGTTTCATAGAAAAAACAAAAGGAATTTCAAACCATAACGACGAAAACAACGACCAATGAAGATAAAGGACGAAAACCAAAATATTCAACAAAACATAAATACAAAAGCCATAATTTACTCCAAATTATCAATAACTTTAAAATTATAATTGCTTATAATCACTATTATTAAAGGCTCGTCACAATAGCCATCATGACACATTCATGGCTTAAGGGTTGTGTCTCACACTCTATTAGGCATGTGACATGTTATGGGCATAATGCACAGTTTTTTAACACGGTATTTGATTTTCCTTACATTTTTTATATGCTATTTGTTAGTTTTTTTTACACATTGACTGTTTTAAAATGTTTACTCATTGAATAAAGTGTAAAACATATGTTATATATATATACATAGATAGATAGATAGTTAGAGATAAAAGGAGAGGAATTTGCGGCCGTAAGCCATGTTTTGAAAAACAACATGACATCGCGTGACTTTTAAAACTTGAGGCTTGACCTTGTCGCTACACATGGACAGACCCACCTTGGTGTCGCAGCATGCCATGCATTATTTCTCCATTGAAGGGTAAAAAAGTTAAGTTCGTGAAAGATGCAGCCGTATTATTTTAGAAACTTCAAGGGTGAAACTGAAACTATAATGAGAATAAGGGGGTGTTTGGATTAGCTTATTTAAAACATCTTATGTTTTTTACAAAAAATGTTTATCAACTTACGTGGTACCACAACAGACTTTTTTTTTTTTGATTAACTTATCGCGGTTCCACACCGGAATAAGTCAATAAGTTGATTTTTAGTGTTTGGCAAAAAAATGCTTATACATGCAAAATGGCCTAAAAAGTGCTCATAAGTCATAAGTTGTTTTTTGATAAGTCACAATCTTTTAACTTATCAAAAACTCATTTTCACCGGTGGGGAACGGTATAAGCACTTTTTATTTTCTCCCATCCAAACACTCAAATCTACTGTTCACCGGTTCCACACTGGTATAAGTTAGTAAGTTGTTTTGATAAGCTAAAACAAAGACCCCCTAAATTTTATTTGATAGAGTTAGTTTGGAAGACTTTTCTTCCATCTAGACCTGAGTTATAATCATGTTAGTGTCATTTTTCTTAGTCAAGTGGTGCCAACTTTTTGATTTTTTTTAATCTATATTTGTATCTTACAGCCAAATGGTGCCACTGTTTGAAAAAATTTATGGACCCGCCATGCCGTTACATCACGCCTCACGATATTTAGAACTTTGAGTGACACTTGTCTAATCCTGTCTTATTCATTCGTAGTCATACAAAACACCAAACAAACAATTGTCTTGTCCAATGTTGCCCTGTCAATCTTGTTCCATCTAGTAAAATACCGCCATCTTGTCCTATTCAGTCTAGGTCATTTATATTTGCATTAATGCGTACCAAAATCTACCTTATATAAACTTGTTTAGAGCATCTCCAACAAATTCTCCAAAATGGAGAACCACAAGTTAAAATCTCTAAAAAAATTACATTACTCTGTAACAAATTCTCAATTTTGGAGCAGTCAACATTAATTATAATATTAAAATATTTCATTCATCTATTAAAATATTATTTATCTCTTTAAATATTTGTTTTCAAATTTTTTATTGGTGATTTTACTTTCTAATCATGTTTAGAGTGTCCTTCGTATTTGAAGAAAAAAGTTTATCTTTTCTACTTTTTCCATTTTAGAGATTGATTTGAGAAATCTGTTGGAGTAAAATACTAGCTTAAAATCCTTATTTTTTACATTTTCGTTATTTTAAAGAACTGAGATGCTCTTAGAATACGATATTTTAGTTTTAATAAAATTGTTTTTTTTTTTTGAAGAAAATAACTTCCAAAACAATTAAAATATTTAAACAGATTGGAGGCATAATTATATTAATTTTAAAATTCAAACTCAAAATTTGTATTCGCCGTTTTATTTCCCCAACAAATCATATGCCCCCGTTCAAATTATAATTACGAAAATACCCTCGAAACTCTGTTTCAAATTCTATCGCCATCATCTCGCACACGCCATCAAAAAAACACACACCAAAAGAGTGTGTATCAATCTATCCCTAGGTCGACGTACTTCAATCAGCTCATCCGGTAAATCAATCTCATATATCGTTAGCATTTGTTTGGATCGTATCAATTGAGGAGCTTTGTGTTTATGTTTAAAGATTAGGGCTTGTTTAATTTGCAAAATTTTGAGTTTTCTGAGCCCTAGAGGTGTTTTTTGTGCGAAGAAGAAGCGGCAACTTTGATCCAAAGCTCAGATTCAATCACCGAATGGAGGGAGGTAGTGATTACCTTATCCTCTTATTCTACACTTACTTATTCTGGTAATAACTTTCCCGTTTCTTTTATTAACATGTGTTGTTTTATTGTTGTTAGAGTCAGCGAGTGGTTTGCTGCAGAAAATGATTCTTTTTGGATGTAGTATAGAGCGAGGGAGCTGGGTTTAGAATGGTTTTGAACATGACCAGTGTTAAATTTGGGCCTATTAAGTGGTATAGAGTGTTTGTCAAACTTGATTTTGTTCCAATTATTTTTAATGGGATTGATTGAGAGATGGTAAGGGGAAAGAAACCTTTTTGAATTGTTTGAAATGAAAATAAAAAGTTGGGGACTGTGTGTCTTTTGGGTTGCATGCATCAGTGTTTTGAGTGTTTTTGGTGGATGGTGGTGATGGTATCATCACAGAATATTCTATCTTATACACACGAGTGTAAACAAGAGTTCTAACTGCTATATGTAACTGTCAGCTATTGAGCATATCATGGTAAGTGCTGTTTTCTGTATTCCTTTATAGGTGACACAAGGTTTGGAAGTATTGGATATTGTAAGGCTTATACTTGAACTTGATTGGGTTTTGGTAGTGTTTAGCTAGCTATCGCTAGTGTGGTTGAATGTTATTAGTGAAACCTTTGAAATTGAGCTAAAACATGTATCTTTGTTGTTTTTATGATTCAATAAAATGATTCACAATGTTATAAATAATATAATACTTTCTTAACACAATGGTTCATTCGATTATAGATTTTAGTCTCTTGAATGTCAAACTTTAAGCATTATTTTAATTCCCCCCATTGGAGCAAGGAGATTTAATCACTAGTTAACTTTTTAACCTCTTCCATTGTTTCCATAGTTGAAAGCTTCCTCACATGGAATAACTGTCTTATAGTGTATCAGAGTTTAGAGTGCTAGTAATATGCATCTCTAAATTTGTTAGCTTGAGGTCTAATGATGAACTTTGAAATGTGAATGCATGATCCATGCAAGTAACTGCTTTATCAATTAGATCTTTGATACTTGCAACACAAATGACCAACTTTTTTTTGAACATGAAAATGTGTAGCGATTATAATATAATATCTAGTAACAAAATGATAACATAGTTGTCAAAGGAGAACATCTTTTCTATTCTTCATGTTTTTGCTTTGATTTTGAGGTATTAAATGCTTCAATCTAGAATGATGCATTGATATAGTATGAAGATATTTGATCATGCAAGGTCTCCTATTTTTGAGGTGTGGAACATATAACTTAAAGTTAGCAAGAGATTTGTAGTTAGAACTTTGGATAATTGCTTGCTAAGAGCTCATTATATATCTAAGAGTTAAAAATAAAATGATGAAAAGGTAGTTGGGTCAACTATGGCAGTGAATGAGGAGTTGCACTAGGAAATAAGTAGTAAATAAAGATACTAGATAGGAAGTATGAAGGGGTCTTAAATAGTCAGTGGTAAATAAAGATACTAAAGTGGGACAATGTATCATAAACTCTGTTAAAATTTATGAGTTTTTGTTTGGCCTGATTAAAGACCCAAACAAAATCTTAGAATCATCATCTGTAAGAGATGCATGAGTCCAACCTGCAACACCTTGAGAGGCCCCTATTCTTTCTGGTATCATTTGTAAATGTACATAGTTTGTTGAGATATGGATGTCCCATTTTAAAGGGTTCCCTTTCAATTACTTGAGATATGTCTATCACTTGTATGGAAGCATAGTTGAAATCATAACATTATGTTATTCTTGTATTCATTTGTTTTTTTCTTAATCAATCAATATGATCCCACCATCTAAAGTTGGCATATTTTGTTCTCTTAAGTGGTCATTTACTCATCTAATGTATGTACGTATTTTGTTTTTGTGTGTGTATTTATATATATATATATATAGGGGGGGGGGTTCAAATGGGAACTCAAATTTAGTTGTGAATGTGAGGACAAATGAGAGCGCGACAGGCGTCATATTCAGACTGAACAATCAAAATTAAAGTACTGAATATAGTGTTTATTCGGTTTGAATAAGCATTATTCAGTCTGAATAAATACTATCAGTCTGAATAATCTACATTCAGACACGTGTTGCGCTCTCATTTGTCCTCACGTTCACAACCAAATTTGAGTTCGCATTTGAACTTTCCTCTCTCCCTCTCTCTCTCTCTCTATATATATATATATGTATATATATGTCCCTTACAACTTTATTTCGGCTGTAGGGGTTCTCAATGGATTATGATGACAATGATGCTAAAGAACAAAATCTTCACTTAACTGAGGAAGGAAGCTCCAAAGTTTCTCCTATATTGCATCCATATGCTCTTCCCAAGTTTGACTTTGACGATAACCTACAGGGGCATTTAAGGTTCGATAGTCTGGTTGAAAACGAAGTTTTTCTTGGTATCACAAGCCAGGAAGACAATCAGTGGATCGAAGAATACTCACGTGGAACTAGTGCAATACAGTTTAGTTCAAGTGTGGCAGAATCAAGACGTAAAGATGTATGGTCTGAAGCAACATCTTCAGAATCTGTTGAAATGCTTCTAAAATCAGTTGGACAGGAAGAGAAGGTTCTAGAAGAAACAACAGTTGAAGAAAAGTTTGCCTGCGATAAGCCTGGTAGCTTAACTAATGATATGGATCCCAACTTGAAGCAATGCGATGAAACGGATGATTTTATTGGGTCCAAAGTGAGTTCTTATTGTGAGCAATCTCAAGCTGCATCCAGTCCACAATCTCAAGAGACACCAATTTCTGGTGGGAAGTTAGATTCAGTAGTAATTATAGATGACAAATATAGTTTATCTGCTGGTGAGAAAAATGTTGATAAGATATGCGATGATGTAAATCAAGAACCCGTTAACTTAGCAAATGAATATTTTGTTAATGATTCACAAGAAGGTCCTTCTGTCTCCAAGATAGAATGTGAAAATGTTGAGGAGTGTCAGGAGAACCCACAAGAAGTTTCTGGAAGGTGCATTGAAAATGTTAGTGGTCTGTCAAAGAACTTCTATAATGACGAGCCTGAACATATTAATAAGAGCAAAGAGAACATCATGGACAATCCAACCAATAGTGGCACTGCTGTTGAAGCTTGCACATATAGCAGTGAAAAGCTCTCAGTTGTTTCCAATGTGGGATCCTTGGAAAATCCATTAGTTGAAGGGAGTATCCCTGTTGATGACAAGCCTACCTGTTCGCCAATAGCGAACTGTGATATGCAGAAAACTGAAGGGTGCAATGCCCATGTATGTTCTGCTGAACATTCTCTGGGTAGAAACTCTGAAATCTCTGCTTCTTTGATCTGCTCAAAGATAGACCAGGAACTTAATGATAATATACATGCGGAATTTCTTGCAACTTCCCCAAATGGTGGATGTGTCAAGACGGAAGCAATTGAGGATGCCAAAACACAGTCAGACATTTCTGGTTCTCCAAAATCTAATATGGGTTCTCTGTCCAGCTTGTCTCATGTGCTGAATCATTCCTTTGAGGAAGCAAAAAATGGTATTGTAAGTGATGGCCAACAGGTCATTTCCGGTGCGTCTATGGTGTCTTTGGGCAATAACCAATTTGGGTTGAGTGAAACCTTTGATACTTTGATCTGCTCAAAGATAGACCAGGAGCTTAATGATAACATACATGCGGAATTGCTTGCAACTTCCCCAAATGGTGGATGTGTTAAGAGGGAAGCAATTGAGGATGCCAACACACATTCAGACATTCCTGATTCTCCAAAATCTAATATGGGTTCTCTGTCCAGCCTGTCTCATGTGCACAATCATTCCTTTGAGGAAGCAAAAAATGGCGTTCTAAGTGATGACCAATTTGAGTTGAGTGAAGGAAGTGACATTAATAATGTTGGTAAAACTTTAATAGCAGCAGGCTCTTCAGCTGAAATTCCGGCTGAAGACATCTCAAATAATAAGGATGAATCAGCTGGAAATCATGATCCCAAAGTTCACACCCCCTCAGATGATGAGCATCAGAGCTTGCCTGCCATGATTTCTAGTTTAGTTCAGGTGGGTGATGAAATTCAATCATCAGAGCCAGATGCCATCTCTATGGATCAAAATGTTACTTTCAATGAGAGGGCGGATGCAAGATTGCCTTTGGATTTTAGAGATACCGACATGGATGTTGTTGGAGCTCTTGATAGTCAAAAGAATGTTGAACCATCTTCGTCTGCCGAAGGTTGTAAAGGGGTTATTGCACCGACTCAAGGATCTGAACCTATTATGCCTGTTCTAACTGATGCTGGTATGTATGTTAGAATTATGATTATAGATTACCTAGGTCCTTGTTTGGAGTTTCAAACATAGGATATAAATCTACCAATGATATATTTGAACTAATTCCTCTTTAATTTTGCATCATCAGTTGCTGCTGTGGAACCAAGCAAAATATCACCTCCCGACACCCCGGACGATGTGCATTTACCTTCTGAAACTGATGCTACAGCTGAGATTGTTGCTGAAGACCAGCCAATATCATCTACACTTGAGGTGAGTTTGCAAGATGGTAATGAAGAAAAAGCAGTAATATTCTCCAATGACGAAAGTTCCCGAAAAGGGACCCAAGAAGGTGATTGTATGATGGATTGTCCTGTGGATGGTCAATTACCAGTGGTCGAAAGTTCCCGAAAAGGGACCCACGAAGATGATTGTATGGTGGATTGTCAGTTACCAGTGGTCGAAAGTTCCCGAAAAGGGACCCATGGAGATGATTGTATGGTGGATTGTCCTGTGGATGGTCAATTACCAGTGGTCGAAAGAGATGCAGTTTCTGATGGTGCTGAAAAAGTTGCAAACAAGCCGGATGGTTATTGTGATCCTCCTGTCGGAAATTGCAACGCAAGCCCAAGTGAACAAATAGCGGAGGATAATCCGGGTTATCTCAAGTGCTCCAATTTAGCGGAGGATAATCCGGGTGAACAAATAGCGGTGAACAATTTAGCAGGTGATGTTTCTTGTTTCTTTATTTATGTATGAGTTGTTTCGTAAGCTGCTTTATCACAAGGAGTTGGTAATGGGAACTCAAATTTGGTTGTGAACGTGAGGACAAGTGAGAGCGCGACACGTGTCATATTCAGACTGAATATAGTATTTATTCAGTCTGAATAATGCTTATTCAGTCTGAATAAATACTATATTCAGTCTGAATATTTCTTTGATTATTCAGTCTGAATAATCTATATTCAGACACGTGTCGTGCTCTCATTTGTCCTCATGTTCACAACCAAATTTGAGTTCGCATTTGAACTTTCCTCTATATATATAACATTGTATTCAACTCTTATTTGCTTGTAGCTAATTTGATATTATCATGCCATGTTAAAAACCATATATAGCTTCTTGTTTGTATATGGCAAGAAACTTGATGAAGCATTATTTTTCCACCATTCCTTATCCTGATGATGAACGTCTCTTTATAAAAGTGGAGTAATAAAAATTGATAGATGGTTTGATGCTTGCAGTAGCTGGTTCTTTAAAGTTCACTCCTTCAAATTGGTTCCTTATGGTCTTGTCTAGTCCGACCATTTGCATAGATACATGGTGTTTTATAACCGTTTTGCAGGATTTCT
Source organism: Silybum marianum (assembly GCA_036898165.1). Taxonomy (NCBI): domain Eukaryota; kingdom Viridiplantae; phylum Streptophyta; class Magnoliopsida; order Asterales; family Asteraceae; genus Silybum; species Silybum marianum. The sequence continues at coordinate 27,113,027 of CM072544.1, read as the reverse complement.
TTTCTAGATCCTTTTGCACATTAGGTTAGTAAAGAGAGCACAATCCCATGCTCAAGCTCATCGATATTTGTTGAAAAATGTTGGTTGAAATGTAATTGGCCCTGCAGAAGATGACACCTCTAGGGTCCGTTTGGTTTGCGGGATTGTTTTTGAGGGATTTGGATTTCATGGAGGGATTTGGATTTGGAGGGATTTGGATTGGAATGGGTTTGAAAATCATAGGTGTGTTTGGTTTGTAGGATTTGGAATGGAATTGGATTTCCATTATTTATAAATAATTTATATAAAAATATAAAAAAATATAAAAATAATTAAATTACATTTTTATTAATCAATTATTACAAAACAAATGTTTTTAACATTTTTAAAACATTATTTCATACAAATCCTACGAAATCCTGTGAAATTCCGAGCATCCGCCAAGGATTTTAAAATCCAATGTTCATGGAATTTTAAATTAATCCATGGATTTTAAATCCTTACCATCAGGCAAACCAAATACCAGAATGGATTGGATTTGAAATCCAAATCCCTCCAAATCCCGCGAACCAAACGCGCCCTTAGTGTGTTCTCTTTCTCTTGTGGTGGTGGTGAGGAATGGGTAAAAAGTGGAACTGGTGGCACCTTGTGACTTTAGATACAAGTTAATGCTTGTATTCTATTTTTTTAAAGGCGTTGCTGTGTACTCTGATTCCTTCATTTTTAGTATCTTCTGGTTTGTATTTCTTTTATATGTGCTCAGAGCCTTTTCACCCTTTTTTGCTTCTTCTGATTCATTTTATTTTCATCCAATCTAGTAAAGTACTTCTGATCAAGAAATAACTACATTTATATATGTCGAACATAAATACTATTAAATTGTTCTCGAACATAAATACTATTAAATTATACATGGTAGGATCATGGGTTACTTGAGGATGAAAATGCTACATAGTTGCGAAATCATTTGCAACATCCTTGGCCAATTTCTAAGAAAACACAATATTAGTGTACCAGAACGTTTTTTTGTGGGTGTATATAACGTTTTTGTTCATAGATATGTTATTTGAGTTAGACCCTTGTTACAAGATGTTATATAAGTAGAAAGTTTTAGATATTTGTGACAAAAAATATTCAAGAGGAGGCATTATATCTGATTTACAAGGCTATTCTGAAAGATTAAAGATCTTCAAATGCATATGGGTTTTGCAGTTAATATGTCTGATGAGCAGCAGGCTTCTGTTGATGTAGCTGGTCCATCTGAATGTGACACCAATCATGTGGTGCAGAACGAAGTTGGTTCTACTTCATTGGAAAAACCTCAAATTTTCTCCTTTTCAGACACAAAAAGCATTGAACTTTCTCAAACTGCAAGCGATAAGCACGATTCCCCGAAGGATACTAGGTATGTCATTGCTCCACTTTCAGATGTGACTAATGACAGAGAGGGAATTCAGTTGGGTTCTTCAAGTAATGCTACAAAAGAAGAAAAAAGCTTTACTTTCGAGGTCAATGCAAGTTCTGGTCCTGGAGAAACTGGCATTCAAAATAGTAGTTTGTCAAAGGTAATCCAATATAAAAAAATCCAATTTTATTTTTTATAATTTGCATGCTTTATTTCTTGTTATTTTTTAACCCTTTATAACACTGCCTGTGTTCATGAACTTCTGCTTAGAATACGAAGGTGTTGGATCCTAATAAATTGCATGAAGATTCTCTGGTTGGTCAACAAACGCCTAGCTCTGCAGCCATTGAAGCTGGATCCAATGGGAATTCCGAGCGTAAACCAAGGAGAAAATCAGCCGGGAAGGAAACTGTCAAGAAAGGTAACAACTTGAAGGAAACAACCCCCAGGAGACGTTCAAGACTAGTAGAAAAATCACCTGCAATTGGACATGTTACTTCGCTTGAAGAGTTGAAGCCTAATGAGAGTGTTGAGTGCAGCAATTCAAAGCAGGGTGACATTCCTCCTATTCCTACATCAAATCTGCCTGATCTGAATAATCCATCTTCTATGTTCCAGCAGTCTTTTACCGACACTCAACAAGTGCAACTGCGAGCACAGATTTTAGTATATGGATCATTAATGTGAGTATTTTGACTTTTCATGCATATGTACACCTTGCATTGCTCAATGAGAAAAAGGGTTGGTGAGAAGGGTAAGAAGGGATCTCCACCCTTGGATCAATCCTCATTGAAGATCAACACTAATGCGGTGCACCGAGATGCACCAGATCAGTTCCCGTGAGAAGCGCATTTCATGGGGTGGGTGTGAGTTGAAAAGTGATCAAGGGTCCAGATCCCTTCTTAAAGAGCATCTCCAACAGCTTCTCTAAAGTAGAGAAAATCACATTTTTGTTCTCTAAACTTCTCCAACAGCTTCTCTATCCCATTCTCTAAAATAGAGATTCATGGGAAAATCTCCAAATATAGAGATTTCTCTAAAACTCCAAAAAAAGGAGAGAGAAATGAGTTTTTTATTCATTCCACCGACAAGAGTTAAAAGTAATATCATTATATATATATATTAAAGTTTATTGGGATCCTAAAAATAGAACATTTAAATAATGTACTCAATAATGAAATCTTTAAAGTAGAGAATCTGTTGGAGTTGATTGTAATATATTTTAGAGATTTTAACTTTTAGTCCTCTATTTTATGGATATTAGCTTGATTTGGTATCTTTTGAGTTAGAAATTTAATTTATACATGTATGTTCGGTTTTGGTTCTAATATGCCTGACTGAAACATGTTTCAGATCTGGAATGGCACCTGAAGAATCTCATATGATTGCTGCATTTGGGCAGTCTGGTCAGTCAATTTTACGGTTTTTCATTTTTCAGTGAACCAGAAATCTAATATTGGTGTCATCGCATATGTTTTTACAGATGATGGAAAGAGAGTGTGGGAGGCTACTTGGCATGCTTGTCTAGAAAGGGTTCGTGGTCGCAAATCCCAGGCCAACAACCCTGATACCCCTATGCAACCACGATCAGGTACCTCATGACATTGACTAGTTCAAGTTCTTCTATGGTTGTTACTATTCTATTGTACATCTGGAACCTATGCTGTTACAGCGGTCAAAATACCAAATCACGGTGAGTATTGTGATTTGAAATGGTGGTTATCGCGGTGGTATAGCAGTTCATATAAGTATTTAGAATTATATAATATAGGAGGATCAAACGAGAACAGTAAGTAAATAAGAGAATACAAAAACGGCCAAATCACGTGCAAAATCACATGTGATTTTACATTAATGGGAAAAGGAATGTGTGCGGGACTTTGGCCATGATTTCAGGTTGCGGGACAAAGTCGTGTGAATCACATGCGATTTTGTACGTGATGTTAGTGTAAAATCACATGATTCAACCGTTTTCTTATTCTCTTAAATAGGCACCGTTCTCGTTTGAACCCGACTCTATATATACATATATATATGTAGGAGAGAGAGAGAGAGGATGTTTCAAATGCAACCCTACAACCGATGTAACCCAATCATCTGAGATATTTATGAAAATGACGAGGGTTCATTTATTATGATTTGGATATCCATGGAAGATGGGTAGAGTTCGTTAATTATGATAACGCTTTATATTAGAAAACAATCATAATATTTATGAAACCACATATTTACTAGATAAATGGACGGTTGAGATTGGGTTGCAATGGCTATACAAATAGGATAGGTTCCACCTCTACATATATCATGAAATATAAATCACTTAATATATTATGTGTAATCAATATAAAAAAGAAATTCAATGATAGACTAATAGTCTCAAAAAAAAATTCACTAATAAACTTAGAATGATGGTAGAAGGATTTAAGAAACGTGGTTGAATGCTCGATGATGTTGAAAACCTAAATCTCTTAATCGTTGACCGGTAAAGATAAATAGATGAATTAAATGATTTAAATCATCAAAAGAAACAAGTCCAAGTCCAAAATAAAAGCCCAAATCATTTAAATACGTCAATATAAGTTGGTTAGACAAAAAAAAGAGCCCAACCACAAATAACGGTTAATATGACCCCTATTTTGTGTAAAAAGCAGCCATTTATTCTCAGCACCGCTATTTAGGAACGCTATATAACCACTATTTCACCGCTATTAACAGCATAGATCTGAACTTCAATTCATCTTTTACAGATGTAGGTAAAAGAGATCCCGATCAAGGGATTAAAGTTGGTTCTACCCAAAACAAAATTCTCTCACCAGTTACCCCTAAACCAAGCAACATGTGCATTTCTTCAAATGTTATTAGTCCCATGATCCCCATTTCATCTCCTCTTTGGAATATTTCTACACCTGGCGATCGTTTGCAGTCTAGTGTCATGCCAAGAAACGCTCTTCTTGATTATCGCCCGCCACTATCTCCTCTACTTCCTTATCAAACTCCACGGATGCAGAATTTTACTGGACATAATCCGTCTTGGTTATCTCAAAGTCCTTTCCCTGGTCAATGGGTTACTTCTTCACCAGTTACTGCTTTTGGTGCTCGTTTATCTACTTTGCCTATAACGGATGCAGTAAAATTAACCACCGATAAAGAATCAGGTGCTGTAATTCCTGTCGATCATACTGCTGGTCCAGGCGTTTCTTCTGGGTTGTCTTCCTTATCCAACAAGAAGAAGGCGATGGTGTCTTCTGGTCAGCCTTCAAGTGATTCAAAAAGCAGAAAGAGGAAAAAAGTTACTGCTAGTGGGGTCGTGAATGAGATGTCTGTTTCTAGTAAAGCTCAGGTAACATCACTATGTACACCTATAGCTCATTTGCCGTGGGCCCCTCAAACAGAGGGTTATAATCAACTCACGTTTCTTGCTCAAAATCAGACAAATTCAGCTACTGCATCAGCTGTCTTATTGACACCGGTTTCCGGCACATCTAAAAGCAATCCGGGTAGTTCTTTTCCGGCTATATCTCCTGCATCTAATGACCAAAACGTAGAGAAGATTGTTACAAGAGACGAGATTGTGAGCAAAATTGAGGAGTCTAAGCTACAAGCAGCTGATGCGGCTGTTCATGCTGCTGATGCAGTCAGCCACTGCCAAAGTGTATGGAGCCAGTTAGAAAAGCAAAAGAGTTCTGGTTTGGTTTCAGATGATGAAGCAAAACTAGCATCTTCAGCTGTCTCGATAGCAGCTGCTGCTTCTGTTGCTAAAGTGGCAGCATTAGCTGCTAAAATCGCATCAAATGTGGCTGAACAAGCTAGATTAATGGCTGATGAAGTATTTCTATCAAGTAAAACTGAAAATTATGATCAAAACAGCATGATTACTAATCCAAACGTCGATCCCAAAGCTATGCCTGCTTCTATTTTGAAGAGTGCAAACATAAGTGACCATCCCACTTCAATCATTTCTGCTGCTAGAGAAGCTGCTCGTCGGAGGATTGAAGTTGCTTCCGCTGCTTCAAAACATGCTGAAAATTTAGACGCTATTGTGAAAGCGGCTGAATTGGCAGCTGAAGCTGTATCACAAGCTGGGAAAATTGTTGCAATGGGCAATCCTTTACCCCTAAGAGAGTTGGTTGAAGCTGGTCCCGAGGGTTACTGGAAGACTTCCCAGTCATCCAAACAGAATCTTGAAGCTGCTGTTTGTAATAAAGATATTCAGAATTCAAAAAATGGTTTATTACTGCAAGAGGGTTCTCGGGATTTGGCCAAGAATCAGATTGTTATTGATGGCATCTCGGGTTCAACTACAAGCCATGAAAATGATAAAGATACAGCAAGGCCTCGTGAAGGTTCTGACTTGTCTAAAACCGTTCATATTTCTGACGTTGACCAGAATATGCCTCAAAGTACTTCAGGCACTCGGGAAGAGAACGGCATTAAAGAGGGTTGCTTTGTTGAGGTAATGAATTTGGTAGAAAGTTCAGATGAGTTTATTTTGAAATATTATGCTTTTGTACTTTCTTTCTTTAAGTAAAATGAATTCATGTGTGAAGTATTTGCTTTTTTGTCAATCCATCTGTCTGTGTTTTAGGTGTATAAAGATGATAACAAGAACAAAGGTGGCTGGTTTGCAGCTAATGTACTGACTTTAAAGGATGGAAAAGCATTTGTCTGCTATACTGAAATCCAATCAGATGAAGGTTAGATGTTACAAATTACTTTTGCAGTGGATGTCAGTTAAAAATATGACATGCTCTTTGTTAGATTTGGATGTTTGAATTTCCTTGAAGGCATTGAACGTGCAAATTATGACATGCTCTTTGTTGGATAAAGATCGATGAGGATGCGTTTGGTATCCGGACAGGGTTTAGGATAGGACAGGACAGAACAACTGTTCGGAGTTTTGTAAGACATAACTGGATAGGATAGAAAAGATCAAATGGCCAATTAATGAGTTGTTTATATATTTTGATTAATTTATGCAATTTATTAAATTATAAAAAAATAAATATTTTCTATAACAAAATATATAATTAGAAAGTTTTTGTCAAGACGATTAAAATGCCAACCAAAATAAAAAAGTTTATATAGTTTCCAATTTTTATTTTATATCTTTTCTATATTTATGATTATCATCATTATTTAATAAATTATATAAATTAATCAAAATATAGAAATTGTATAAAAACAATATTTTGAGGGCAGTAAAGTGAAATTTTAAAGAACATATAATACAATAAATAAAATTTAAAGAATGAATAAAATGTAAAGAGGGAGGCGTATTTGATGTTTTAGAAGAGAATTAGGTATTATTTCGAGGTTTTATTGGTAAAATATAGGTCTGTTTCACCTTGTTCTACATAAAAGTCCTAGCAAACTTGTAACAATGATCCCTGTTCTGCTCTGTCTTCTCCAATGTACCAAATGCGCCTTAAATGTACACGATTTAGAGTTGCAATCTTTTCTTAAAATCTGTAAATGTGATTTTTTTGTTTTCCTTTTTTCGTTTCTATTTATTTTATTCTTGTGTGTATCAGGTAGTTCATTTATATTTATTGCAAACCCATGGTTTTTTGTATGATATGTATTCTGGAGTTATTTATAATTTTATATGTTGGTAATTTGGGAAAACAAGATTATTCAAGAAATCTAAGAGGCAAGTGTAGATTGAATAATAAATCATCCTACTACAAAAAGCTTACTTTTGATACTTAATTTATATCTTTCTTTTTAAGGATCAGGGAGATTAAAGGAATGGGTCCCACTTGAAACTGAAGGCATTGAGGCACCCAGGATAAGAATCGCCCATCCTATGACTAAGATGCAGTTTGAAGGGACTAGAAAGAGAAGCAGAAAGGCCTTTACAGATAATGCTTGGTGTAGTGGGGATAAAGTTGACGTGTGGGTTCAAGATGGGTAAGCATTTTACATAATGCTTTACTTTTTAGTGCATCATGCCTTTTATGTTCTAATTAATGCAAACAGTTATATGGCATATGAGGAAAGTTCAAATGAGAACTCAAATTTGGTTGTGAACGTGAGGACAAATGAGAGCACTACATGTGTCATATTCAGACTGAATAATTGCTTATTCAGACCGAATAAATACTATATTCGGTCTGAATAATCTACATTCAGACATGTGTCGCACTCTCATTTGTCCTCACGTTCCCAACCAAATTTGAGTTCGCATTTGAACTTTCCACAACAATTTATATAGCATATTTATAATGTTTAATTTTTTGAGTGTTCGAATAACCAAATCCAACTATATTATTATAGCGACTTGTACCCCCATCCATTAGAGTTACATCTTACTCAGTTTTACGCTATGTTCTCGAAATCTTTTTTACTAAGGAAAGCAAAGGAAAGAGAGGGAAAGGGGAGGAACGCAAAAAAAAAAACTCGTGTTCTTGAAACTTTTTTAGAAGAGAAAGGAAGGAAAGGGAAAGAAATTAAAACCTTTAAATTTTTTATTGAAAATACAAAACTACCTGATCTTTCATTCCAAAAGATATATTCTTAAAGGGTATATTAGTAAAAATGACATCTTTTTTTCCTTTCTCTCTTGTTCAAGAACATGAAAATTATATTCTTTCTTTTTCTTTCCTTCCTTTTCCTTCCCTTTAGAGAACACAAATAAAAAACATATTTTCCTTTCCTTTCTTTTCCTACCATTTCTTTTCTTTTCTCCCCAAATTCGAGAACATAACGTGACTGTTATAGCTGGAAAATTGGTTTTCAGACTCAACTTTTGTATACATGATTGTTTTGCCACAAAAAAATACCCTTCTAAATTATCTGTTAATACCTTTCTGTAGCTGGCGTGAAGCAGTTGTCTTGGAGACAAATAAGATCGATGTAACATCTATAAATGTTCAATTTCCTGGTATGTGTTGTTATATATATATATTTGCCTTCAATTTTTACAAATAAAATGTACTGAATTTGGCTTATGGACTTACTGTGACCCCCCCCCCCCCTCTTCTTGCAGCTCAAGGAGAAACGTCAATAGTTAAGTCATGGCATGTTAGGCCAACTTATATCTGGAAGGATGGCAAGTGGATTGAGTCGCCTGGTTCAAAGGGATACCATTCTGCTGAGGTCTAAGTTAATCTGGGTTTTACTTTATACTCTATCGTCCCAAAATAAGTGCACACAATGAAAAAGGCACAGTTTTAGAAATGTGTAATTTTTTACAAGTTTATTTAACTAAATGACAATTTTACCCGTGATAAAAGAGGAAGTAATGCATTTCTCCATCTCATACTTAATGGTAGAATTGGAAAGTAGGCACTTTTTTCTGAAAGTGGACACTTATTTTGAGTCAACTAACTAAAAACATGGACACTAACGCTGTGTTCTCAAATTTAGGGAGAAAAGAAAAGAAATGGAAGGAAAGGAAAGGAAAGGAAAAGATTTTTATTTGTGTTCTCGTAAGGGTAGAAAAGAAAATAATTTTCATGTTTATAAACAGGAGAGAAAGTAAAGAAAATATGTCATTTTTACTAATATACCCTTTAAAAATATATCCTTCAAAATGAAAGATTGGGTGGTTTTTTAATTAATAACTTTTTAAAGTGGTATAATTTCTTTCCTTTCCTTCCCTCCCACATTTGGGAGGAAACTTATCATTATTTTCCTTCCCTCTCTCTCCTAAAAAAGTTTCAAGAGCACGATTTTTTCCCACTTTTCTCCCCGTTCCCTCTCTTTCTTTCCTTCGTAAAAAAAGGTTTCGAGAACAGAGTAAGGGTAGAATTGGAAAGTAGGCACTTATTTTTCAAAGTGGACCCTTATTTGAGTCAAATTAAATAGAAATGTGGCCACTTATTTTTGGGTCCGGGGGAAGTACTTTATAATTGTTGATTAATATGTGGTTCCTCATTGTAATAAATATATGGTTACAGGGTGATATACCACAGGAAAAACGACTAAAAGTTGGTAAATCTGTTGTGGAAGGTGAAGAGAACGATAAGTCATCGAATAATGTTGATCTTATTGAGTCAGAGAAACATCAACAATCAAGGATACTTCCCTTATCTGGCCAAGGAAGTTCATTTGATGTCGGTAAAAGCTCAAAGGATGAGAATAAGCTTGAAAACACTCGTAGAGCAATAAGGGGTAACCTGCAAAAGGAACGACCGCGAGTGGTTTTCGGCGTTCCTAAGCCAGGAAAGAAACAGAAATTTATGGATGTAAGCAAACATTACGTTGCTGAAGGAAGCAATAAGAATAATAATCCACTGAATGATTCAGTCAAGCTTGCAACTTCTTTGATACCTCAACCCCCAGGGCTGAATGGATCAAGAAACAATTCTAAAAAGGATGCTAAGGAAAAGCAAGTGGCTGAATCCAAATCCAAAGTGCTGAAAACTAGAAAACCGCCAGTTCCTTCAGTCAGAACGTTGGTTCAGAAGGACAAATCGAAATCCTCTAAAGCCACTAAAACTGTTAAGGATTCTGTTGGTGTTGATGAAAACGTATCTCCTCCTAAAACCGATGATGTAATAGAAGACCCTTCTGGTTCAGCTCTTCAATCAGATGCCCAAAAGGGAAATTTAACATCAAAGGCAATATCTCAGCGTTTAAATAAAGGAAAAGTTGCAGCTGGTGGCAGTAAGGGTACTAAAGTAGAAGTGAAAGAGAAGCCGACATCTGAATCTGAGCCACGCAGATCAAATCGTAGGATTCAGCCGACTTCAAGGGTGAGCTTTTTGGTTATCAACATATATAATCCGCAAATATTTAAGTATATATTTTTATATGGCATGTCTGTATATAACATTTATATCACTCTGTGTGTGGTTTACTTGTGTTTTTTGCTAATTTCTGGAACCGAGTGTTTTGAGGTTTGTTTCTTACAGCTATTAGAAGGGTTGCAAAGCTCGCTGTCTGTTTCAAAAACACCTACTAGTTCACATGCAAACCAACGAAGCCACACTAAGATTGCATCGAAAGGTAAATATATACTTTTTAATGAGCAAATGGAACCTTGTTAATGTTTTGTTTTTGTTTTAAGAACCACAAATTTTACTTTTTTATAAAATAAAAAAATCAAATCTCATTGGTGGGGAAGACTAAAAAAATCATTTCTCTCTTCTCACCATTAAATTTTAGAGAATTCTTTAAACATTGAGTTTTCTTTATTTTAGAGAACAATATAGAAAACATGTTTTAGAGCAAAATTGAGAACAAAATATGCATTTACTTTATTTTATAAAATCTGTTGCAGCTGCTCATGTGACTAATTGAAAAGTCACCTGTTTGTTAGCAGCTTAATGAGCTCAACGGGACTCAGAGCTTACTCAGTCAGTTATAGTTATACTTATACATGACTGTTTGGTAGTGGATGATCAAGTAAGCTTCTATGGGGGAGCTTTATGTAGAAAGTCACGTTTTTTTTCCAAACATGCTCCTCATCAAAAAACACCCTCCTATCTATGAAAAAGCCCTTCCCGAACAAATTCCCAATCTAAAGGAGTGTGCTTTTTAATTAGAAGGGACAAGTTTGGAAGAAAAAAAAAAACTTGGCTTTTTGCATAAAGCTCTCCCTAGAAGCATACTGAATAAGCCACTTTCTATATCATTTAAGCCACTGTCAAATAGTCATGTATAGCTGAGTGCTGACTGAATAAGCTGCAAGTCCGATTAAGCTGCTAACAAACAGGCCCTTTAGAGAACACCAACCAAGCAGCCCCTTAAGGTCATTTATCCAAAAGATCGCACAAATCATTGTAATTTTTTTATTTTTGTGATGATATTGTTATTGTTATTGGTGGTTGATATATATTAACTGGTTTTCTTGGGTTTGTAACAGGGAATGGGTGAGACAAAGTCTGTATCCAGATGGGAAACCAACTCCAATGTTGTGTGTAATTAAGGTGATGAGATTCAGATTATAGAACCTAGGAAGTGTTCTGTTACCATAAAGCTTCTTCCAAAATATATGGTAGCTTCTAGAAGGAAGAGGAGGATGATGATGATGATAGGCTTTCTCTGTATACAATATAATATGATGGAGGTTATGGGAAAAGGGGGGGGGGGGGGGGTTAAATGATAGTTGTTATTAGTATATCCATTTATATGGTGCATCAATAAAATTTGGGGTACTTCATTTATTAAAATTATGGCTCTTTTCTTTTGTTTTTGTTACTATTGGTTGGCTATGATCAAATGACCTATAGGTTTTTGTTAAATCCATGACCTTCTGAAATATTATTGGTTGGCTAGGGTCAAAAGATCCTAGCTATGGTCAACCGAGTTAAATCCATAGGTTGAAAATATGTGGGACCTGCTAGTTCAGGTCCTTATACCAAAAGGTCGTTACTACGATCAACTGAGAGTTGAGTACATGTTAATATTGTACAAGAGCCCGTGTCCCAATCCATTAGAGCCAGTGGATGAAGAAATTAAACAATTAACGAAGTTGCATATTTTCACAAGCTAACTTTGATATCGATTGTGTCAGTTGCTGAAGTTATGAACTCATTTAGATTCCGTTGTTAGTAGAGTTTGGTAAACAAACTTGTGATGATGTTTTTCTTAATTATTGATATCTATTTAACAAATGTTTGGTAAACAGTCCCTCTCATGATTTGACGCAAGTCACAAATGGTAAAGTAAACCTTGGGTTGGGCTCCCTTTGCATGTTGACCCATTAATGAAGGCCCAAATTCCTTCCCTCAAATTCAAAAAAAAAAAAAACTGTGTCTTCGTTCTTGTGGCTTTTTGAAGTTACGATTTTCGTCTTTGTGGTTTTTTGTTCCTTTGATTTGTAATTTTTTGTTATTTTCGTTTTTATGTTTACAATTTTTTGTTATTTCAGTCTCTATTGTTTATAATATTTTACTGTTTTGATTCTTTTGATCCTTTGTAGTTTGTACTTAAAGGTAGGAGCATATGGAGGAATTAATCTAATGATGAAAATAGTAATAAATTGCAAACCATAAGTCTTCACAATTTATAAACCAATAGGACGAAAATCAAAATTATTAACAAATCACATGGATGAAAATCGTTGTTTATTCTAATTATTATTATTATATGTCGAATTGGGTTTTCTTCTCCAAACCAAACGAACTCGAATCTTGTAAATAACATGTGTAATTGTTTCAATAAAAAAGAAAAAATAACAAATTTAACCTGAAAAAGTGTTGAACGGTAAATGGACTAAGGTTGTCAAAAATTTAGGATTTCGTTTTAGAAATGGAAACCTAGAAAGTTAAATGACTAAAAATGAATATCGATAAGAGTTCAAGGACTATATTTTTAAATTTACATGAAAAATAAAATCGTATTCAAATCCAGAAATTCCCTCCCCCAATTTCAAACCTCCATCAATGGCTTCCGAATCAGTGAAACGAGATTGGTCTATTGAAGATTTTGAGATCGGGAAACCACTCGGCAAGGGAAAATTCGGCCGAGTTTACCTCGCCCGTGAAGCCAAGGTAACACCTACATTTCAATGATTTTATTGTAATTAGGGTTTAATTCTGCAAATTTAGAAGATATGCCAGTATGTAACTATGATTTTTATTGGAATTAGGGTTTAATTTTGCAAAATTTGATTTGTGTTTGTTCCAATTAGAGCAAGTATATAGTTGCTTTGAAAGTGATATTCAAAGAGCAGATTGAAAAGTACAGACTGCAACACCAGCTCAAGAGAGAGATGGCGATTCAAACCAGCCTTCGTCATCCGCATGTTCTCAGGCTTTATGGATGGTTTCACGATGCGGAGAGAATCTTCTTGATTTTGGAGTACGCTCATGGAGGTGAGCTTTATGGGGAGCTTCGTAGATCTGGTCATCTCTCCGAGAAACAAGCTGCCACTGTAATATACCCTTCTCTCTCTCTCTGTACGTGTGTGTATATATATATGTATACATATATATATATATATATATATATATAAGCGAACTCAAATTTGATTGCGAGCGTAAGACAAGTGAGAGCGCAACAGGTGTCTGAATGTAGATTATTCAGACCGAATAATCAAAGAAATATTCAGTCTGAATATAGTATAAATACGAAAAAAATACTATATTCAATCTGAATATTTTTTTGATTATTCAGTCTGAATATGACACTAGTCGCGCTCTCATTTGTCCTCACGTTCACAACCAAATTTGAGTTCTCATTTGAACCCGCCTTTATATATATATGTATGTATATATATCACTCACACACACAAAATAGTCTGATTTAATTTTGGACTTTTGGTAGCTTTCTTATGTACTTGTTGATTTGGGTTTTGCTTTGATCCTTTGCTATTAAAGAAAAGTAATCTCATTCTGCTTGATTGGGCTTTGAATTGTATTAAATTAGTATTTTAAACTACGTTTTTTTCTGGAATGGAAGTAGCATAATGGAATTCCTAGTATCAATTAAGGTAAACATTATTTTGGATCCATTTTTCTGAAACTGCTTATTGCTTTTGATCTTTAGTACATTGCTAGCCTTACCCAGGCACTAGCATATTGCCATGAGAAGCATGTGATTCATCGGGATATCAAGCCGGAGAACTTGTTGCTTGATCATGAGGTATGTTAAGATACCTTTCCTTTCCTTGAACTTGGATTTGTTGCTAATTATGCAATGTAGAATATTGTCATTGCTTTCTCACAATTCTTAGAGTTCTTGATTAAAGTAACACTTTGAATTCTTAGGTCCCGTTTGGTTCGCGGGATTTGATGGGATTTGGAATTGAATTCCAATCCTATCCTATGTTTTGGTTAGAAGTAATGCACAAACATGGGGTTTAGAAATCCGATGGGGGTAGTTGGTTTTCATGGGATTTCATAGGATTCCTTTGTAATTACCAATTAATAAAAGGGTAATTTATTTGTTATTATAATAATTATAATTTGTTTTTATAAAGAATGGAATTCAATTCCATTTGAAATCCTACAAACCAAACACACCGCCAAACCAAATGACCCTTAGTACCGTCTTCTATGAGTTGTGCAATATGAAATTCTACAAGTTTCCAACTCTATCTAATTTTATAAACACAGAAATGCAAAAGATGAAAAGGTAAAAGACCATAATGTTGCTGGAGTCCATTGAAACCTATATATATATATATATAGGCATAGGATCGTGTGAGAAGTAGAGTTAAGGTGAGAAGCATAAGAAGAGATCTGAGCCATTGATCACTTTTAATCTCACACCCACCCAAGAATTGCGCCTTAGAAGGGAATTTGATCCGGTGCATCTCGGTGCACCCCATCTTTGTGCATCTCATTCTAATGTGTATCCAAGGGTGGAGATCCCTTCTTACGCTTCTCACCATAACTCTCCTTCTCACCGGAACCCAACCCTACATATATATGTGTGTGTGTGTGTGTGTATATATATATGGAAGCATACCTCTCTTTATAAGGGCTCTTTTATAGACTCACTAATTGAGAGAAATACTATACATTTGATTGTAGGGTCGACTGAAGATAGCCGACTTTGGGTGGTCCGTTCAGTCAACAAACAAGAGACACACAATGTGTGGAACATTGGACTATTTAGCACCAGAGATGGTAGAGAATAAAGCTCATGATTATGCAGTTGATAATTGGACGTTAGGCGTTCTCTGTTACGAGTTTCTGTATGGTGACCCTCCTTTTGAGGCCGACAGCCAAGCAGATACGTTTCGAAGGTTAGAAAGAAACCTTAAAATGCAAATACTTTTCTTTATTCAATTTTGTTTTATGTAATAATCAGCTTAATGACGAATGATTTTTGTTATCTATTTAGGATTATGAAGGTTGACCTCACCTTCCCTTCTACACCTTCTGTTTCAGATGAAGCCAAAAACCTCATCACCCGAGTAAGTTAGTTATATATTCATTGAAAATTTACGTAACTATGTAATAAGGATTATAGTCTGCATATAGGATAAGGATCTCCATATCTCTTTAAAATAGGGTAGCTGAGGGAAGTTCTGTTAGAAACCCTAAATTGATTAGGAACCCGGGAACTACCCACAACGTGCCATGTGTCCCTCTTCAGGATGAATATTCATCTTGAATGGTTTGGTGCAGAATGATTAAGAGGCTTTTATGATATAGTGCAAAATGAAATGTAATTATTTGGTAATTGTTCAAAACGAAACCAGGGCTCTAAATGGTAATTGTTCAAAATGAAACCAGGGTTTTTGAACCATTAAGAGGCAGACCTTTTCTTTTGCCATACAAGATTCACCTCTTAACGATTCAGAGGCTGCCTCTTAATGGAATTGTTAAGAGGTGAACAAGCAGCCCCTTATTCATCATGGATCACACATTCATGATGAATAATATGTCCATATTCGTGATGAATATGCCACGTGTTGTATTCTAGGCGGTTCTCAGGTTTCTAAACAATTTTAGGTCCTAACAGAACCTTCCGTGGCAGTAGGTATCTAAAGATTTATGTTTCCTAGATAAAATTCATGATGAATAGCATGTCCATATTCTTGATGAATATGCCACGTGTCGCGTTGTGGATGGTTCTCATGTTCATAATCAATATTAGGTTCCTAACTGAACCTGCCGCGGTAGGAGGTATCTAAAGATTTATGTTTCCTAGGATGAATCATGAATAAAATATATGTCAATATTCCTGATGAATATGCCACGTGTCGCGTTGTGGGTGGTTCCATAGGTTCCTAACAGAACCTGCCGTGGCAGTAGGTATCTGAATATTTATGTTTCCTAGATAAATTCATGATGAATATCATGTCTATATTCCTGATTAATATGCCACGTGTCACGTTGTGGGTGGTTCTTAGGCAATAGCTATCTAAAGATTTATATTTCCTAGATAAATCTAAAGATCCTTATCCTATATTAAAACCATAATCTTAATTACTTACTATTTGACCTCAATAATCATCCCATTTTCTATAATATGATTCGAATAAATGCCAGCTTTTAGTGAAGGATTCCGCAAAAAGGCTCCCCCTTCAGAAGATCTTGGAGCATCCTTGGATCATCATGAATGCCGATCCTAACGGTACTTGCCCTAAATAGAATTTCTAGTTTCGTCCTTCCTCTAATTATGACTATGAAGAATTAAGACAAACGAACCACAAATATGTGTGTGTCGATATGGTATTGTTTATTTGTTTGTTGTTTCTTCTATAGGCTAGCACACACTTGGTTTTGTAAATGAAGAATGAAGGTATTAAGCTTCAAGTAAAGATTTGAAACTAAATTTGCACACTTGCTATTTACATTTATATAATTCTATCAAGCCATTGTACTTGCAATTGTTGGACTAAAACAACCTCTTTACCCCCTGAGATGACCATCCATCCTACCCCCAGATCCTACTTCTGTTACTTTGCGTGCAATTTCTGGGTTTTGGTCGGGTTTGGTTTGAACCATTGTAAAATTGGAGATTTTGGAGAAAATTTTCGTTCAAACAGATTCTACAAAATGAAGAAAGTGGGAGAGAGGGAGAGAAGAAATTCTCCAAAAAAATTTAAGTTCCTAAAAATATTACCATGACAGATTTTCATATAATATTCTATCATTATAGAACCTTGAAATTAAATGTTACAAGAAAAAAATGATATTTCATTAAATGTTTAGTTTTTCTAATACTTATATAATTAATATTGTAATTTCTAATTTAAAGAAACTGTTAAGAGAATATTTTTTTTTTTTTTGAGATTTTGAATTTTAATTTTGTTTGTGATAAAAATTTGGAACATGAAATAGACTCTCAATTTTGGGGTCCATTTTTTTGTAATTCTGTATTTCACATATAAGTTGGGTATTAAATTAACATTTTTAAAATTATTAATAAACAAAATGAATTTAAATATATGTAAAGTTTGGTTCAAATCCTAAAACGATAACTTTAAAAGTTGGTTTTTAAAATAAAAATTATGTAAAAGTTGGTTCCATTTTTTTTAATTCACTCTAAAAAAAAGAAAATTGTTGATGTATGTGTAATTTTTTAAGAAAGAAAAACAATTTTTTGGTTTTATGTTTTTCACAAAAGTTATAATTATATCCAAATAAATAAATTTGTTCTCAATAGGTAAATAATGAACCCAATTTCTTCAACTTTGAACCAAATGCCAACACATAAGGTTTGATAGTGATTTAATAATATAGTTATTTTAAGCTTTTAATAGGGAGTTTTATACAAAAAGTCAAAAATATTTCAAATATACCTCTTCCAAT
Source organism: Silybum marianum (assembly GCA_036898165.1). Taxonomy (NCBI): domain Eukaryota; kingdom Viridiplantae; phylum Streptophyta; class Magnoliopsida; order Asterales; family Asteraceae; genus Silybum; species Silybum marianum. The sequence goes on along the minus strand of CM072544.1, from coordinate 27,095,483 downwards.
TCGAATTTAGAAAACACACTTCTTCCATTTATAAAAAAGCCTATAAACAGAATAATTCACACAGACAGCTTTATCCATACAGGATTTCATAAATAAAAAAAAAACCAAAAAAACCCTAATCCTACCTTTTAAAAAGTTTATACAAACTCCTCTAGAAACAAGTGAACACTTCACTATACATAGATCTATATTATACACTAATGACACAAGGGTAAAATGGGCATTTAGAAAAAATATAAATATAACAAAGAGCCAACTTTGCTCAATATATATATATAATATATTATATATAATTCAAGAAAAAAAAAAACAAAAACTAAATCCTAAAACCATTATCAAGTTTCTTGTTTCCATTAGTAAACAACACAACATCCTTTGATGATGATGATGATCCATTACTTGCAATTTCTATACTCTACACATTATGCACACCTTGATCTTCTTCATTTCGTCCGTATTCCAACAATTTTGTGACCGTTTGGTTTCCGTTTTCGAGATTTGAAAACTTGAATGGCTTCTTGCAGATACACGTAGAAGGGTATTCATGGAATTCACCACGACCACCTTTCATCTCATCCGGTTCCCCCAAGAATCCTTGTTGGGATGCTTTCACCTTTTTAGCAAACGTTTCCCATGGAAGTTTCTCGCGTTTAAGAAACAAAGCGTTAAGCTTTTTCGCATTTGGCCGAATGGTTCTCTTGTGCCCCATGTACCTCCTTTTTGAAGAATGCCACAAGAAAGAAAATTAATATAACCGAATCAATTGTTTAAGGGAAAAAGTACATAACTCAAAGGACGTGTTCAGAAAAGTAGTGAAATTGCATGAGGGTATTTTGGTCATTTTATAGAGGTTAAGTGACCAAACCAAACCAAACCAAACCAAACAAACCCGATATGTCTTTACCTAGAAGGAGGGTCGAGGGTAAGAAAGAAAGAAAAATAATAATCGAATAAATTGTTAAGAGTAAAAAAGTGCATAAAAAGATATATTAGAAAAATAGTATAATTACATGAGGGCATTTTGGTCATTTTACAGTAGCTAAGTGACCAATGTCGAGCTAGAGCTAGGTGGCTCTTTGACCAAAATAGCCGATCTCTCCAACCAAATTCACTTTTTAACCCTTTTTTTAATCAAATTCCCATTTTAGCAGAGTTTACACAAGTGCCTCGTGCGTTTGCATAAAGCCTATTTTCAGATTAAAAAAAAAACATCTTTACACAAATTTGCATAAGGATCCCCATTTGCGTAAAGAATTCTTTTTCTTTCTTTCTTTCTTTCAATCTGAAAATAGGCTTTATGCAACTGTGGCTAAAATGGGAATTCTACGCCAAAAGTGGCTAAAAAGAGAATTCGATTTAGGGGATCGGCTATTTTGGTCAACTTCCCATTTCAATATTATCAAGGGTAAAATCGTCATTAGGTCAATTAAAAAGCGTAATAATTACACATTCCTAAAACCATGCGCCCTTTTCTTGTGGACATTTATTTTGTAATGAAAAAAGCACTACGACTAATAGGAAGAGTTCTAGATTCATACCTTCGACCCGCAAGGATTTTGGCCATATTCCCATTATTATTAGTAACAAAAACATCACTCTCATCGCAAACAATATAGTCAACGGCCGCAAGTTGAGACGAATACGGAAGAAATGGTTCAAGTTCTTGGCTAGCAAGCATCTCTTTAGTATAATAATTCGGAAATAAATCCCTAAGAGGCTTCAAAGTCTCTTCCCCACCATATATTTCACCCGATGCAACATAAAGATACGTATTATTTTCAAAACCGAGTGCCCGAAGCATTAAACCTACTTCATGAGGCGTTAGAGGACATTTTCCTCGCTTGCGCTCTCCGTCAGGACTCGTTTCCTAAATCAAAGGACGAATATGGTTAAAGAAAGTCGTGCAAAAGGGCAAAATCCTTTTTATTTTAAGTGTGTGTATATATATATATATAGGGTCAGGTTCAAGGGACAACGCCAAAAAAAAGAAAACTGAAGAACACTCTAGGAGCCCTTCATCTGGACGGTATGCACTAACATGCATTTCTGCATATGCACTAATGCATATATATGCATTGATGCATAGAAAAAAATAGTTTCAATCGCTTGTATGCATTTGTGCATATGCACTAATGCATATATATGCATTGATGCATAGAAAAAAAAACACAGATGGAGGCCTCTTAGGGTGTTCTTCAGTTTTCTATTTTTTTAGCGTTGTCCCTTGAACCTTCCTCTCTATATATAGTGCAAATGGAATAAAGAAACTCACACACCCTCCTCATCTTTGGTGAGGTTTGAACCCCCGACCTCCTAAAAGGCCAAAGGCCCTTTGGTAAAAGGGTGAAATCTTGGAATAAGAAGAAAAAATTATGGTTTTATAGTGATCTTACGGGTAATGTTACCCATCGTTTCCTGATTTCACCGAGCTCGTATCTTTCTTTATCACCGCCACCATAGTAACAACCCGAAAATGCAAGCATATCGGGCTCAAACCTGTATACATCGCATACCCACTTGATCATCAAGCACAAGACTAAACAAAGAAAATGTAGCGTTTAAATTTTATTTTTCCATTTTTTGTAAGGGTCAAAACTACCCCTCCTCCATCATCTTATGGATTTAATATGACAGGGGTAGTTTCGTAATTTACCATATTTTTTCTCAATCTCCCTGATTTATGTTCCACCTATTTTGGTGGGACAAAAATCCTCATGACAAAATAATGCATTTTTGTCCCACTCAGGATCTGTCACGTCCCACCAAAATGCATTTGGTGGGACATGTCCTTAGTGGGACAAGTTTTTTGTATTCTTGTCTCACTCAGAATCTGTCACGTCCCACCAAAAATGCATTTTGGTGGGACATGTCCTTAGTGGGACAAGTTTTTGTATTGTTGCCCTACTCAGGATCTGTTATGTCCCACCAAAAATGCATTTTGGTGGGACATGTCCTTAGTGGGACAAGTTTTTGTACTGTCATGTCCCATCGTGTCCTCTGTATTGTGTATGGTCAAAGTGTGGGAAGAATTGCACCCATAAATAAATCCCTTGTGGGTATTTGATTTATGGAAAGATGATCGTTATCTTTTTGCATTTCACTTGTATTTGTCCAAAAAACGTTGTTTCCGTGAACGACTTTACAATGACACACCATAAAAAAAATTGGAAAGGAAGTGGCAAACCTCAAATGAATTGCAATGAAGCTACTAGCCATCTTCCTCATTTCCATAACGATCTTCTTTCCAAGATCTTGTATGGGTTTTGTAAAGCGTAAAGCGTGATAATTGACCCGACAACGCAACCGTTGTAGCTCTTCGTCGAGATCACTAGCAAGCCTATAATCGAATTTTGTTAATTGAAGAACCTGCACAATTCATTGATCGCCAATCAAAGAACTAATACATCTCATAAAGAAAATACATTTATCGAAGCCCGGTTCATAAAGATTATGATTTTGAAAACTTATATACGAACATATATACATGTTGGGTTAGGTTCAAAGGATAACCGCAAAAAAATGAAAATTTGAGGAAGACCCTAGTAAAAATTCATCTAGAGAATATGCACATGCACATATAAGTAATTTGTAAGCAATTGTCTGGTATGCACACATGCATAACATGCACACGTGCATAAAAACCAAGAAACTTACTTATATGCACATGTGCATTACCATCCGGATGAATGGTAATGGTTACCAAGGTGTTCCTCAGTTTTTCATTTTTTTGGGGTTTTCCCCGAACTTCCCTCTATACATGTATAGTCGGGTTATTTAGAAGAATAACCATTTGATAGATCTTTTTTTGAGGCATTCTTGTGTTTGGAAGATTTATTCTTATGTTAAACACATAAATCTACTTATGTTAGACACGGACGCATTCTTAAATGTGTCAGAAGGTCATGCATTTAAAAAAATCTACGATATGTAGCACAAGTTGAAGAAAAATGTTCAACGAAGTATTACTACCTTCATCCCATGAATAGTTTTTGCCCTTTTGTGATGTTTGAGTTAAAATGACATGTTTGTCCATTACTACCATTAATAGAAGTAGAGTGAGGTTCAGGGGAAAACCCCTAAAAAAATGAAAAACCGAGGAACACCCTAAAACTGTCCATCTGTACGATATTTACATCTGCATACAAGTAACTGAAGTTTTTTGTGCAGGTGTATTCACATGTGAAATGCACAAGGATATATTTAGGTATTTGACAAAAAAGACTACATTCATTGGAATTCAAATAATATCTTACACGTCTCCGCAAGAGTATTGGTAGTACTTCATCAAGGTAATATCGAGGTTCGGATTTCCGTGGGACCCGCATAGTGTACGGTGGTTTTTCAAGAGATCTCATATATTTATCGGGGACTCTTTTAACTACAGGCACATCTTTTGCAAGAAAAGATATAAACCAATCGACATCAAATATGTTGGCAAAATCGCTGCAAAATCGAATAGAAGCTACAGTAAGTTTAAATAAATAAAAAAAGCAACATAAAGTTAACCAACGATATCTCAGTTTTCACCTATCGTCTTTCCAGTATGAATGATGATCCAACTCGGGAATGACTAAAGTAGCATTTAGAATCCGTGCAACAACTACAGCATCAGTAATCTATTTGCAGAAAATTCATCGTTAAAAAACTAAAAAGAGATAAAAGTTTCTATATAGCCACTTTGTGATGCAATGATGATAATAATTTATGTAATTTATTATATGTTGATAAATAATCAAAATAATTTAGAAAAGGTATAAAATAAAATTTGAAACGACATAAACATTTTATTTTTGGAGTTTTTTAATCGTCAAGACGAAAATTTTCTAATGATATATTTTACTATAAAAAAATATTTATTTTATTATAAATATTTAATAAATTACATAAATTAATCAAAATATATAAAAGAGATTAAATAGGGGTAAACTGGTCATTTTAGATAACCTACCTTCGTGTGGGATATACTGGGTTTGTTTGGTTTGGTTTGGTTTGGTTTTATGTATACAAATATAAGAAATGAAGTGAGACAGGGAAAGGACGTATTTACCCCTGTTCTTTGTTGGTTCAACCCACCACTCGCAGCGATTAGTAGATAACCATTTGAAACCAGCTGACGAGTAGGAGCTGCATAAAAGTCATAATTTTAGTGTTTTAAAGATCTACAAAAATACCAATAAGTCTTAGAAATCAAACATATTGTGTCACATGAATTTCAAGAAATCTAAAACTCAAAACAAGATTGCTAGTAGCATATGCTTTTTTCAATCTAAAAGAGATCCGGTAAATTTCCCAATTTTGGGGTCTTCTCGAAAATAGCCGTCTTTTAAGACAAAGATTCAGGGGAAAACATTAAAAAAAACTGAAGAACACCCTGGGAGCCCTCCATCTGGACGGTATGCACAAATGCATACGAGCGACTGAAGCTTTTTTTTCTATGCACGAGTGCATATTATGCATTAATGTCACAAATTACAGTATGCATTTGTGCATACCGTCCAGATGGAGGGCTACCAGGGTGTTCTTCAGTTTTTTTTTTTTGAGGTTCCCCCCTGAACCTAACCCTACCATGGTATATGACATCTTTGGTCCAATTAGTCTCATTTCTCACAACAAATATTCATCTTAAAAGCAACTACTAATACTATAAATATAATGGGCAAGATCGCTTACGTGCATAATAAGGACTTCTTTCACTGCACCCATAGTAGAACTTTGAGTACTTTGATTTCCATATGTCAACTGGTCCAGCACTACTCCGACCCTAAATTTTAAAGAAAAAAAAGAATTAGCCTATCGAGCGTATTTGCAATATCAAGATTATCTCAACACGAAGTATAAATGGGCAAGCACATTACAACATGATGCAAACCTCTACTCCAATAGAAAAGGTTGTTTCCATTAAGACCTTGGGCTCTTTTTGTGAGTATTCATAATGAATAACGTGATAAAATATTCATGATGAATGTCGTGACAGATATTCGTGATAAAGGTGATGTTATATGCACCCATTTTTATATTAGAATTTGGTCCAATCATGTACTGAAACGTAAAAAGTTAGTCTTGATGTTGATGTTAGTGAGTAGAAAATGAGTAGATAAGGGTGCATTTAGCAATATATATATATATATATATATATATGGGTTCATTTAGCTCTCCAGAGAAAATTATTAAGTAGGGGGATGCATATACTTAAGTTTCTAAATGAACCTATCCTTTTTGAGGCAATATCTTAAAGAAAAAGACTTGTCAATTTGTTAGAATCAAATAATCACACACACATTCAGACCTATTTTATAGACAACAAAAGAGAAACTGTCATTTCAAGCAAAGCACCCATAATTTTTTTTTCAAGAAACTAAACTTTGCCCAGAAAATTTGCATACAGAGATTCAATTTCACCTTCAAGATACCATTTTTTTTCAAGAAACTAGACCTAAAATTGCAAAAAGAAACCACCTTTAAAGCCCTCCAAAAACTAGTTTTTTTATTCAAGAAGATAAATTTGCATACAAAGATTCAATTTCACCTTCAAGATACCACATTTTTCAAGAGATTAGACCTCAAATTGCAAAAAGAAACCACCTTTAAAGCCCTCCAAAAACTAGTTTTTTTTTCAAGAAGAAAATTTGCATACAAAGATTCAATTTTACCTTTAAAATACCACATTTTTTAAGAGATTATACCTCAAATTGCAAAAAGAAACCACCCTGAAATTCCTCCAAAAACTAGTCTTTTTCAAGAAACTAAACTTTGCCCAGGTGCAAAATACCATTTTTTTTCAAGAAAATATAGCTCAAATTGAAAAAAGAAACCACCCTGAAATTCCTCCAAAAACTAGTTTTTTTCAAGAAAATACCAATTTTTTCAAGAAAATAGAGCTCAAATTGCAAATATAAACCACCTTTTAATCCCACCAAAAACTAGTTTTCTTTTTTCTAGTGTAAACTGGGGTTTACAGAAAACAAACAAACACCATAAACAAACAAAAAACATTAATGAAAAATTTGCAAATAAAAACAACAAAAAAAGATTTCAAGAAAACAAACCACTTTGTTCTTCCACAATCTTCTTTTAACAATTCCATGAGGATACCATTCAAGATCAGAAGCAATATGACCCGTTAAAAACGATATCAAACCCAAAACAAACAACATCATCCCACAAACCACCGTCCACGAGATCCGCCACCGCCGTCCTCCGCCACCACCACCACCACCCACCGCCGCCGCTGGCTCCCATAGCCAACAATGGTGATCTTGATCACCCAACAAATGCTTCTGTTTTTGCTGCTTCAAATTGTTGTGTTTATGATTAAGATGATGACTTTTGGCTAAAACCAAAACCCCACCGCTATATCTCCAAGCTTTCGCTACCCCCATTTCTTGAAATCAAATATTATACTTATTATTATACAATCTTCTTCTACTCTCCACAATTTCATATTACATTCCACAAAGAAACCCCTTTCTTTCTTTCTTTCTTTCTTTCTCTCTCTTCTTTTCAAAAAAGTACAGATGAATGTTTGTGAGAAATGGGGTTTTGGGGTTTTGTGATTGTGGAAATATGAACCCTAAATTGAAGCTCTAAAATCTAAATCAGTGGGTTCTTTTTAGCTTTTTATTGCAATTCAGCAATGAAACCAGAGTTCTAATCTTGGAAAGTAATGTCGAAAATGGGTGTTTTTTTTGGAGAGAGAAAGAATGGGGAATGGAGAGAGAGAGAGAGAGAAAGAAGAAAGATCAAGAAAGAGTGGTGTGATTCTTGGATTTTGTGATTTGGGGGGAAGAATTATGATTACGTAGATTGATTAATTAATCTTTGGGGAAATTTTTGGAATTGATTTCAAGATTTCTTTTCTTTTATAATGGTGGGTCAGTGGATTGTGTGTGTGTGTGTGTGTCAGATGAAACATATTTGCAGCGATAACGGCGTTTAATTTACTACTCTTTCTTTCCGTTCTTTTTGGTTGGGTTAAGAAGAAATTGTTGCTTTTTTGTTCTAACGTTAATACAAGATCATAAATGTTTTTATTTAATTTCTTTCAAAAAAAAAAATTGTTTTTATTTAATATATTTTACTGGTCGTTTAATTAAGGCTATATTTAGCAAACTAGTTGATAAACTAACTGATAGCTTATAAGCTAGTTGATGACTTATAAACTAGCTGTTAGCTGATAAGCTCGCTGATGAACAAATTATGTTTGTCAAAAACTAGTTGATAATCATTTAAATGACTAAAAAGGACATCTTGAAAAAATAATAATTAATATTAATGAGAGTATAATTGGAAAATACGACAAAAAGCTCCTCATAAACTATTCAAAGTAGCTTATCAATAAGCTAGCTTATAAGTCAACTTATGTGCATCCAAACATGTACACTGAAAATAAGCTAGCTTATAAGCTAACTTATTTTTGCCAAACAATGCCTAAATGATTTGTTTAGATAAGCATTCATCAAGTTATAAGATGAAAAACACTTGTTTTAAATTTTTATGCCTCATCTATGTCCACTAATCATATGGATACACAAATAAAATAAAAATGAATTAAATAAATTTAAAATAAATAGAAAGTTGATGTGTCTTAATTTCATTGGTGGGACATGAATAAGACATGTGAATTTGGAACAGGTGATTTTTATCCCAAGTTATATTACTTTAGCGGATGTATATAGAAAGACCAATAATAAATATTAGTTGGTAAGAGTGTAGGTAGGAACCAAAAGTCTTACATGATAAGTGAGAGCATCTCGATACTTTTCTCCAAAATTGAGAATTAAAATTAAAAATATTTAAAAAATAATACATTCATCTTCAACAGCATCTCCATTTTGGATACTACATAATTCATTATATTATTATAATGTTTTATATTACTAATAAAATATTATTTATCTTGTATACACATTTAATTTCAAATTTTCTTATTGATGAAACATAATAAAAAATATTTTCTCTCTTATGGTAATCATTTTTGGAGATGTCTCCAAATTTAGAGATTTTTGTAACCTCTTTCATGTTTTCTCTATTTTGGAAAAAGTTTTAAAAATGTTGGTTAAGCAAAAAAAATTGCTCAAAAATCTCTATTTTCTCTATTTTAAAGATGTTGGAGATGCTCTGAGAATGAAAACTCTTACCACAATTAACGTTTATCGAGTAATTATTGCATACGTTACCGTTTTAGTGGACTAAATTGTTGCTAAGATGTCCTCAATTTTTCATTTTTTACGATTTTTACCTGAACCTAGTCTTATCTTCCTCTTCTCTCATTTCTCATATAACCTAGACGTACACGTATACAATTACATATGTATACCAGGTGAATACAATAAAAATAACGTTATTTTTTTTGTACTAGTGTTCATAATTCTTTACAAATAGTATGATATATTTAGTTTTGTTTTTCTAGTTGGTGTTCACAAACTATACCAAGTCTTCTAGATTTATGATATGTTCTCAAATTATAAAAAAAAAATTCTAAAAAAATGTTCACAATATATTTATTTGTGTGCATATTTAATTATGTGTATACGTGCATAAAAGAGAGTTTTTTTAAATCGAATTATATTTTATTTTTTGACTAATTTATAAGGTCTAAATTAAGTCATAAGCATCTCTTAATTAAAAGGTTTTTTTTTAAAAACAATTTATATAAGAGTATGAAATATCATCCATTATTTTATTAATACGAGTTTTGTTGTCTTTTCTGTTGATTGTATTTATTATATGTTTGCACTAACTTTTTGTTTTTAGGTGCATTTTTGATGAGTAGTATTAAATTTTATTGTCTTCTTATCGTTTTATTTAATTTTTAAAAACCGATCAATTATGGGATATAGTTGATGTTTTATAAGTTATACTTTTTAAAATGAAGAATGCATAATAAAAAAGATTAATAAAAACTATATACTTATAGTATAGACTAAAACATATCAAATATATAACTTTTTATAAAAAATTAAAAATCAACATTATATAGAGTTTTTATAAGAACATCACTGATAAAAACATTGATTTTATCAGATGTCCACTACTAAAGCATGCAATCCTAAGATAATTTCTCAGTGACTACAAGTTATTTGTACTTGAATTCGAACATATGGTAGATGGATTATTTAGTCTCATTTTTCACAAATCTCAATTAATACGTCACAAGCCTTATGGTTAATTTCAATAAATAATCATCCAATAACATCTAACACTGTTTTAGTCTTAAATTTAAAGTAAAGTGGAGTTTTTTGGAATAATAACTAAATTTTATTTAAAAAAAGTTTTTTCTAGTACTATCTTTTCATTTTATTAAATCCAATTTCTAAAAAATAATATCGAAGCCATCAATTTGTAGGGCTCCGTGTACACCATTTGGAAGTTTGTGACCAATATTTCTACGAGGAAATATGATTCTTTTTGACCATCACCCAACGATATATATATATATATATATACAAAAAAAATACTTATATTTTATATTGTTTTGTATTTATTTAAAAAAGTATTGTATAAGAAATTATAGCATTTTCTATCATAGTACATATAAAGCTGCTCGTGTTAAAATATAAGATATTTTAAATAATATTTTAGAAACATAAAGATAAATAATTTATCTGTATTTGTGTCTGTCACACATTTCAATGTGTACATGTGAAAAAAAACGAGCTACTCGAATATTTGTCAAGCTTTAAAACGTTATTGTTTTGATTAAAATAGATTAAAGATACAATGTTATTGGGATACGTATCAATTTCAACGTTAATCAGTTAGTTACAGACAAGATTTCTTGTATTACTGATTTTTCTGGAAAACTGGTTTAAAGTTGATTTACTTGTATAATATTTAAAATATACTCTTGTACTTTCTGTTATTTTTTCCTTCCAATTGTATTGGTTTTATTAAGATAATAGTTTGTTAAGGTAGCATTTGGTACGCGTGCGTATGGTGGACGAACGGGACGGGACGAGAGCGGGACGAGGACGGGGACGGGGCCCGAACGAAACGAAGGATGTGTTTGGTACACCTAGGACGGGGCATATGCAGGCCAAACAGAGTTGTCACGTAAGTTATTTGACAATTTTATATATTATATAATAGTTATAATTACACAAAAAAACAAAAAAATTAATAATTTAATTTATAAGCATTTTTACTCAACTTGCATATATATATATATATACACACACACACACATACATACATATTAGTAAAAAAATAAATGATAGTTTGAAAAACCCGATTCACACAAATAAGAAATTATGCTTCATTCTGATGGTAGTATTGGTGGCGAGGATGGGCGGTGGTGATCAGTGGCCGATGTTGATTATAGATGACTTAAGATGGTAGTGGTGGTGGTGATTATGGTGGAGGTGAGATGGCCCGCAGTAGTGGTGGTCGGCGGCGGTGGTGGTGGTTATGGTGGAGGATGAGGTAGCCCACAGTGGTGGTGGTGGTGGTGGTGGAAGTGAGGTGGTCACGGTGGTAGTGGCAGCGATGAACGGTGGTGGTTGGTGGCCGACTGTGGTTGTAGAGATAGTGGAGGAGGTTGTTGTTTTAGAGAAGGTGGAGGTGGCCAACGGTGCTGGTAGTTGCAATGGATGGTGGTGGTTGGTGGCCGACTGTGGCTACCGGTGGTAGCCGGCGGTACCGGCGGTCGTGGTTAGTGTTGAGCATTAAAACAAGTCCCATATGAAGTTTATATATCAAATGAGGCTAGATTAGTGATATTTGATTATCTGTCCATTCTTGTCCCATCTTGTTCCACCTATTTTGGTGGAACAAGAAAACCCCCTTTTTTGTCCCACTCTGTCCCACATCGTCCCAGTCCTGTCCCTGTCCCATGTCGCGTCAAACGTGGGACAGTGAATTCATGTCATGTCCCATGTTGCACCAAACGTGGGACAGACAGTTTTGTCCCGTCCTGTCCTGTCTTGTCCTGTCTCATGTGCCAAACGCACCATAATATTTATCAAAATCAATTTTTTTTGTAAGTTTTAGACCAAAAAATTAAATAAATTGTTTTTTTTTAATTAAATGGACGCTTTTATTTCATTTTTATCTTAGTAGCAGTTGATAATTTTTTTAGTTACACGGAAAAGAAGCCGATTTTTTCACAAACGAAAACTCGCATTGAAACGTGTAACATCTCATGAGGCTAACTGCATCACATATTTAAAATAAAATGTTAAAATGCGTTTGGTAGATAAGATATTCAGTTTTGTATAAAGCAACCTTGGTTTTCGCTGACCAATGTGAGATCTTACAATCCACCCCCTTGGGGGAGCAACGTCTGCACAGGAATACAGTATTGTTCCCGGTTCTGATACCAACTGTAACATCTCATGCTAACCGTACCAGATATTGTTCATTTCGTCCACACCTAGACTTACTGTGCATCTTATAGAGAAAGTAGTCATTCCCTTATAAGTCAACCTTAGTTCCTTTTCCTAGCTGATGTAGGATCTCAACAAATATAACATGAAATAATAGTTATATCAGATTTTCCTTTTACTGCCTTTCAAAAGAAGGACATTAATCCGAATACAGATCTAACAAATATCTGTTAATTTCATAGAGGAAACACAAATAACATAATTTTTTTTGAACATCGACGATTTTATTAAAACTCGAAGGAAGGGGAAAAACACTAGCAAGAAGCTAGTAGAGCATTACAAAGCAGAAATAGCAAGAGTCAGATTTTGCAGCCATCATACCCAATTAGTTTTAAAACGCCTACTCCTATTATACACAAAAAAAACGAAAATGTTACAATATTATCCCAGATCACCGTCATTCTAGGTTTAGTGGACCCAAAAAGAGTCCTATTCCGGAAGGACCATATAGACCATAACGCCGTGTAAACGACCGCCTCCAAACAATTTGTCTCTCCTTTCTTTTCACGAGCTGCGATATATAACAGTATAACAATCTTTTATAATTATTAGTCGACTGAAAAACGAATGGACCATGGTCCCCCACTATTTCTATTGTGTTGGTCATTAGGTAATCAATTACCCATTAAGAAGGGTGGTATTTGTTTTTATAAAAACGTACATAATAACAAAGATTTATAAGACGAAAAAGGAATTGTAGATTGAGACATTGACAAACAAATAAGATGACGACACTGATTATCCCAAATTTGTTTTTCATGGAGGGACTTGACCACGATTTATTGTCTTTATAGTTCTCATATATATATATATATATATATATATATATACATTTATACATAATTATATATACATGTATATAGAGAGATATAAATAAGTGGTCCCTTTATTCAATTATTATGGTTTTTACACCATTTTTGTAGTGGTTTGGTGTGCTATTGACCCCTACCATTTATTTTTTTTGTCTGGTACAAACTAATAACGGTTTATTAGATTCCTTTTATGTATATAAGATTACATTTAAGCTAACCACAATGGTTGTGACCTACTGGTCGAATGTTTGGGGGATGCGGAATATCCTACCCATCAGGGTTCGAATCCAGACGCTCTTAACAATTGTGACCACTGAGTTTATTAGGACTGACATATTGCAGTAAAAAATCATTGTCGGGATTAGTCTGGGTTTTGTCTGGGATACCCTTCAAAAAAAAACATTTCATTTAAGCTTGTTATAGAATGGATTTTACAAAAGACCAAGGTCCTAACCTTTATCTCTACCTTTATTTCTTGTTTTTGTGCTACGAAATACAAACACAAAATGAATTTTTCATCCAAGTTTTATAAGGTCGATTTGAGTATAAATATAGGTTAAACACAAAGCCATGTTATATTATTTTGTTAGGGTTGGTTTTACGTGAGACCACGTTTTTACACTTGGAATTTAACAGGAAAAAATTGTGAAGGTAAAATAAATCGAGCATTCACAACAAAAAACACTGTGAGGATTATCTTTACAGTGTTCTAGTATGAAGTTTCAAGTGTGAAAAAGTAGACTCGTGGTTCACATGAAAACAGTCCGATGTCAGGTGATCCCAAATCTATCTTGTTGATATGATATAAAAACCTATTATATTGATTGAACGATAAGTGATTTTTTTAAGAGATTTACCATACCTTGTCATGTCGCTTTTATGGCGACAGTATATTAAGAGTACTCTAGCATTTTTTGTATTCACAATTATATTTTAACATGTTAGGTTTACAGTAAACTCGGTTCTTTAAGCCACCTAAAGTGTTGAAATGTTCTAATAGTCTGTGTTATATGATTTAAGTTTATATTACCAAAAAATAAAATATCCTGTCAAAATAGATTACAATAAGTTTGTACCACATTTTATGACGTCCTAACCATTTTTTTAGAACTTTCTTAAAATAAAGTGTCGCATTAACTATTTTATAATACGTTATTTGAAAAATGTCCTATAAACCCATCTTCTTATAGGATATTTCTGTTTACGATACACTTTTTCAAATAGCCTAATACTATAAAATAGTTAATAAAAAAGACACATTTATTTTTAAAAACTCCTAAAAACTTGTTATGACACCCAAAATAAAAAACATCTTATAAACTTATTCTAAATAGTGACTATGATATCATAATAGTTTGATTGTGATTTTTATTTGCTTGTTAGGGAAGACACGTTTCCAATTCAGCATAACAGTTTTCGACAGTCTGCAAGTTTTGCAATTTAGGTTATCAACAAAACAAGAGTTTTGAGACTATACCACTTTATGTGTACGCGCCTCTTAATTACTTTGTGTGTTTTAACAAATCATTATATTTTGCAGTGACTGGTAACAAAGATGACAATAACAGATCTAGAAAAATAATCGATGGAGATATAATATAAAATAAAATAATTATCAATTAGAACCAAACAAAATTTAGGTTAAAAAAAGACTTTTTTTCTTTGTTAAGAGCACATTTGTACTTTTAAGTCAGAAAATTTAAACATGCAACTCATCATGGATCTGTTGGGGCCTTTGCCCCCTACCCTTTTTGCCTTCAATATACCCTTGAAAGACACCTTTAAATCATTAGTCTGAGATTGGATAAGAAATTTCGATAAAGACCAAAAAACGTACGAGTTGGTACATTTCCTATGGTAAATATGCCATTGGTTGTCGTTATATATATATATACAGAGAGAAAACAATTCAAATACGAAGTTAAATTTGGTTGCGAATATGAGGATAAAGGAGAGGGCGATACGTGTTCATTCAGTTTGAATATTGAAGGGTATTCGATATGAATAGTTAACGTGAAGTTTATACATTATTCAGTATGAATAATACGCATTTAGAGTGAATAACATAACATATTTAGAGTGAATAATACAACATTCAGTCTGAATATACGGGACACGTGTCACGCTCTCATTTTGTCCTTACGTTCACAACCAAATTTGAGTTCTCATTTAAACTGCCCCTATATGTGTGTGTGTATATATACATATATATGTCGTGTCGTATTTAGACTGAATATTTCTTTGATTATTCAGTCTGAATAACCTACATTCATAGTCCTCACGTTCACAACCAAATTTGAGTTCAGATTTGATTTTTTTTCCTCTTTCTCTCTCTCTCTCTCTCTCTATGTATATAAGTTATTTTGAAAAGTGATAAATATTTGAAAAGTAATTGAATGATCCTAACCATTCATATGGTTATAGTTAATTTTGACTGGTCAAAATTTACAGTTATGCCAAAAATAAAGGGGCGTAGTTTTGTAATTTTTACAAATAGGCGGTTGACAGGTTCATTTTTGAACCCGTGCCGTGTAATTTCACATATTAACTTGTATGATTCACATATGACTAAACTGATTCATATATGAACATGTGAGTTCATTGATGAATCAGTTAAATAGTTCACATATGAACATCTAGTTAATATGTGAATCAAACGGGTTCACATATGAACGTTTGCCGTCTATTTGTAAAAGTTACAAAACTACCTCTCTATTTTCCTTCTACCCATGCAAAGAATCGTCTAATTATTCACAATCAAAACCACAAATATAGACTAAATGAAAGCTAAGATCAATTATTTACTTTTTAAATACTTATTACTTTTATCAAACGATTCTTCAAACAACATTGTCTATTACATTACTAGGGAATCATGTTTCTATACAAATTAGGATATGATGAGGATGTTTGTCCTAAATTTTCATCTATTTATTTAACTGATCTTTTATACGTTGAATAAATTTTTCGTGTGGGTTTAAGAAAAAAAGTATTAGCTTTGACCATACATTACGTTATAACATGATAAATGATGGTTGTAATAAATAATCTTTAAATATTGTAATTATTTTAGATCTTTGACTATTGTAATTAAATACATTGATTTAATTTAATATAAATATAAATAAAAAATTACTAAATATCAAAAGGTCAAATAAAATCCAGTAATGCCTGGGTGCACGTTTTTTCATAAGGTTTTATGTTATTATTATTATTTATTTATTGGAGATAATCGTTGGTGAGCACCAATACAACTTGGATGTTTTAATAACAGTGGCGTGATGTTTGAGAAATTCGTTTTTTTTTAATTTGTAGAATTAAAATAATTAAATTGCTAAAATAAATATAAGATTTATTGTGACTAAAAATGTTTTATATATGATTTTTGAATGTCATAATAATTTTAAAATGTCCTCTGATGTATAGCTCAGCTATCAGTTTTGGCAAAAAGAAAAAAACTACTTTACTCAAATAACAACATGTTTAAGTTTGAATTATATATATGGTTGATGTGTTTAAACTTCTCTGTTAGCCTCAAATAATAGCAGTCGAGTCATCTCTAAATTGTCTTCTCACTTGTAGTTCATCGGGACGGGTTCTGTGTGGAACCGGTCGAGGTTGACAGTAACCGACTTTTGTTCCACAATTTTTTTTAACGCCAACTTCGCTCATTAGCATGATATAATACTTGAAACCGGAAGCAATATGGTAACATAACATTTGTGCTGAAGTTTAAGTCTTGAGGTTTACAGGACTCTCGTTATTCTTTTGTTCTATATTTTTTTACAGTTGAATACTATCATGCCTATTTAGTGAAAACTAACCGTTTTTGGTCATGTATTGTCGATGCTTGACTAGAAGCTTGATCCATGATATTAGTCTATTAGATACCGATATTACCATTACAGACCAATTGGTCAACTTTTCCGAAGATAATTACATATACGCTTGATTTACTTTTTATGTAGATTTCACGTATGAATACGATTTTTTTAACACATGATCCATTGACCATAAACAAAATACTTCATTTGTTTCAAAATAAGTTTCAACAATTAAAAAGACACAAATTTAAATTACACGCTTATTACACTTTTTAATTGATTAAATGATAATTTCATCATTAATAATAGATGGATGGTTTTTAATCTCATAATTAACGATAAAAGTATAAAATAGACTTTAGTTTTAAAACAAACTAAAATATAAATATATACACATAATTTTGAAAAGGCAAATTTCAAAAAAAACCCCAACAAACTATCTAATTTTGAATGGTTAAGTTCCTAAACTATTTTTTTGAATGAAAAAACCATTAAACTTTCTCATTTTGAATAATTAAGTCTTTGAACTATTTTTTTTGATGGAAAAACCATTAAATTTTCTCATTTTGAAAGAAAAAACCATTAAACTTTTGTATTTTGAATAATTAAGTTCCTGATTTTTTTTCTTCAAGAAAGTAAACTATCGAATTTTTAAAATTTGGTTACTTACATCTTTCTAATCTAAATAAACTACCATTAACCGGTTATATTTTGATTATCCTCTTATGATGGATAAAAAAATAGATCGAAAAGAGAGAGATCGATGACAAGAGCCAACAACGTGTTAGGCGAAATGAAGAACGAACAACATTGAAGTAATGAGGAGTGACGAGGGGGGTAATACCGTTGTTTGCCAGGGGTTTTAATTGCATAGGGTTTTTGGAACGATAAAACTGATTTAAGTTTATTTTTACTTTAAAACTTTTTAGTGAGTTATAATAACTTGTTTTAAAAAAAGATGTATGTAACTAATTTTTAAAAGATCCATGGTTTATTTATTAAAAAAATGTTTAGGGGCTTAATAATTCAAAATGAGAAAAGTTTAATAGTTTTTTCATTCAAATCAATAATTCAGGGACTTAATCATTCAAAATGAGAAAAATTAATGGTTTTTTTATTAAAAAAAATAGTTTAAAAATTTAACCATTTAAAATAGGATAGTTTGTTGGGTTTATTTTGATTTGTTTTTTGAAAAAAATAAAATATTATATAGTACTTAATACTACTATTTTGCTGAATTCAAGGATTTTAATAAAATGAATCATTTCCAAAAGAAGTAATTGACCTAGTTTAAAGCCATTAATAGTTTGCATAAATATTTAAAGTCAAACTTATGTAATGTGAATTCAATGCAACCTCTAGCTTGCCCCCTAATATTTTTCCATAAATAATTTGAGTTTTTTTTAATTATCAATTGTTGTATAAAATATTTAACTTTAATACTTAATACAAGAGTTAATTATAGTTTTTGTTTTTGTTGTTTATCGATTCGTAAAAATTCTACGTGCTCGATTTAATCTATTACATAATTTTTTATATTGTATTGTATTTTGTACGGCTTTCGTCATTTTTATTGGTGGGCGTTAAATACTTTCCGATAATTACTTTTATATGAGAGTATTTTGATTATTTTACTTATTAAATGTTTGTAATAAACGAAATTGAAAAAATGTTTCAAAATGTGGACAAAAATTGTAATTAACTCTCTAAGATATATAAGAGGAAAACTTTCCATCTTTATTGCTAAATATCATATTAGTTAACTTATTAATAAATAACTATTTATCTAAATTCAATTTTCTTCTAAAACAGTTTAGTGTTTTTATGAATTTTAGCCATCTAAACCTTAATTTTTTTCCGCAACTATTTTGAGTGAAAATAAAGTATTTAAATATTATTTAACATAAAAATAAAAAAGACTTGGACCCTCGATTAGTAATTTCAACTAATAGTTACCAAAGGAAAAAAAAAATTAGCACCGAAAACTTAATTTTAAAAAAATAACGATTTATTTTTTCAAACAATTTAATTTTTTTATATTGACATTCTTTTCAAATGATAAATACACATAATCATGATTGTGATCACAAAGCAAAACTCTTTTTGGCATCAATTTAGAAAGTGATAAGTGGTCAAACCTTACTTTTTTTTAATTAATTAGTCTAATTTATTATATTATTTGTAATTGATAATGACTTTATTTAATTATATGGAATATTATAGAATGAGTGTTTTGTGGGCTTGAGTGTCATTGTCAACACTTTATTACCCCTCACATGGGATGGGATATGAGGGGCTTTTGTTCAAATTCTACCATGTGATGTTGATACCAAATTTATTTAAATTTAAAGAGGTATCCTCTAATTTTCATGAATCCATTCTATTGTAAATAATTCTTTTTTAATATTATTATTGTTGAATTAGGGGTAAATTGGTAATTTCAACTCGTGTGTTACAACCCTTAAAATTCGATACTTGGACCCTAAACCATCGAAACCAAAACATCAGTTGTTTGATTCTCTGAGACTGTCTTGATGATCTTATAGCTGTTGAATGACAATAGCTTGGATTTCGCGTCAATTCGTGATTTGAAATTACTCCTGTCGAAGCTGTGTAATAAAGTATCAATACGGATTGATCAATACATTCGTTCTTAACAAAAAAAGAAGAAGTAAAAAGTCGGTTTTCACAAAAGAAATGCCCATGGGCCGCCTTTTGCACCATTGAAATCTTAGTTAGAAAATAATCATATATCATTTCGCAGAATTGAATCCCATTTTTAAGTTGGTAAAGCATCTTCAATATTCTAAACGACATGAAGCATAGAGTGATAACGATGTTAAGCCTCAAGTCTTAGGAGTCACAGGGAGGTTACAACGTTTTTCAATGCATGACCTATAACAGCAAATCTGTACATACCCACATGTTTTTTTTACCATTAGTAAACGAGTCATCGATATTAAGCAATTAAAATTAGTTAATATACTAAAAATTAAAAATCAAGACACTGAAAATATGAGAAAAATCAAATATTGTGTTACAAAAACCGTACATTGATCTATGACGTGAGACACGAGTTTTGAGTAATGACATACTACAATTGTTGCCGTGATGAGTTTTTTAAAACGCTTATTTGCTACATAAGAGATATTAAAGATTTTGGAGATTTTTATATGGAATTTAAGTTATTTATATATTTATTTTAAAGATGTTATGACAAATCTTTTGAACATTCACTCAATATATCTCGTTATATTCGAAAAGTGGAGGCAAAATTATATTTTAAAAATAAATATGAGAAATTGTTATATTAATATATATACATAGTACTTTTCAATAATTTTCATTTCAAATAAATAAAATAAAAATAAATGTATGGAATAAAAACACTCTGGAATTTTTATTTTTATTTTATTTTTTATTCAATGCTTTTATGAGTAACGTATTAAAAACATACCGTCTGGAGTACATGTGTGCATTAAATGAGATAACAAGTGAAACATGTTTTATTTTTTTAGATACTTAATTATTGCTATTACTATTATTATTATTTTAAATCTAATGATTGATACGTTTATTTAAAAGATTTATTTTTTTGGGCAATCGTAGGATCCAGAGCAACTTACACTTGATACGTTTTTTTAAAAGATTTTAGATTCAAAATTTTATTTATTGGAAATGATTTTTGTTTATGCTCTCTAAGATCAAATTTATTAAAAAAAGGGAAATACCCGAAAAGATATCAAAAGAGATCTGCGAGTAATCAAAGAACACCCCCAAGACTCATCAAGAAATCAAAATAGACAATTTAAACAAATTCAGACATTTGTCAGTTTACAAAAACAAACATTCATATTGATTCAGATTTCAGACATCAGTATCACCTCTTATTATTTTCATAAGTGAAATAAGACTTCAGACTTCAACACCTCTTAAAAAACAAACGTCACCTAAGAGAAGATCAGAACCGACAACAAGAACCAAAATGAGGATGTAATTTAAATAGCTTTGAATTCCTTTATTTAGTTCACGGAGATTGAATTTAGAGGATAATTGTTATGTTATAATTTTCTTTATCTAGATAAAGTCGTCCTACTTTTTTGCCAAACTAAACTACACGCACTAAACCACAAGGGGTGAGGCTGGTCGAATGCCTGGGGGTTGAAGGAATATCCCAACTATCAAGGGTTCGAATCCAGACATTCTCAACAATTGTGGCCACTGAATTTATCAATGCTGATTATTGCAGTCAAAAACTTTTGTCGGAATTAGTCTGGACTTTGTCTAGGATACCCTTCAATAAAAAAAAAACTACAAGCACCATAGGTAGTGATATATGATGATATTAAAAGTCTAAAGCCCAAAATATAAAATCCTTGCCTTTTTTTAGGACAACTTAACTATTTTGGCAAAGCAATCCAAGGGCTCTGATTTGGGCTTGATTATTGGGCTCAATAGAAGATGGTGTTTTATTGTATGTTTAGAAAAAAAAAGTGTTTTAACACCTCTAGGCTTTAGCTTTGGTTTTGAGTTGGTTTTATAAAGTTCATTTATATTAATATACACACACACTAGTAGTCTAGTACTACTCAAGAACTAGATGAGGTATGTTTATGTGAAAACAAAGAAAATAATTTGAGAACCATGACAATATGTATATTCATTGATGCATATACATTAATAAATTTCACTGAGTATATGTATCATGCAGATATACATTTGTATAAATAATAAATATGTATTGATGAATATACTTATTGAAAGAATACATATTTTGATGTTGTATATGCATTAATGAATATACAAGTTTGTTAGGACCATAAATGTCCTATGCATTTAGAATGTTGTGTGAAGTTATCATGTTGACTTTAGTATGTTTGACTTTGTATATATAGCTTTCTCTTGTACTATGCCCGTTTTGTGAATCCGAAGAAGAATCAGTTGATCATCTCTTTCATTCGTGTTCGGCAGTAAAAGACCTGTGGAAGTGGTTTTCAATTGGTGTTCGTTCGAAGTTGGGCAGCAAGATTCACTAAATCAATTTCTCTTCAAGATCCTAGAGTTCTGGAAATCAATAAAATGGAGAAAATTCTTGGAGGCGGCGGTTGGAGGATTGGTATGGTTTATTTGGAAAGCGAGAAACAACACCATCTTCAATGGCGCAAGATTCTCAGCTTCATCGGTGAAAGACGACTTTCAAGCCACCTTATTCTCATGGATAATACAGAGAGCTAAGTGTAAAATTTTATTGTTGTCTTCATGGTGCTCTTGTCCTAGCTTATGTTTTTGTTAATATTGTATCTTGTATGCGTAAACTAGCGTCTTGCTAGTTCTTTATGATTAATAAAAGTTTGGGGTGACTGTTTTGGGGGTGATGGTCGAGCCGTAGCTCCCTTTAATTTCCCCTTTTGCTGTTAAAAAAAAAAGTCTAGACACAATGTAGATTGTAGAGACAGAGTTGAGAGAGCTTGTATGGTGCTACAATGACAAATCTAATATGAGGATGACATTTGTGCTCTCAATGCTCCATTGTTAATGGTTTTATTAATTTAACGTAGCAATTGTGTTTAAATAAAGTAAAATCAAATGAGAACATACAAAAAAGACTAAAAACTCAAAAAAGAAAGTTGAAGATTAATACAAATAAGAAAGTAAAATTACAGTTAAAATTGTGATATAACTTTGAACATATAGCTAATTACAGGTTGATGTACAGTCTAATGTACATATATCAATAAAAAGACTTAACAATCAAATTAAATGCATTGTATAGGGTTCATCGGGTTGGATGGGTTCAAAGGAACCTGATCCAATTTCAACTAATAAAATATCGAGTGGCTCCATTTCGGGTGTGTTGGGTTATTTCAAGTTGGGTTGATTGAGTTAGTTGGGTTTTTATACATCCCTAATGTCAACATTAACCATAAGCTATAGTATGTAAGAAGGTTAACCTTCAAATTTTTCAAACCATGTTATCATTTAACCATTAGTATGTAAGATGGCTAACTTTCATTTTTTTCTTAAAACGACAAAAGTTATAAAAATCCAACGTTAAAGGTTGAAAAACTTAATATTTTATAAAATCAACATTCGAACCACACCCCTTCACACCCGTTTTCCAAGCAGAAACTTCAATACCAAAACTTAAACCAATTTAGTCATCACAAAATTCTATCATAAATTTAGTTTTAAGAAATATAACAATATAAAACGGAAAATTACAATTTCACCTTTAATAAACGGGAATTTTTTTTTCACCACGATGCAATGGCACGTATGCTCCCACATAGGTTTGCCCGTGCTAAAATTGGTGAAAGAAGTTTTAAGTTGATTACATGAATTATTTTTCCTTTTACTTCTTTGATATATGTCTATATATTTTGGAACTATAATAATCACAGAAGTTTTACTTGGTACTTGGTAGAGTTTGTTTGTATGGTTTTTTATCCAGCGTGGGCGTACACTACAACAAAAATGATTTTATAGGATGTCTAAAATGAACATGCATCCTAAAAGAATACATTATAGGACACAAGTTTATAGGATCAAATTATAAATCGTTCTATCTAAAATCGTTACAATAGGTCAATATGACGTTTTTAGACGTTTCAACAAGTTTTTACGACGCTTTTAAAATAAAGCTATTTTATAGGACAATTTAGAAAAGCGTCCTATAAACCTATTGTAACGCTTTTAGATATATGACACTTTTTGGATTGATCCTATAAACTTGTGTCCTATAAATATGTTTTTAACAAGTTTTTTCATTTTAAGCGTCCTATAAAATCATTTTTGTTGTAGTGGTGGTTCGAATCATGATTCTATCATTCTTTTAGTTTTTAGTTTTAGATTTATTATGTTTCTGAACAAATTTACAATAAAAGACTCGAACAAAGAATCATCTATATGAACTAAAAAGCAAACAATGATGATTTTGAAGAAAAAAAATATATATTTATATCTTTCTTTTTTATTGACCAAATAGTGTCACCACTTATAAAAATATCTAGATCTATGAAAAAAAGCATGCATGCATTTCATGATGAAACACATGAATTTTACATTGTATCATATTCATTGCATTATAATGTTTGCATGCTAAAAACATGTATTCATTCGATAATAGTCAATATCATGATTATCTTGATGGAATCGTGAATAATTTTTAAATTATTATACAATTAGTAGATAAAAACAAGCATATTTTTATTAAAATCAGTCATCATAAAAGCATCTCTATATTTCTTTAAAAACACATCAACTTTAATATACAATTTTTTTTTAATAAATATCAATAAAAGATAAACTGAAGGGGAAAAAAGAAAAAGACAAAATTTGGGTTAATTATTTAGAAATATCATTTTTAATAGAGTGAACTATGGATCTCGTTCCTATATTTTTAATATTTAGAAAAATCATTTATTTTTTTTAATAAATCTATTTTTTTTTCTAGATTTTATTTTTGTGGTATTTGATTTCTCAAGACCATGATCCCTCTGAGGCATTAACTAATACACTTAAAAAAGCCCTGTTAACTCAGCTAACTGGAGGATTTTGGTCTGTTATATCTTCTTCTTTTTTTATTATTTTCTATTAAAAAATGTAACAATAGTAATTGTTGTAGATAAATATATACTAGATGTGGCGTTTATGTTAGAATGATTTGTATTGCATTCCCAAATTGAAATGTTTTATTTCCGGCTTTAGTCTGTGTCGTCAATTCACTGTCATCCGAAATGTCGAATGTGTCGACAACTTTGTATGTATGTATATACGTATGTAGGTATGTGTATGTATATATTAACATATTACTATTTTGTATTTTTTAATAGGACAAAGACCAAAAAAATAGGTAAAAATATCAAAATGCTCCTTCACTTTACTGAGTTAAAAGAGTTTTTCTTAACGATATTAGTCAAAGGACCAAGATCGTGACAAATTAAATACCACAAAAACCATAAATATAATATATGGACACTAAGTCACAAAAACATCAAAAGCACAAGTACCAACCAAAGGGCCTCTGGCCTGGTGGTACCAGGGTTTTGCAACATCCTTAAGGTCTCGGGTTCGATCCCGCGTTGCCCCAGGGGTTGGAGTTTAACTCGTTACTAACATAACCACTAACACTAACGTTGCTGTTAAAAAAACACAAGTACCAAATCTACTATTCACACTTTTTAATATGTAGAATAATATCTGTGGGCTTTTGAGCCCAAATCATAAAAAATTTCTAAAGCCCAAAAGATTAGGGGTCTCATTTTCAACTATATATTTCCATTGTATCAATTATTTCATTTTGTAGCATTCTTTCATGGCCATCGGAGAAAAGGTTTCACCGGTGCTACATTGCCGTTGTTGTCTCATATCGTCTGCCTAGATGTATTACTATTATAACATCTCTGTTCAATTCTCTTGTTCGACTTGTTGGAATCGGTGGACTCGGAATTTTAGTGTAGTGTAGTGTGGTGGGTTAATAGCGGAAAATCATCCGTGCGGGAAAAAGAATGGATCAAGATAAGGTCAAATAATATTGTACAAATGTACGTAGCTATTTTCTGTGGCTTTCAGTCAAGATCGTAATTTTGCCCGAAGGCCTCTATATTTCTTGGATGCCATGCATTAACAAAATTATCTTTTATCATGATAAAGAATTTTATCAAGAAATTACACATGAGCATTTTCACCACCACCATTGATAGGAGTCGGAACTCCACCACCACCACCATTGTTAAAGCATCTCCAACAGCTATTGTAAAATAGAAAAAATAAGGTTTTTAGCAATTTTAGTGTACCAACAGCTACGGTATCCCTTATGCTAAAATAGAGAAATCGGAAAAAAGAGGGAAAATCTCTAAATTTAGAGAATCTCTAAATGGAGAGAGAAATTATTATTTTAACAGTTTCCACCAATTGTTTGAAAGTTTGTTTAAAAAAGTTGTTGGAATGTTAAATATATTAAATATTATAATTATGATAGAATTGCTAAAATAGAGTAATTGTTCGAGTTGGATGCAATTTTTTTAGAAATTATGACTTTTAATATGTTATTTTAGATAAATTTTAGCATAGTTGTTGAAAATAAAATTTAATAGGTTTTTAACAGAAACCAGAAGGCATCACCAATTCGAACGTTTAATCTCTCTGGATATGACAGTTGATGGTTCTTGGGGTTTGCGCACATCCATTTCAATAGATTTTTCCCGGGTTTTACGAGTAGTCAACTCGTCCCTCAGAGTTGATGGTTGTCCATCGGCATAGGGCGGCAGCATAAAGCATTTTGTGGCACTTCGTTGTCATTAGAGGACCATGCATCCATCGCAGTAGAAAGGATTGAATGATGGCATCTTTGAATTCCGGGATTGAGGATTAGTCCATGCCCGAAAGACTGATTCAAGCCCATATTTCAACTTGAGGATTAGCCCGGATCAATTATCGATCTTTATTGTTTAATTATTGAGCCCGGCTTTTCAGCATCAGACATAAATAAATACAACCCTGTTTTTACCTTCTTATTTATATAAATATTTATGTGATTTTATAATTAACACACATTTTTACCGTTCATTATTCAGTTGCCCTCACGTTCACAATCAAATTTGAGTTCGCATTTGAAATTCTCCTTTACTTTTATATATATATATATATATATATATAAAAGATTGGGTTCCGGTGAGAATGAGACTTATGTTGAAGCTTAAGAACGCATCTCCACCCTTGAATGCATATTAGAATGAGATGCACATAGATGAGGTGCACCGAGATGCACCTGATCAATTCCCTTCTACGGCACAATTCATGGTTGGTTATAAGATTAAAAGTGATCAATGACTCAGATCTCTTCTTTCGTTTGTGATCTTAACTCTACTTCCCACGCGATCCTATGTCTATATATATATATATATATAGGGTTAGGTTCAAATGTGAACTCAATTTTGGCTGTGAACGTGAGGACGAATCTCAGCCACACATCTTCGGTTATGGTGGACGCGATCACAGAGGATTGACGCGATTCATGGGAGGGTGGAGATTATTAAAGAAGGGGAACCAGGTCAAAGCCGCCTTTATTGACCGGATAAGTGGCTGAGATTCGTCCTCACGTTCACAACAAAAAATGAGTTCACATTTGAACTTTTCTCTCTCTATATATATATATATATTCTAAAAAAGTAATAGTCAATCCAAATGTAATAGAAATAAATGATTACAACTTTTCTATATATGAGATATAATCATATAACCAATTTTAATCGGGTCTACTTCAATCTTAAATTCGAGGACAAATATAATTCCATAATAACGATCTAATTTAATAGCACCGAGTTTTCCAAAACCGACATTAAATCATATAGGTAAAGATTCATTTGAGTTATTTATATCAAAATAAAATAAGAAATAGAAAAGTAGAAGTCCACCAAAGGGGTTGACCCATGAAAGCTTATTAGAATCTTGAAAATGGGAAGGTTTGAACCAAAGAATCTTCCTAACTTTCTCCTCCCATTTTCTTGTTGCATTCATCTTTATCCTTCCACAATGCATTTTTGCAATTAGGGTTGTCAAAAACAGAGAAATGAAATTAACATTTAAAAAAAAAAGGTATCTTAATCATTTGACTAGACTAATCTCTGTTAATTTTAAGATTGTTAAAGCATACAGTTTTGAGATAATTCTTCAGTGGCCACAAGTTGTTTACGCCTGGATTCGAACCTAGTATAGATAGATTATCTAGCCGCATCCCCTACAAGTCTTAACCAATACACCACAACTACTCCACAAACCTTATGGGTAATGAATTAACACTTGTCTTGCTTCATACAACCGTTTATCCATACAATTCATCTTGATTTTGATGTTGATAATTCATATCCATAATCTTGCTTCATACTTGTTACATTATTCGTCCATCTCGGTTTTATTTTTATAGTCATCGGTTTTACATAATATTTTTCCATATCAATAAGACTTAACATTTACCTTGTATTTGAATTTGTTTATCAGTAATTGGTTATGAGTTAGTTGTACGAAGTTTAAACATGAGGTAAAGATAAGTTGCAAACTTGAATTAGATACATGATATAATACTTTATATGTGTGCACTCAATGCATTTTTATTTCGTGTTAGGGGCATACCCAGAAAACTTTTCATACGGTGGCACCATATAATTAATATAATATTTAGGTGCATTCATTTGAAGTTTTCAAAACGATACAGTTACACCCTTTACAAACCTAATTTTGTTTACTCATCGCCGGAGAAATAATACGGTGGTCCGTGCCACCATCACCATTACTACAGGTTCGCCTGTTTTGTGTGTCTTGGTTTTATTTTATGAATTTTTTGTGGTTTTGAGATTTCGAGTACTCTTTTGTTGGTTGTCCGTTTTTATGCATAAAGTACCGTATATTGATGCATATATTACTTAAAAGTTAAAATTCAAAATTACAAATAAATTGTGGATAAGTATAATTTATCAAATCCCCGTACTTAAGTTCGTGTAACTAACTACAGATAAATATAATCAAATCAATGATAAACATATCGTTTTAAATATAAAAAATATATAAAATACAAATTGAATAATCATTGGGTTTTAGTAAAATACTTGATTATTATCTTTATAAAAAAAATTATAATACTAAACAAGAAATAAATTACTTCGTTATTATTCTTAAAGTAAATTATAATAAAAAAATAATTAAGAAATTTAAATAGTTAATTTAATATTAATATTAATATGTATTTTTTTTTCAAAAATTTATTATATATCTAAATTTATATTTTATTAAATTTAAAAACATTATCCTTCTCGTTAAATCGTATTATAACACCGATAGGTATAAAAAATAAAATATCAAATTCGAGATGTATCTCGCTGTATTACACGAATATATTTCTAGTATAAAATAATACAGTATGTTTATCGGTTTCATCCTAAATACCTTTATAATAACTTGTATATTATGCAATAAAAATTGTACATTACCTTCTTATTTACTCATAGAATTTGTATAAAAACTCCAAATCTTAAAAGAAAAGAAAAAACCAAATTAACAGCCATGAACAGGTTTTTCGGTTACAACATGTTTTTCTTTCTATCTCTATTCCACAGTGTTTTTCCCGCCAGAATCGCTCCTCCGATGTCACCACCGGAATTCACCGTCACAGACCTCTCAGGAAACGACACGTGGCACACATTCGCCAAGTTCATGGACGCCGGCAAAGGTGCTAACTTTTCCGGCATGTCTGAGCTCAAAAAATACTTCCACCGATTTGGTTACATCGACGATGACGTCAACATCAACAGCTTTTCAGACACCTTCGATGAAACCCTAGAAACCGCCGTGTTAAATTACCAGAAGAACCTCGGGTTACCGATCACCGGAAAACTCGATTCCGATACCGTAACTCAGATCATGTCGCCGCGGTGCGGCGTCTCCGACGATCTCCACCGGAATAATAAACATGATGAAATCGATGTGAGTAAACATTACGCGTTTTTTTCCGGCGAGCCGAGGTGGAGGAAACCGGCGAGGTCGTCGGAGACTATGACGCTAACGTACGCTTTTTCTAACAATCATATGATCGATTACATTAGTTACTCCGATATACGAGCTGTTTTCCGGCGGTCTTTCTCGCGGTGGTCGTCTACGATTCCGGTGAACTTCACGGAGGTGGATGATTACCGGAAAGCAGACATAAAAATAGCGTTTTACGAAGGGGATCACGGCGACGGCGAGCCGTTCGACGGCGTGTTAGGTGTGTTGGCCCATGCTTTCTCGCCGGAAAACGGTAGGCTCCACTTTGATAAAGCTGAAACATGGGCCGTTGATTTCAAATCAAGTGAATCAAATCTGGCCGTTGATTTGGAATCTGTTGCGACTCATGAAATCGGGCATATTCTCGGGTTGGCCCATTCGTCGGTTAAGGAGTCGATAATGTACCCGAGTTTGGGTCCGAGAATTAAGAAAGTGGATCTTAAAATTGATGACGTCATGGGGGTCCAGGCGTTATATGGGTCAAAACCGAATTTTAGGTATACACCATCTATGGAATCGGATATTTCATCGGGTACCCGAACCGGGAGAGGAAGATGGTTTAAGAGGGTGACTTCGTTGGTATTACTTGTGGGTTTTTATTTATTTTGATGACTCATTTAATTTAATTTAAAAAAAAAGGACATTTATTTTATTTAAGACCAAGAAATGTAAAAAAATCAGATTTTTTAATCGGTCTACGTTCGTTTTACCTTTAGTTACCTTAGATACCTGACGCTAGATGTATCGTAATCTTGAATTAAATTACTAAGCTCTAAAATAATATAAAAATTCATTTATTAAAATGTAAATTAGAAAAATAATCAAAGCTAAATAACATCATATAAAGGATAGTGTGTGGATATTTCGAAATAAGTTTGTTTTACGGTATTTTTTATACGAAAAGATTTGGTAACATAAGTGGTAAAATGGAGTATGAAAATGACTATGAATACATGTGGTTGTATCAGGGTCAATTAAATGATATGTTAGGTATGTAAGTTGCTCTTATATATAACTAGTGTTATACCCGTCTGTTGGTCGGGTTTAGCACATGAATTTAAACAAATTTTAAAAGTCTCTTAAACAGATCTTAAACAAAACGACGATTTATAAATTTGAACAAATCAAGATAAATATGAGGATAAATTTATGTGATAAATGTTTTATCCTAACTTGATTGGCACCCCAAGTAATACTCCTACAATCTCAAAATGCACACCTATCCAACCCAGGACTAATCAAAATCAGTTTCTAAACAAATTCTAAATGTTTCCGAAACAGTCCTCAAATAGCCCCGAAAATGCTCTGAATCAAACCCTAATAAGCCTTTATGGCCCTGCACTCGATAACAATATTATATTAAAAAATATTCAATATTAATCTCATTTTAAAGGTGCTGACAACACGATTATAATGATATGATTTATAAAAATAGAAACTTATTTTTTAATTGTCTTTTGATTCATATACTATTATTTAGGTTAATATGATAAATGTATAAAATGAAAAAGTAATAGACATAAAAGACATTAAATAACTAATTATAAAGGTGTAAAGTGTAACTTAAAATTTTAAAATAGTTTGATTTATAAATATATAAGAACAATGGGAGGTTAGTGTAAAGTTGTAGAGCTTTAGATGTTGTACCTCATGCAAGAAATATTGTACGTCTTAAAAACGTAAACTTAACCGTTTAACATGTTTTATATAATAGTAATATATATAGTGTATATATATAGTATAGATAGATAGGGTTAGGTTCAAATGTGAACTCAATTTTGGCTGTGAACGTGATGACGAATCTCAGGCACACATCTTCGGTTATGGTGGACGCGTTCACGGAGGATTGACGCGATTCTTGGGAGGGTGGAGATTATTAAAGGAGGGGAACCAGGTCAAAGCCGCCTTTATTGACCGGATAAGTAGCTGAGATTCGTCCTCACGTTCACAACCAAAAATGAGTTCACATTTGAACTTTCCTCTAGATAGATAATAATGGTATAATTTGTAAAAAAAATAAACATTTTTAAATGCATTTTAATTCATATACAATTGTTCGTATTAATATGATAAAGTAGTCAAATCACTAAATTATAAGAATATAAAATGTAATTTTGAAATTAAATATGATTTGGTGGAATATTGTGAGAGGTTCTAAGCTTTAAGATAGTCTACAATATCCTTAATTGATTGTACCCATTAAAATTTTAGGAATAACCAATGTAATTGTAAAATACACAATTTAAACGGCTAAAAATCCAACGTTAGATATAAAATTGACAGTTTTTTGAGTCACACCAATGCATATGCATCAAGATGAAGGATGGTTTTATCTAGCTACATGATTCAATATAAATACATATTGAAATATATATAATTCAATACCACATTCAATATTGAACTCACAAAGTCAAAGCAAATTAAAATGGTTAATGTGAAAGCAAAACATAGTGGTTGATACAATGTATGCATAAACAAAGGAAGAGCCTTAAAGCTGTGCATGGTGAGAAATTTACAAGCTTCTAAAGGATTTTTATACAGAAATTTAAAGACCTAGATTAATTATAAAAATCAGAGGGGACTATACTTAACGGGTCTCACGATACAAAATCAATTAATCCTTGGAGTTTCCGATATAGGTTTTGCGAGCCACCCAATACGAGGTGTGCCTTAGCGTACCAAATCATGAACAACCTCGTGAGGGTGATGGAAGATATGAACGACCCCGGCTATGCAAGGCGGTGTTGCATTTGAGAGGTAGCATCCGAGATTTCAACCTTCAGTTGGACTTCTGTAATTTGATGTCCTCAACTACACCTGTACACAAAAAATGTGCCGTCTTAACAATAATCTTAGTAATCACGTATCAAACAGCTAGAATATATATATATATATATATATGGCCTTAATCTTTTGAGAAGCCCTTATATATATATGTGGCCTTAATCTTTTGAGAGCCCTTTTTTTAGATTCATGAGAACTTCTACATTAAGGTTTTGTTTTACATAATTTTTTCAATCCAACTATAGTATTGAACGTATTGATTAACATATATTTGTTTCACAATGTCATTGTCTCACATGTGCTCGGTTCATAATGTGAAACTTTTTTGCGTGTATTTTTTGTTTCACAAATACATAAAAGATGTTCACTTTGTGAACAGAGCACATGTGAGACAATGACATTGTGAAACAAATATATGTTAATCAATATTATAAATCCTACTCTTTGATGAAAAAAAAAATCACATGAAACAACACATGATGCACAAGTTGTCAAAGTTATCACAATTTCATGAGTTCTCAAAAGAAGGCCCCTATATATATATGTGTGTGTGTGTGTGTGTGTGTGTGTGTATGTAGGGAAAGATCCAGTAATCGCGTATATAAGTTGAAGATTTAATGTCCAACCTAGTTGAATTGTTGCGCAAGCGATTCTTTCTTAAGGTTATGTATCCCGCTAGTGAAAATAAGCCGCAAAAACTTCAATTAGGACTCCCAAAAAATCTTAGGAGAGTGAAGACCAATTATATAAAATATAAACAAACTAAAGGGTCAATACCGAGTGATATATGGATTACCGGTATATCCCAACCTCCTCGGAGATCAAGTGATCAGGCCTCACCAAAAAGTGAGTAATTAAGTTTTGTCGCGTGGATATATATCTAAAGAATTAGTGTATACCTATCTTCCATCCAAGCAATGCTATAGAGATCTCTCAAGCAAGTTATATACTCGGGGTGGAGGAGATGGATCCATCCATGCCGTTGTAACATATATGTTCATATTTCCCAGCATCATCCCTTCGAACATGCTTCCACTTCGCATGCTTCTATGTATATAACCTACAATATATAACTACTAATTATAATTATTTTCTAAACCACAAATACTAAATAATGGTTTCGCAATATGAACATATTTAAGCATACATACATTATGGTTTCTTTGTATGTGCCAATGGTGTTCTTCTTTTTCAAGTCCCCGATCAAATCGTAGGCTACAAGATAAGGCTGGTTCGTCGACGTCCCTACAATCAAAAGTAGATTGCATCAAATGCATCATGCATATAGTACATTCTTAGTTGTATGCATGAATGAAATTCTTCAACACTTGTATACCAAGCACTCCGGACCGCTATGATCCAAGTAGTAAAGAAAGATCTGGTCATTTGGTATGCTATCGACAAACTTCCCACTTCCACCTTTCACAGAATTGGTCACCAAGAAGCACATCAAACAAATTATCTACGGCAACATCCTCCCCGACATAGTCCTACAAACATAACTTCAATCGATCAGTTATAACAATTACAACCAGAAAAACACATTTAAACTGACGGATTACGTTCACTTAGAACATGAGTTTTACGTTATGAATGTACCTCTGGGACATTAGCATAGACGTCACCTCCTTGTGTGTTATTCATTATGATCCCAAGCCTTGGATTATTTCACTTCGTGCCAGGATTCCATAGTCATGTTTTGCCAAAACCCCATCTCTAACAGATGCAAATACTAATAATTAAGGATCCATTTTGGTCAATCAAACTGCAGCAGAAAGCCTTCAAAAAACAATAATTAAGACTAAGAGTCACTCTATACTTGCTTGCTCCCTATGATGTGCCCAACATGATAGGTAAAAAAAACCGGAAAAGTAATACATTATTAAGTATAAACTATCATTGGTTTCCTTCTATTTAATAGCACTGCAGTGAATAAGACTTTAGGGGCCGTTTACCAAACCCTTACCCGGGTAAACGCTTACTAAGTCCCATTACCTGACCAGATCAATATGGTAAGGAGCAAGAATCTTACCCGGTAAGAGCGAGGCAATGATCAATAGTCTTACCATGACGACGTGCTTTCATGGGATTCTGCTTACCTTTCTTCACTTCCGTTGACATGTAATGCAATCGAAATCCATAGCTTTAAAAGTGATAATTGAATACATTGATTCACAACCATCCACTTTCAGAAATCAAAAGAACATGTATCATCACAATTTCAATTTTAGATTTCAAATTCAACCAGCAACATAAAACAAAAAAAAACAAAAGAAGGGGTGATCCAAATTTTCAGTTCACATGATAATTCACTCCTGTTGAAATAAATGAGTACCCAACTCCAGAAGAAGCATAAAAACTAAGGGGACGTTTACCAAACACTTACCCTATTAAGAGCTTCCCAAGTTAAATTACCTTACCTAGTAAGAGCGAGGCAAGGACCAGAAGTCTTACCCGGTAAGTGAGTGCGATGACTATTACCACGGTACGAGCTTACCAAGTAAATTGATGCATATGATGTCGTTTTTTCCGACTAAAATCTTACCCGGTAAGCAAATGATAGTGTTGAATTTTACTGGTAATCGCTTACCGGGTAAGTGTTTGGTAAACGGCCCCTAAGTGAACCAAGTTATGGTAATTTTACACCCAGAATAACAGGTGATGAAATTCACTTTAGTATTGAAAAGATAATTTGATGCCTTCAGGGTCAGCACACTCACAACAATAGGGAAGAATTTTGTACTCTATATCCTTCAAAAATAAATAAAGGAAGCAGAGAGTAGAAGGTATTCGAATAATCACAAATTCCATGCTTTTGTAAACAAATGGGATTGTTATCCTTTACGACACACAATTTTCTACTCAATATTAATAGTGGATATTAACGATAAAATGAGAAAAAAAATCATATATTTTTGCTTAAATACAACTAAGACTACCTTTCTTTTGGTGATCCTCCAATTTCAAAATTTGGGCCTACTTTAATAATGCGATGATCCGAGAAAAGAGATAAATGAATAGAACCTAAAAGACGATAAGGTTGAAGGGAAAACCTTGTGTAGTTGGTTTGATTCTTGCGGTTGATAAACTAATCATTCCACCGCAGATTTTTGGATTATACAGAAAAACCTGTTAACAAAGACGAATACGTACATTGATGGCTGCTTGTCAAAAATAGGTCGCACTCGTTCAAAGATTTCATCTTCCATTCCAATGGCATTGATCTGCATGATTCGAACACTTAAGGCATTCCTTTATGGTATCAATATTATCATCAATTCGCCCCTAATCCAAAATATCAGAGATCAATTCTTCTAGATCTCGGGTGAAGGAATTGGTTATAATGTTTACCAAACTATAAAGGGAAAAAAACACACCTGATTACGGTGTAGTACTCTGCTCATCATCTCCTCTTCATTGCAGTCAAAGAAAAGTACAACTTCTGGTTCTATTCCGATCTACAGTTACCATGAGATGATGCTCAAATTCCAAATTTCCATGTGATGATTATATTCTGGATGGAGTCTTAAGATTTAATTAATGAATCAAATATTTCAGTAAAAGTCCCGAGGATGGAAATTGGAACTCCCTATTTGTTCATAAGCCACGCGGTTCTTCAAACTTCTAGAGAAACTGTCAATTATAAATTTATCAGTTTCATCGGATTCAATCACACTTTTCAGCAATTTGACTGTCACTTCTGAAGAAACAATTTTTTCCTTTTGCGATTGTCTGCAGAATCATCTCCCTAAAAGCATGAATTAGCATTGTTAGGGACATAAGATATTAGTGCATTGACTAAAAAAGTGAAGTTGAAATCAATATTTATCTTTACTGTTGGAAGATATTTCTTTTCTTTGCAAATCTCCATTGCTTAAGTGTGTGAATCCAGAAACTCGGCAATCCAAGGCCTCCTAAGAGTATGAAATGGTAAAAGCATCATTGTCAAAACCATTTTCTAGACGTAGCAAATGTTGAGCAGTCATATCTTTTTGTTGTAGAAACATCACCAAATATGACATTTTATCTTACGACTGCTTATCTAGCTAGAAACGGAGCATGTTTGCAATTGATGATATGATGAGTCCATGAAGAAGCAAAGATTTAAGCAAAAGGAGTAGAAACTTACCGGATTGATCTTCTGTACAGTGGAAAAACCTGAAAAGAAACACCAGTAGAGCATCAGAAGAAAAATATAACTTCAAAAATATTCTCAAAAATGGCAAATCTTTGTTCCAACGTAGGACGACTATCGTTGTTTTGTCTTTTCGTCAAATATCTCGGAGTTTGCAAAATCTGAATCGCTCTATCAACATTTTCTGGAAATCCATTCATGTCACCTGATGGCAATAAAAGCGGAGAGGTTTTTAGAGACAAATTTAAGTTTCCTATTTGTCTACATGAACAATCCCTGTAAAACCTAACAAAAAACCCCCCATTTTTCTTACCATCATCGTTACCATTGCTCTCTTTCCTCTTCACATCATAGTTGAAATATGAGTAATCCCTCAAACTATGCTTGCTTTGATTGTGTGACGGTGCTGCTGTTTATTGGTGACTTTGTATTCAGTTTTGCCAATTGCCTCCTGATAAACCTCCTCATAAGAAGTGAAAAAACATCGCCCATTAGTTGAAAGTCTGCAGATATCTGACTATCAAGAGACAAAGTGAAGAAGGAATTTAAAAGAAAAACCCGGATGATAATTTGTGTGAAGACATTACGTTATTTTATATTTCGATTATGTGAATGGAACTCTTGAAGCAGACGACTTCTTCTCGCCAAGATGGGGGACAATGGACATGCTTTGGATTTTGATTCTAGGGTTTCAAAATTTAAACTCACTCGACCGGAACTTCCATACTTGTTCTTCCTGTGAGCCAAGGAGCTTTCGCTGGTGGATTGAAGAAGATATTGCATCAGTTGGAAGGGAAATGAGGGTGTGGAATGGGAGATTGAATTTGTCGCATAGAATTAGGAGGGACCTCGAGAGTGGAATGCAGGAACGTGGGTACAGTTTTAGAGGAAGGTATGTGCTGGAGGGAGAACGGAGGGATCATGATAACCGTAAATTAGCTATTTTAAACGGCTAGGATCGAATCTGAGAAATACTTTTGACGGTCCAGATCACTTCCACTGACCTGCATCCATATATATATATAATTGCAGAGCCATTATTATTAACAAGAATAAATTTTCAGCTCCAAAATCATAATTTAATTAGAAGAATAAAAGTGTTAAGATACGTTTTTCACTTATTCCGGAGTAAATATGAGACAATTGTTTTCGAGAATCGTTCTCAGTTCCTATGGATAACGTTTTAGTGCAAAGTTGTTGCGATGGGAAAGGCTTCAATAGAGATTCCATATACTACAACTTTACATATTAATTGAAAAGATAAGTGGGTCAAATGTTGTTTTTTAGGACTATATATAGCTCTCCAAGAATCGGATTGAAATACAAATAAAAGTTTATAGGGACTAACTAAAAATGTGAATTATGAAAGGCACAATTCAAGGGGACTAGTTAGGTATATTTCATTTTCAATCCTTTTCGAGTGTACCTTGGCATGTAAAGAGGCCGATGAATACTGTGTTAATAAGAGAAGCTAGGTATAACCTAGTACCGTGATCATAGTCACATGCCCAGTTATTCTTCATCTGTCTTGGAAGAAAACCCATATATATTTCGATGGTAGTGGTGGTCAAGTAAGGTCATAAAGTCTATCTCAAGTTCCAATTATGTTTTTTTTTGTGAATTAAGGTGCAATTCTTACACCATAAACGTGCTTTTCATACTCATATTCATGTGGTAGTGAATGGTGTATTTTTTTTTTGCATGCATACCTAGTTGAAGAGGTTGTTGTATGGACGTTAATTTGATGAAGATAGAATGAATATGTTGTTAGGTTCGTATGAATCAACAAACATGTACGATTAAATGCATGTTATACTGACTAATGTTTAAATATGTCAGTAGTAAGATATGCTAATATCATAATAATTTAGTGTAAGGAAAACAATGTTTCAAGATTAGAGTTGACTTATAACGAAGATATGAACATATGGTCACATAGACACAGTTAACCTTCCATGTATTACATGATACATTGAATGCAACCTACGTAAAGTTGCATACGAGGATGCAAAGATGATGATGTAGGCAAGCTTGAAGACAAGCTAGAAAGTTGTTTACAAACACATATTAAACTATCAAATGTGTTAAATGAAATGTTGAGTATGATACACAAACTATGAAGTATTTTTATGTTTATATGTTATTATGATTAAATTTTAATGTTTTGATGATAAAGTATGTTGTATTCATGATTTGATGAACATCTTTATAACTACATCTGATCATACGATTTGAAATTTTAGTATACTATTTCTTAGACTAGCTTTAATGTCGATTCACGTACGGATCATTTTGATTTTTTTTTCTCAAATACCCACGGTCCCACGGTCCCACGGTCCTACTTAGAGGTTGGTTAAACATCAACCTTTAATCCCAAAAAGTTGCCACGTATTTGTTTTTGATTTGTTGGCAAAGTTTTTATATAACATTTAATAATTAAGGGATGATATTAACTTTGTTACAAAATTTTTAAAAAATAAAAGAATTCGTATTTTCAATTTTCTACAAATAAAGATCAAATTTGATATACTTCATCATCAATATTTATCTTATTTACAATCATTGTTATAGTGTTAATATAAAATTATTTTCATAGTTTAAATTAGGGGTGTTTAAAAAACTATTGGATTGTTCAAATCGATCGAACCGGACTGTTTTTAGCAGTCTGGCGGTTCGGTCTGGTTTGTGGTTTGAACATCGGTTTGAACATCAGTTTGAACTATTTGGACCGAACCGACCGTAAAAAAAAATTATTATTTGTATTTATTTTTCATGTTGTAAGTTTTACTTTTATGGTCTAGTTATAAATAATTCATCAAACACGTTATGTTCTTTTAGTTTTCATTTTAAATTGACAAAATTCTGAAATCCTTCAAAAATCAAATTCCGTGTACGATTTTTTAATAGTGCGACATTGATAGAAAATTCTTTTTGAATATAGATGTCATTTTTTTAGTTTAAAGCCCATAAGTGGCTCAAACCGTCTAAAGCGGTCAGACCAGACCGCCTTTTTGTGGTCCGATTTAACCGGTTTCATCATTTGATTTCAAACCGCTCGGTTTGAAAATTTTATAAACCGTCGTAATGGTTTGATTTGTGGTTTAAAAGGTTAAACCGTCCAAATCGGATTGCCGGGTTGGGTCAGTGGTAAATCTAAAAAAGAGGTTGGGTTGGGATGGAAGGTTATGATTAAACGGGTTGGGTAGTTCGGGTTAGATCTAACCGGATAACAAATAACCGACCCAGCTGATCCGACTTTAATGTTCGCTTGCCCTAAAACCCTGAACCCTAGAATAAAATCAATTGGATTGGATAATCGACATTTTTTCATTAGATCCCCGATCTCGCGATATTGGCTATGGCTTCAAGATGCAACAGATTCATGAACAAAGCTTCAATTTCAAATCTCAAATCCGCTTTTAAGTCGGCTTCCATGCCTAAATCTGCGCCTTCGTCCCCAAAATTCCCTCTTCCAACCAGGTCCACTGTCTCACCAGTTCCTCGCTTCTCTATGTCAAGGTGTGTTTTTTCTTCTTAAAAAATAAGTTTTTTTTAATGTCAATTTCAGGTTTATAACTGATGTGAGTACGGTCGATTAAGAGTGAGTTTAATTAGGGTTCTGTATGTGAATTAGAATCTAGTTTGCTAGAAACAATTGTGAAAATAGGAGTCGAATTGAGTGGCAAGTGATACCTGATACGGTTTAATGATGTTTATGTAGACAATAATGTATGTGAAGTTCAGCAAGCGATTTTTGATTGTTGAATGTAGGGAGTATAAGTCACTACCACATGGAAAGTGTGAATGGCTAAAAGTATACTCTTGAATCACTGTACTTTGAATCTTTTTGTGAAGTTTGCCATCTTGAAATTAGAAAATTAGAAGAGTTTGCTCTAGGAAACATTTGGTATTAATTATGATACAGTTTAGTTTTGGAAAAATAGGTGAATTAGTATCAAAATTCTTATCCATGATGTATCTTGTGGAATCTTTTAAAGAGATAAGAGAGATTTTGAGCCTTTATCATCTTTCACGTGGGGTTTCAATAAAGATTTGCTGAACCTGTTGCTGTTAACATGTTTTTTTTGTTGATTAACCTGGATATCCAACCCGCTATGCGAGTCAACTAATCCCAGGGCGACCACCCGCTTTGCGGGTCGCCCAAAGTCACCGCATTTGAATCTCTGTGGCCACAAGGGGATTTTATCCTTCCCTAGATTCGAACTTGTGACCTCCTGCTACTTTTGACCTTTGGAGCACAAGCTCAAACCATTGAGGCACTACCCTTGTGGTTATTGTTAACTTGTTAGTACATTATTTATGGTTTAATATTCTATAAGGAGCTAAGATTTGAGAAGTTCTATAGCATTAACTTGTGTTCTCGAATCTAAGAAGAAAAGAAAAGAAAGTGAAGGAAAAGAAAGGAAAAGATTTTTTTTAGTTCTTTGTGTTCTTGAGAGCAAAAGAAAAATGAATGAAAGAAATGAAGTTCTATGTTCTTGGGTAGGAAAGAAAGGAAAGGAAAAGAAAGGAAAGGAATGATGTCAATTTTACAAATACACCCTCATTTATTTTGATGAGGGATCGTGTGAGAGTAGGAGTTAAGGTGAGAAGTGTAAGAAGGGATTTGGACCCTTGATCACTTTTAATTAGTGTTGATCTGATGGTTCATATTAAGTCCCAAAATTACCCATGAATTAGCTTAGAAGGGTATTTTCAGTTGATCTTCAATTAGGATTGATCCAAGGTTGGAGATTCCTTCTTTCCCTTCTCACGATAACTCTATTTTATAGCGGACTATAATTGATGGGTAGACGAGTAATATATTAATGAGTTTGCAATAATGTACTTGAATAGGTGCCCAGCCGAACTTGGAGGTGTGCAGTCACTGTTACCCCTACACAATGCGGTTGCTGCAGCAAGATT
Organism: Silybum marianum; assembly: GCA_036898165.1. Lineage (NCBI taxonomy): Eukaryota > Viridiplantae > Streptophyta > Magnoliopsida > Asterales > Asteraceae > Silybum > Silybum marianum. The sequence goes on along the minus strand of CM072544.1, from coordinate 27,054,082 downwards.
GACGTCTTGCCTGAGTACAACTTCTAGGAGTTGCAGATCTCTTTCACAGGGTACACTCTGCCGTACCTCTCCCGGCCTCTAATATCTTTTTTGTTATTTTATTGTGAGTCACGACTTCTCCCATGAGATATTCATGCACCACATGTTCGTTATGTATGTTGTAGTGTTTTTTTCTAGAGGTGTTGATTTTCATGACAACATGTTTTTTTTAAATGTTTGTTTGACTAGAATCACATTATTACCTTGATGTGAACACTTGTGCATGATCATGAATACTTTATCACGTTATCCATCATGAATACTCACAAAAAAGGTGGTTTATGGATTCCTAAAATATTTAAGGTTCCCAAGGGTTTAAAAGGCGGAAATATATCTACACCAAAATATGTATATATACGACACAAGAATATATATATATATATATATGTAATACACACACACATATGGCTGGGTTCCGTGTGATTCATGGGTGGGTTTGAGATTTAAAAGTGACCAAGGGTCAAGATCTCTTCTCACGATTCTCACCTTAACTTCACTTCTCACATGATCTCATGCCTATATATATATATATAGGCGCAAGATCGGGTGAGAAGTAGAGTTAAGGTGAGAAGCGTAAGAAGAGATCTGAACCCTTGATCACGTTTAATCTCAACCCCACCCATGAATTGCGCTTCATACGGGGATTTATCCGATGCATCTTATCTCGGTGCATCTCATCCTAATATGCATCCAAGGGTGAAGATCCCTTGTTACGCTTTTCATCTTAACTCTGCTTCTCACCGGAACCCAACCCTATATATATATATAATACTAAGGGTGTTGGTTCAGTGGTTCTTGATAGAAGAAAGGGTGAAACCGTCAGATAGGCCGAGAGTGTCTGAAAAAATTGGTTGCTTGGAGGAAGAGGAAGGGTCAAACCACACTTTTTGATTGAGAGTAGAAAGTACTACCTTTTTGGGTTTTAAAATATTAAAAGTACACATTGGGCTTTGACTTTTAGTTTTTCAAAAAAAAAAAAAAAGACACTTATACTATAAGGCCATTCTCTTTTGTTAGAATTTTTTTTAGTTATTATATGAACTCTTCAAAAAGATCTACCTAGTGACACTGGAATTTGGTTCCTGCAGGCACATGAATTTTCCAATGCTTTGAAACAATGGATTTACGACACCTGTCAATCGTATCAAGTATGAGTGCTTTATTAACGATCTTAAAACTTTTTAGGCTTATAAGTAGACCAAGTTATAATCACCATTTATATTTGTGCTCAACACTTTGATAAATGGGAAACTTTTGCGTGTTTAATGTATGATTGATTTGCGTTTTTATACATTTGATATCGTGATACTTTTGGTTTTGAGTTCTATCTTATATATATATATATATATGGTTATATTTTTATTAAAAATTCCCAAGTGTTTATTGGTCTTCAAATCCTATCCAATTCATGCATATAGCTTAAATTAGAGTATAATAGTAAGTTAGTAACAAGAATTCTTTATTTCCCAGATGCATTTGATGGATCGTGAATTCGTGATACATGATTGTGAGGTGGGCTCCTATCAACATGCTAATAGCAAGGAACTTTACTCGGAAAAAAACATGATTGCATTTAATGATCCGTAAAACCGTTTGAAATTTTTATTGCTTGTTGAAACCTATGTGAAAGTAGGATTACTCCAAATTTAAAGTTGTTATATATAACTTAATTGTGGAACTAATTTAAATCTATAATAAAAAAACGACTTTTTGTTGCATATTTTTCACGTAGGATGTCCCACGCTAGAGTATATTATAGTAACATGAAATTCTCCTTTTCCCCAGATGAATTTGATGGAACGTGATTACATTTTGCCGTTTTCTTGAGGTGGGTTGGCTTGCTTTCATCATGCTAATAAGACGGAACTCTACCCAGATCACACACACATATATATATATATATATATATATGAATGCTTTTATACACTTTTGCAAGTATTAGGAAGTAAACACCATACAGATAGATACATTTTTTGCATCATGATTTGCAACTAGTTTGGTAGAAAACGAAGCTCGTATACATATCTGATATGGGTTCTTTTTGTGTTGAACTAGAGCTGGGTTTATCGGTTCCAAGGTGACTTGTTAGCGGAAATTTGGACTGAGAAACGAACGAGAAAAGCAGGTTCTGTAATTCATCCTGATTATTTTGTAATTCATAAAAACATCAGATCTTGGTTCTTAGTAGCACAAAAAGAAATTCAATTCGAGTGTTTATTTTTGTGTTTTTTCACATATACCTTTTTTTCAAAAGTTGGGTCGAAACAACTCCATCTACTATTTGGAGTACATCCCACCCTCAGATTCTACCTTCAAGTGAGATATAATGGATTAAATTGGTTTGGTTTGCTTTCTTGTTTACATTTGCTCGTGTTGACATTGTTTTTTATTTATTTTTGGTTTGATATCCGTTTCTGATGCCTCCGAGACCATATTTTCAGCTTTCGTGTGGGGATTTACTGGGTCTGTTTGGTTTGAATGTCGGGATTTTATTTGGCCCACGAAAGTGGGATTTACGTGGGCCGGGTTTGAAAGTAGGGTTTACCGGGCGTGTTTGGATTTACGGGGCTTATCATATTGTTTATCCTAGAATGTCTTTATATTTGAACAAAAGTTCTAATAGAGTGAGAGAGACTCCAAATCATCCAACATTGGTTTTAGATGTGAATTATGATCCTTTTATAAGCTCTTGGTAACATGCCATATTAGCAGGATGTTTGGGATTGACTCGAGAAAATAATAGCCGACTCTAGTTCGAATATTTTTAAAATAGTGCTCCAACTTGAATTTTTTTTTTCAATATGTGAACTCGAGCTAATTTTGGGCAAAAAGTTGATTACCAGCAACTCCAACCGGCCCTACATGGAATCTGCCTCCAAGGACACTAATGTGAGGGGGCATTTTAAGGCTCACTCAGCAGTTGAGGCTATCGGGGAGCCTGGAACCCAGGACCTGTTATGTATTTGGGCAAAGTCTCCCATCCCCTTTGCCAACCGAGCTACACGATAGAAGCTGAACTTGAGCTCAATGCTCGCCTGATTGATTAACTTGTCTATTGATTAGCGCCACTAGCAACTTGTTATAATTTTTTATATTTTGATCATATGATTTATAAACATGTTTGGTTTGAAAAAAGTGTATGCCTATATAGATTGGCTTGATTCGACTTGAAAATTTAATTGAGCTTTCAAACGAGTGAAGTTAAACATTGGTGTTATGAAACTCAACAGGTTAAATGAGTTTTATTTTATATTTGAGGTCAAGTAATTTATTAAATGCTCAAATAGTTAAATACCCGTACAGTGAAAAGGTTCAAAAAAAACCCCAAAAAATTGTATTTTTAAAAAAAAAACCCCAAAAAATTTGTTGATGGTCAAGTCCTTGAATTTTTAACATAATCTCTCTTAATTGTACAATTTCACGGATACCGGAGAATGATAAAAACCAAATTAAACGACTCCAGTATATCTGATACATATATAAATTTAATCTGTATGATGTATACAGACGTTACCTCTACGTCAGAAACACTCCGTCTTTAGTCTCAATCCAACTAAAACCAGCCTCTTTTCTCACCTTATTATCTCTCATCATCTTTCTCCTTTCTCCTACATCTTCCCACTTTCCGAATTGTGCGTAAATATTCGACATCATAACATGAACAAACTCTCCATCGCCTTCGAGCTCAACCACCTTTCTAGCCGCCATTTCCGCCACCTCGATATCCCCACAAACACCACAAGCCGCCAATAACGCCCGCCAAACACCGCCACACGACTCAAACCCTAGCCGCTTTATCATCCCTTCCGCCCTCCGAACCTTCCCTTCATAACCCATAACCCTTATAATGCAAGAACAATGCTCAACCGTTGGATCAATCTCGTAATCAAATATCATCGATTCAAAGTACCGGTTTACAACTTCTAATGGCGTCTTATTATGCCAACAAGCCGATAAAACGTTCAGAAACGTAATCCCATCTGGTTTCAGATCTTTTTCATTTTTTAATCGTTCGAAAAGTTGGATAACTTTCGTTAAATTATCATTATGGGCGTACCCGGAAATCATCGCGTTAAAAGTTATGAGATTTTTATCGGGTAGTGATTTAAACACGAATTCAGCCGTGTTTATAAGCCCGCATTTCGAGTACATATCGATTAAGCCGCTACCAATGACTACCGATTTATCAAAACCGTATTTTACAATACAACAATGGATTATAATCCCCCATGTGAACGCTCCAAGGCTTGCGATTCCGCTTAAAATGGTCGAAAACGTAAATTCGTCCATTTTTATATCGTTTGAATGCATTTTAACGAAGAATTTGAGAGCATTTCTTGGATGATTTCGGTTAACGTAACCAGTTAGAATCGAATTCCAAGAAGATGAATTAGGGTTTGGCATTTTCGATAAAATCTCGATGGCTTTTTCCATTTTTCCAAACTGTGCGATTCCATTGATCATCTCGTTGTATGATATTGTATCGGGATTTGGCATCTGATTCAAGAAACTGAATGCAAGTTCGATTCTTTGGTTTCTAACACTCGCACTTATCACTGAATTCCAAGAAAATGTATCCTTTGACCGCATTTTATCGAAGATCTTGATCGCATCTTCAACGTGCTCGCATTTTCCGTACATATCGATTAAACAATTGGCTACAAAAGTACTACATTCGACCCCAAATTTAACAATCCGAGAGTGGATTGACTTCCCGAATCGTACCAAATTTTGCTGCCCACAAACCGATAAAATTGAAGTAAATGAGTATGAATCTGAACGAATTTTCGATCTTTCTAGGTCAAGAAACAGATTTAAAGCTTTACTAAACATCCCTGAATGAACGTAGCCGGAGATTAACGAGTTCCAAGCAACTAAACCTGGTTCAGGAATTTCGTCGAACAGTTTAAGGGCATCTTTTAGGATATCAAATTTAACGTAGAAATTGATGAGAGCAGATGAGACGAATAGATCAGAAGTGAACCCAGATCTTAAAGTGTAGCAATGAAGCTGTTGGCCATGGTTATAGAGACCCAAGTTGGTACATTCTTGAATCTTGTAAACCAAATCGTACCCGTTTGGTTTGTCGCCATTGTTGGCCTTGGCCATCTCACTGTTGTCGCCATCTTCATGGAGGTCTGAAGTGTGTTTAAAACAAGATTTGGAGGTCTGTATTTGGGCAGATTCGATGGCTGTGATGAAGTGTTTCTGCAAGAAAAGGTATTGGGCATGGCTGTAATTTGATAAAGATGTTCTTGTTATTTGAGCAAAGAACATCATAAGTCCCTTTATTTGTGAACAATCTTTTTGTTGTTCATGATTTGGTAAATATGTATTTGTTATCAGAGTCGAATAAATATGTTTACCAAATATTTAGATCATTGAAAAAGTTTGTTATAGTTAGAAATAAAATTCTGATTTGAGAGGACCATTTCGTATCCATTTTAAAGGATCAAATTTGTAAAGATCTACAAAGATAGTAACCATTAGTTTAATATAGGGTCAGGTTCAGAAAAAAACGGTAAAAAAAATGAAAAATTAAGGAATACCTTGGTAACCGTAAATCTGGATTGCATGTACAAATGCATAACATGTGCACTTGCATAGAAACCAATAAACAACTTTAATTACTTATATACACATGAATATAGTTATAGGGTTGGGTTCCGGTAAGAAGTGAAATTATGATGAGAAGGATAAGAAGGGATCTCCACCGTTGGATGCACATTAGGATGACATGTACTGAGATGGATCAATGCCCTTATGAAGCGTGATTCATGGGTGTGTTTGAGATTAAAAGTGATCAAGGGACAAAATCCCTTCTTACGCTTTTTACCTTAACTTCACTTCTCACGTGATCCATGCCTATAGTGATATACCGTCCTGATAAATGGTTATTAGACTGACTAAGGTTAATCTAATTTTTTTTTTCATTTTCCCCCTTCTATATATATAATCATTAAAGACAGAGAATGAATTTTAAGAACAAATGCATGAGGGTATCTAATCTCGTTTTGAAAAATGACAACGATGTTAATATTTTAAACAAAACCTGTCTATCGAACCAAAAGAATTCAAGAAAACAAATAAGGGTTTCTTCTAATCATTCAATTCATCAATCAACATGAATCCAAGAACAATTTCCTTATGAGTCAAGTTTCTTCAAGATGATCATGACATCATCGTTCTAAACCCCAATTGAATCGTTCATAAAACAACCGGAAATCCAGAATTCAAGAAGGGTTTTCACCATCAACATTCCATCAAACCAGAAGAATTAAAAAAGGGTTTTCGATAGCTAATCTTTTATTAATGTTTTAAAACCCCGAAACAGTTTGATGATCATCATGGCAGCAAAGCGGCGATTCGTGGAAGATGTTGCAATAATCGGTGGATTAATCGGAATCCAGTTTTTATACGCCGGAAACTCGGTTCTGCAGAGTTATATCATGTTTGTAGGTCTTCCTCCTACCCCTCTCATTATCTCCTCCAATTTTGTCACCTTTCTCATCCTCTCTCCTCTAGCCATCTATTTCGAGAGGTATTCGAGTTTTTAATTAAACATGTTTATATTTATATAATTATGAACGTGTTTTTTCAATCGACAAGGTTGAATTTATATAAAAAGTTATAAGGTTTTTGTGATGTTTATGTTGCAGGAAGTCATGGCCGAAGAGATTGAGTGCCAAATTATTGATTCAGTTGGTTTTGATATCGTTTGCAGGGTGAGTAAATTATGGTTTATGTTAATTAATTTTGTCATAAACAAATCCAGCAAATTGCATAAAAATGGAAACTATATATGTTTTTGCAACAAGCTGATTTTTAAACATTTCATTTTAGTATCTGAGATGAGACATCTCAAACATTTTCAAACAGATAACATAACATACAACTGAACATTTTTTTTTTTTTTTGCTAATGTGGCTGATGATAATATTCCGTCTAAAATATAAAACTGTAGAGTAAATTACGTTTTTCATTCCTATGGTTAGTCAAAAATTACGATTTTGGTCCCGATGGTTTTGAATTTAATGTAAAAAGTATACGGATGAAAATAGTAATTCTTAACAAACTACAGGGACAAAAGCGCAATGTACTCAAAATTATATATATTAATTGAGTCCATTATAAGAATCAGAACAAAGTACGTTACATTTTCATGTAATTTGTCATTTTCCTAATCATACTTCGGGCGTTGGTATGATCAGGGTGACGTTGTTTCAATCTTTAATGTTGAAGGGGGTCGAATTAACTTCTCCATCAATGGCTACCGCGATGCCGAATCTTGCACCGGGACTCATCTTTATCATCGCTTGGGCCTTTAGGTATCTATTTGTAAATTAGAATTGAAAACTTACTGAAAAGAAAATATTACATTTATTTTAGTGGTTCATAAGAGCTTAATGTTCAATTTTGTATGCAGGTTAGAGAAAGTCGATATCAGTTGTAAGTATAGCAGGGTCAAGATTGTGGGTACGTTTTTGTGCGTGGTGGGGGCCATTACAATCAGCTTTATGCAAAGCACGAAAAAGAGACCCTTCTCGAAAGACGCATTTCTACACGATCAGTTGTTTTTGCGAACTGAACATTTTTACATTTTCAACAAGGACCGGATTATCGGCTGTTTTTATCTCGTTGCCGCTGTTATTGTTCTATCGGGTAATGTCATCTTGCAGGTATCATGTTGTTAGAACACCAGAAAATGATACGTGCATTGCAAAAAATTGATAAAGTTATCGTTAATATCATTTTTGTTAGGGTATGTGGACCCATTTGAATTATCTATCTAAAAGAGCGCTAATGAAGAGTTACCGTATATGTATACACCCACTTTCGAAAGAACACTAAAAAATTAATAAAAGCGTTGCAACAAAATAGTAAAATTGTCGTTACTTCATTGTTGATAGGATATATGACCCCTTTTCAATTCTGTTTCTAAAAGATCTCGTATAGAAAAAGGAATGTTCCTACCTATAAAATATATAAACTTGGGATCATGTGAGATTGTTTTCGTGAGACCCGTGAGATCACCTTTTTACACTTGAAATTTCACAGCAAAACATTGTGAAAGTTCTAATTTTTTTTACATTCACAACGTTTTGTTATGAAATTTCAATTGTAAAAATATGGTCTCACGGGTCTCATGAAAACAATCTAGTCTCACGTAAATGCAACCCTAATAAATAAATAATATATATGTATATATACATATATATATGTGTATATAACTTTGATGGTGCGTGTCTAGCTGATGTGGACCCTAGCACTGCAACACGCCATCTCAAACAAAGGGTGGATGGGGTGAAAGTCCCTTAATGGCGTTGGACCTAGCTCTGATACCATGTTAGAATATGTGAAATGCCTTTAAATCTCCCCCTAAGAATATCCTTAGGGAGAGAAGGAAAATCCAATATATATATATATATACAAAATATATAGTTCGTGTCTAGCTGGCGTCGGACTCTGAACAGTTATGATATCATATCGCTAAAAATTGGTTATGTTGATCTTTTGCAGGCTATAACATTAGTTGATATGCCGGCTCCTATATCGTTATGTGCAATAACATCGTTAATCGGTGTCATACTAACCGCGACACTTGAGTTAATCGAAAAACATACGATTCCGACACCATGGCCCCTTTGGTCTTTGGAACAACTTATGTGCTATGCTCTACTGGTATGAATCATCTAGGTTTGACTTTTTATCAGGTCAAATATGTTTTTTTTCCTAGTCAAAATCGATGCTTGTTTTATCGAAAAATTAAGCCCCGAGACTTACCCATGTAGGTTTTGCCTTTTATATTATCATAGTTATTATATTTTTCTTCGAAAATCTAAAGAATCGAAGTCAAAATTGAAGTCATAATTAATGATTTGACCACAGAAGTCAAATTAATGGAACTCGATGGCTTTTGAGGTCAAACCCATTACTATTTATACTACAAATTAGTAGTTATTTTTGCACAAAATTAAACAATAACATTTTCCCACCTCTTTTTTCTAATGAAGATCGATTTAGTCACCATATTTTTACCAATAATTTATAGAAACGACTTTAATTTCAAAATTACCGATTAGTAGTTTGACCTCAAAAGTCAAATTGGATCATTGCTATCTCAGAGACTGAAATTTTGAGGATTAAAACCTTATTGTTCATCGAATTTTGATCGTTTAGATATCATTATTGCTAATGTGTATAAATTTTTAATGTTTATTTGGAAAAAAAAACAGGCGGGAATGATCACCGGAATTTGTTTTAGCTTCAATGGATGGGCAATGAAGAAAAGAGGGCCCGTTCTTGTCTCGATGTTCAATCCCGTTGGAACCGTTATTGCCGTTATCGTCTCGTGTTTCTTAGGTCAATCTATTGCTCTTGGAAGGTACGATCAAAATACTAACGCAATAAACCATTGTACCATGTGCATTAGTAATCGGAATATTTTAAATTGTGGTCATTCGTTGAATAACTTGAAATACATACAACTAGGAACTTGTATATATATATATATATAGAGAGAGAGAGAGGGGGAGGTTCAAAGGAAAATGTGAAAAAAAGAGAAAACTGAAGAACATCCTGGGAGGCTTCCATGTGGACGGTATGCACTAATGCATACCGGTAATTTTTGTTCCTATGCATCAATGCATCTATCATTACAGATGCATTGATGAATATTCATTAATGCATGTTACAAGTTAGCGATATGCATTAATGCATACCGTCCACATGGAAGCCACCCAGGTTGTTCTTCGGTTTTTTTTTAGCGTTTTCCCTTGAACCTCCCTATATATATATATATATACTTAATTATAACAAAATCGGTTTTACAGGAAGACAAACATGACTAAATTTCATAATACTGCTATATAGAACTTGAGTTTTTAGGAGCAAACAATATCATATGTAAAATGTGTTATAATAAGTTAATATGATGCTTTTGAATGCCAAATTTTTAATCTTTTTATGATGACATTAAACATCGTATAACATAATGTATTTATAGAACATTTTTCATTAGTATGCTATAATAATTAATAAAGTTAATACGAAATTTTATTTCAAAATCTAAAAAACTATGCACACAATTTTTTGGTCCTATAAACTTAAGTCATATAAAACAATTAATCAGGACATTTATACATCTTTGGTGTCATATATAACCAATTTTATTGTAGTTTGCGTGAGGCTATACCTGAGATTTTTAGGTATATAACCTTAAATAAGATTTTGATTAAATTGATGACTTTCTCATTAGTATAAACCCATTTTTTCTTTAATAGATCATATTTAATTAAAAACTCCTTTAAGGTCATTTCCCTAAATGACCATGCTATACTATTTGAATTGCACTATTAGATTGCCTAATTCATCTACATAACTCATTAAGTTGCTTAACTTTTTTCTAACAATTTACTGTAATATATTAAGACACAAGTAGTTGGTTAAGTACTTTATTAGAACCAGCGTTAGTTGTACCTTTTAGTTAGGTATAGCTAGATATGCACATAGAAAGTCATTAAATTTGTCAGAAATTGTTAGTATTCAACGTGTCTACATTTGGTCTTATCAAACAGTTTCTAACAGTTATTCGATATTTTGTATCTATACAGCCTTACGGGTATGTTTATCATGTTTACGGGGTTGTATTTTGTGCTATGGGCTAAAGGAAAAGAGGGTTTCTTACAAAAAGATGAAAATGCAATCCAAAGCGAGTGCCATGACGTCGAGAAGCCTCTCCTTCAATAATATCGATGTTTTAACTGTTTATTTGTTTTAACTTCACTATTTGTTATTCAAAATAGAACAAGCAAGTTAGGATCGTAAAACGTTTACCAGATGATCATATACGTTTATCAACAATCCATTTTAATGTTCGAAATGTTATCCGATAAAATAAGTGAGACTTATGAGTTAAATGACTCTTACCAATAAGCGCTTACCCGGTAAGTATTTGGTAAATGGTCCCTAAATTTTCTATAAATATAGAGATTTTTCTAAAAACTATATTTTGTTATTTATGAGGTAAGCAATTCCAACCAACCAATGAAATAAATATAAAAAGAAAGAGAAGAGACTTTTGTTATATTAATGAATATTTCAGTAATATAATTAATGTTGAAATCTCGAAAATATAGAAGCTGTTAGGAGTTTGATGTAATTTTCTTCTTACAATTTTGACTTTCTTCCCCTCCATTTTGAAGTAATTATGAATAATTGTCAAAGATGTTCTTAGCTCCATTTCAAATTTTCCAAACCAACAAGCGATTATGATTTGAAGGTTGTTTTAACTAATGGTTTATCTGTAATGTTCAAAACTGAAATTCAATTACGAAAAATCATGGCATTTTCAACAAACCATTATCCATCGATTTAACATCTTTTTGTATAACGATACACGAAAAAGAAAACGATTGTTTGAAACATAAGCAACATAAATACGTAAACATATTAGGTTGACTTTAAAGAGATTAAACGTGTAGGTTATTCTCTTCAAGCAAATCCGATAGGATGTACCTTTAGAGGGCCATATGTTTTCAAGGTTGTTTAACTAATGGTCAATCTCTATTATTCAAAACGGCCTTGTTTTAATTCTTTTTATAGATGTATGCTTAAACCAAATCAAATAAATTGCAGAGACATTTCATGGAAAAGACAGAAAAGTTGTTTATAAGAAGACGTACCTTTTTATTCAACAAATATAAAAAAACAATAAAATTAATAGGGGTGTTCATAGTCAGATGGTTTAATCCTCAAACTAACCAAACCGCAACGGTGGTTCATAATTTTTTACATATTGTGGATTCAAGTTACCAAACCAGACTGCAAAAAGAAGGTTTGGTTTGACTTGTTTTGCAGTTTTGGACAAAGTAGTATGAGTTTTAAACTAAAAAAACCCCATAATATCCATCTCCAAAATTAAATTTTTACCAATCTAACATTATAAAATAACCATCTATCTCTAAAATTAAAATAAACATTGATTTGACGAAGTGAAAAGACGACTTGAAATATTGGATCTTGACTTTTGACAGATTTTAGCATTTTGTCGATTTAGAGAACACAGACAATTATAAAGTGAAAAATAAAAATCTAATGTGTCGAACAAAACTTTCTTTTTAATTGACAATCAGTTCAATCCAAATCGCTCAACAAACGTTTAAAACCATACATCAGATAGGACCATCCGTTTTGACTATTTTTCAGACCGGACCGTAAGATCATTTAAACCTCTAGAAATAGTCTGGTTTGAACAATCCAAAGATTTTTTAAATACCCGTACAATAAAACAATGTCTGATTAACATATAATATCAAACATAAAACAATCTAAACAATATATTTTAATACATGTTTCATTACAATCGTTTATCTAATTATGATTATCCAATATCAAATATTAAATAATCACTTATAAAATACACACAAAAACCACAACCTTATAAAATATAAATCAAAAATAGAAATATAAAAATACAACTTCCATGCTTCTTTGAGCATGAAACCGTTCGAAAAAACTAACGCTTACATCACCATTTATGCATACGATCACTTTGCGGGATAAAAATTGGTTATTTCTGTCCCGTCAATAAAATTAAGAAACATCAGATTTTTATTTATTTAATTTATATTTTTTTTATTTTTTTTATATGTATTCATATGATTGGTCGACAAGAAGATAACACGAAAATTTAACATAAGTGAATTTTATTCACTTGCTCTCCTTCGTGGGACCCGTAGTTGATGGGTACCCGATCCCATGGCGGGTTGTCGGAAACACCATAAAAATCGACCCAGAAACAGCTCCGATCACTGGCGGCACCACCACCATCAACATCTTCTCGTTAGTCTCGAAAGCCGGATACAAACACTCCACCGTGTTATCATCCAACAACGCCACCGCCGCGAAAACCACCGCCGTGAAGACCGCATGCACAAAGTCTCCGGCCCGGAGCTTGTACTGCGAAACGTCCACGGCGGCAGACGGCGGCGGAGATGGCCAGAAGCCGGTGGCGGTGGCGATGCCATAATGGGTGGTTCCGTCGTCATCTTGGTAGCTGTCGGTGAAGGAAGAGAAGAAACAGGAGAGGCCGCAGATGGCGATGAGGATGGAGGAGAGGTATTTGTTGACGGTGGTGCAGTGGCCGGAGTTGGTGACGACGGGATTGAGGAACTGGAAGAGGAAGACGGTGCCGGTGGGGAGGAGTTTTATGAGGTTTCCGACGCCGGAAAGTGTTTTGTTTTTTATGGTGGTGGCAGCCATTATTTTTGTTGATTGTAAAATGTTTGTTGTTTTTAGATTGATTATAAATATAGTATATGATATATATGTGTGTGTTTATATAGTGATATAATATATATATATATATATATATATATATAGAGAGAGAGAGAGAGAGAGAGAGAGAGGCTTTGATTAGAAGTGGGATGAGTGATGGCTTGTACTCTTCAACTAGGAAACCGTTCTTTAAAGCGTTCCATAAACATCTCATATGACGTAGAGTTTAACTGAAAAGAAGTTTTATCTTTTAAAGATATATGTACATTGGACGGGCTCAAACAAGAACTCAAATTTGATTGTGAACATGAAGATAAAGAAGAATACAACACGTGTCATATTCAGACTAAATAATGAAAGAAAATATTCGGTTTGAATGTAATGTTATTCTGTTTGAATAGCCCTATATTTTAAGATATATATATATATATGTATGCATAGGATCGTGTGAGAAGAAGAGTTAAGGTGAGAAGCGTAAGGGTGAAGATCTCTTCTTATGTTTCTCACCATAACTCTCCTTCTCACCGGAACCAACAACAATATATATATATATATATACACACACGTGAGAACAAATGAGAGCGTGACACGTGTCATATTCAGACTGGATAATAAAGAAAAATATTCAGACGGAATATAGTATTATTCAGACTAAATAACACTACATTCAGTCTGAATATTTTTATTCATTATTCAATCTGAATATGACACATGTCGCTCTCTCATTTGTCCTCACGTTTACAACCAAATTTGAGTTCTCATTTGAACTCGTACATATATATATATATATATATATATAGAGAGAGAGAGAGAGAGAGAGAGAGAGATGAAATAAAAATTAGTTGCCCCAAATTTACATGTCTCGTCAATGAAATTAACACATATCAGATCTTCATTTATTTTAAATTATTTAATTTATGTTTACTTTTCTCTCTGTTTACTTGTATCCATATGATTGGTGAACATGGATGAAACATGAAATTTTAAGACAGGTGATTTTCATCCGAGAGAGAGGGGAAGGTGAAAATCCAAAAAAGTTGGAAGAACATCATAAATAATCATATATTGATACGATATGTATATGTACATAGTTTTTTTTTGGACCGGCGGAGTTAAAGTTAGCTGTTAGCTTTGTACTTGGGCACGTTAGAGCGGGTCAGGTACCCCTGGCGGCCCGCAATCACCTCTCTTTCCAACACCATAATTCTCCGAAATTCGCTTGAAGAAAAAGTCCATTGCAAGGCTTGAACTTGAGACCTACAAGGGCAAAATCCCCCAAGGTTTTTCCTTGGTGGCCAACTGAGCTAGCCCAACTGGTTTATATGTACATACTAATGAAAGATGTTTCATGGTTTATATACATGTATATATCATATATTTAAGTGCATGTATATACAAATGTGCGTACAAATAATGAAAGATGAAAAGAGATGTTATAATTATATCATTGTTTTTGTACCACTTTTATCCGAATTAATTTGATTTGATATTGAAATATAACAACTTAAAAGCAAAGAATGTCTTTCATGACTTAAAATATATTTTGTGACGATCATCAAATATTCTATGGTGACAAGTTATGTAATAAAAGATTGCATGACATAGTTACAACGAATAAAGACTGAGTTACTTGGAAGGGTTAGCAAATACCATAGATGTACCAGATGTAGTTATATGGTAGCACGAGTCACTGTTTCGTTCCTCCATTATACTGTAAAAAGGTTATAGGATCGTGAATGTTAGTGTTTTTTTCTTAGTTTTAATTATGTTTCTGGAAAAAATTGCAATAAAAGATTTGAACACAAGACCACACGTATGGAATACAACGAACTAACCAACAAATCAATGATGATTTTGTGGAAAAAAATATCTCTATATTTGTTTCTTATAGTCAAATGGTGTCACTACTTAGCAGATCTGCATTAATTTTATAATATTGAAGAAAAACTCGGCATAATGACTTGCCATTGTCGTTATTACAAAGTCATGGGGGTAATGCTATAGAAAACAATGGTGGTGGAGGCTGCCGAGGCCTGAAGGGACAAAACAAGGAAGGGAACTCACATCCTCAGTCGTCTGTTTATTTTAAAATTGTTTGCTCAAATTTATAGTGTGAGCGCTATAGAAACCAAATAATAGAACAACATTTGGTTATCTTTACCGAATACTTTGAATTAGACCGGGTTGTACTATATTGTATGTTAAAACAAAGAAAGAAAGAGAAAGTAAAAATCTCCAAATCTGAAAAATCCCTTAAACTTCATATTTAAAAGAGAGAAATAAAATTTAATTATTTCTCACCGATAGGAGACACTGAAATTAAGTGTTCAGAAGAGAGAAATAATATTTTTTTTAAAAGGTTGTTTACCCGGATAAACGTTTATCAAATCATATTATTTTACCCCAATGAATATGGTAAGGACCAACAGTCTTACCCGATAAGTGAAGGCATAGACTTCTACCATGGTTAGCATTCATATAGTAAATTGTTGCATACGATGTCGTTTTGGTGGATTACAATCTTATTCCGTAGATAAACATTATTCTTGAATTTTACCCGTAAAAATACTTATCGAATAAGTATTTAGTAAACGAAAAATTGGTATTTAACAAACGAATGATAAATATATTAAATATTTTAATAATATAGTTAATAATACCATTGTTAAAATAGAATAAACAGTAATAGTTTCATAAAATTTCATTTTAATACTCTAAATTGGAAAAATCACATGCATTTAGCATTTAGGACGAAGATTGTTATACAAATATTTAAATTTAAATTCCAGAGGAAAGAAGTGATGCAACAAGAATGATAAAAGATGAAAATCAGAACCCTTTTCACCTTATCCAACCGGTGTCAATGGCGCCGGTGGTGGTGGCGCCGCCGGAGGACGATACCTTGCTCTCTACCGCTCTACTCCCATCCTGATGTAACCTGTTAAACCAATTCAGCAATAAAAATCTACGAATCTCAATGATTTTGTCGATTATAAAGGTGAAGATGAACAAAACGTGAATCAATCGATTCAAATGTAGATAATTGGATCGATTACAAAAGAAGAGGTGTTATAGTTATCGACGATGATCCACGGTGCAGAACCTCCATTGTTGCTCAACTCACACAGTTTCAGTAACGAAGGATCAACCAGAAAAAAAATTGCGAGAAAAAAATGGTAATGCAACAGTGAATAGTTTAGGGTTAAATTTGTAAATAATCGTAACAAAAAGAAAACCATGCTTTTATAGGTTGTTGAGTCCTCTGGTGCGAAATTTTGGGTATGTCTCTTGTTTCTCTCTCTATACATATAGATTGTTATATGTATTGTGATTTCCTTCGGATTAGCGTCTTGATTTCCTAAGTTAAAAGAATGCGTGTTGTTTTCGGAATTCTGTGCTCTTCTTCAGATTGATGCATTGAGAGTGTTCGAAGGTAAATTTTTGCTGCCAATATGTGTTTGTTTGATTTATTCGTTTGAGGATCGGTAAAACCCTAGATAGATCATTCATGTTTTTCTATCTGTGGTGTATAATAAATTAGGGAATTTCGTAGATTGATTAGGCGGTTTTCTGTATATATATATTTATGACGTTATTAGCTCGAATTTTGCTGAGATGGATGGATTGATTTTGAGATCGAGAGAAGCTATTTAGGGTTGGTTTGGGTTCAAATCCTCCATTGCAGATGGAGGATACTGATGAAGATTTCTTTGATAAATTGGTGGATGATGTTGATGATCAATTTAATATCACTTCATCATCATCTTCACGAAAGGCAGCCCATTTAGATAATGTGAATGATTCTGATAAGGCTAAAGCAGGTGTTAATTCAAGCATCGATAATGGTAGAAATACACTCAAAGAATCACAGGAAACAGGTGGAGGAGGAGGAGGAGAAGATGATAAAGCTTTTTCTACAATTAGTGGGGTTCTCAAATTCGAGTCGACCGTAAAGCAAGTGGACCCCATTCAGTCATTAGTCTCGTCTAATTCATTTTCATTCGATAATGTGAATAAAGAATCTGATAATGGGATAGGGATGGCTGAACAATTGGATTCTACAGCAATTGGGTATCATGGAATCGGGGGTGCTTCGGGTGTTAAGGAGGTACAGTGGAGTGCTTTCACTACCGAGCCTCTTGACAATACTAATAACGGGTTTGGATCATACTCTGACTTCTTTACCGATTTTGGAGATAATTTTGCTGATCAGACGGGAAAAGGGGTTAACTTTACTAATAGTGGATCAAATTCAGTCCATAATCCATCGCATGTCGATAGTGCTGATGGTTATTCACATCAATTTCAAGAAGGTCAGTCCTATACTACATCAGGGAGACAAAGTATAGATGGTCAAGATGTAAATAACAGTCAGTATTGGGAGAATCTTTATCCGGGATGGAGATATGACACAAATACTGGCCAATGGTATCAAGTTGACGAAGGTTATGGTGCATCCGCAAATACACAAGGGGTGGATAATTCAATTTCTGCCTCTGAATGGAACATCTCCAACACGAAATCAGAAGCTGCCGCTTATTTGCAGCAAACTTCCCAATCTTATCTTGGGGATGCAACAGAAAAGGCAACGACCGAAAGTGTCATGAGCTGGGAGGGTTCAGTTTCAGAAGTTAGTCACACTAATGACAGTTTATCAAACTGGAGCCAGGCATCACAAGGAAATAACAATAACGGATATCCCGCACATATGTACTTCGATCCCCAATATCCAGGTTGGTATTATGACATGAATACCCAAGAATGGCGTACTTTAGATGCATATAATTCTATGCAAACCACTCATACTCAAGACCAAGTCGATCAAAATGGATTTCCCACAACTAATAGTTATTACGGAAATGAACAAAAAGGATTTGGTGGTCAGAGCCAGACCGGTAAGCAGTCTGGATTTGAAACCTTTGGTAGCCAAGGACAAGACTATAACTGGAATGGGTCTTTCGGTAAACAGCAAGGTTCAAATACGTGGCAACCTGAAAATGTTAACAAAAGTTCATCTATGTCTTATCCTAGAAGCAACCAACAAGTACAGAATCAATATGGTGCTAATTTTCCTTTAGATAACAATGTTAATCGACAACAGTCTTATGATTATGGGGGAACAACTTCATCTTTTAATAAAGCTAGTCAGGTTCGTAATGAGTTCCCTGCCGTTTCTGGGTCCCAATCCTTTGCTCCTAGTGGGAACTTCAATCAGCCATTCCACCAATCAGCAGCTGAGCAAAGTGAGATGATGAATGCCACAAAGGCTTATGGCAATCAGAACTTGTTAAGTTATTCTCAGCCAAGTGTTCATCAACGTGGACATCACAAATCTTCGGCTTCTACTGCAGGAAGGTCATCTGCTGGCCACCCTCCTCATGCATTGGTTACTTTTGGTTTTGGTGGGAAGCTACTTGTGATGAAGGATGCTAGTCCTCTCATAAATTCATCCTATGGAGGCCAGGTTAGCCGGTTCAACAAATAATGGCATTTTGTTTTGTCTACACCTGTATTTTAACTAAATATTTGTCATGTTATTTATAAATGTTTGTTTTTCATGTAGAAGGACTCAACCGCTGGGTCAGTTGCTGTTCTTAATCTGGCAGAAATTGTTCCTGAGACAGGCGTAGGTGGTTATTTCCATGCTCTTTGCCGGCAATCCTTTCCTGGCCCACTGGCTGCCGGAAATGTTGGTGTTAGAGAGTTGAATAGATGGATTGATGAGAGGATCGCACACCCTACTGACATGGATTATAGGAAAGATGGAGTTCTAAGGCTTCTCCTTTCTTTGCTAAAAATAGCTTCACAACACTATGGGAAATTGCGTTCTCCTTTTGGCACGGACACTACATCAAACGTGAGCTTTTTATTTTTTAGCAAGTGGGTGTTTGGTTTGATGGAATGGTTTTTGAGGGATTTGGATTTCGTGGAAGGATTTGGAATTGGAGGGATTTGGATTTGGAATCTTTGGTGTGTTTGGTTTGTAGGATTTGGATTGGAATTGAATTCCATTACTATATACGAATCCTATGAAATCTCATGAAATACCAACCACCTCCATTGGATTTCAAAATCCTATGTTTGTGGGATTTCAAATCCATGAAACCCTTCAAACCAACATGGAATTGGAAAGTAATTCAAATCCATTCTAATCCTACAAACCAAACGGGACCTAAGTTTTTTCAACTTAACCAGCAATCCTAGTAACTGACAAGCATCTTAGCAGTTTCTTGCATTGTTCTAAGTGAAGTATTTCCACACCGAAGCTCAATTGAAACCATTTGTAGACCAGTTATGTTGCCATAAAAGTTACATGTTCTTGTGGTCTTTATATTATTACCTGTTCTTTATATCATTTCTCATTTGGATTAGGAGTTTCTTAAAATGGATAAACAGTTCGAATTAAAAGATTTATCGATACATATTAAAACTACACAAGCATTATGATCAAAACACGTCTGTTAGCCTGTCAATTGGGGGTTAGTATGTCATCCTAACTGAATGACAACAGATCTACATCTTTTTCTTGTTTCAGTATCTTGGGTCTTTTCTGAATCTTACTGGGCGACTAAATGCTGATCTTTTTGATTATCAGTTCAAGTTTTTAAGGTGTTAAATGTTGTTATACTAATACTTTAACTTGGTGTCATTCGTAACTTCATGTTATAGATACATATATATAGAGAGAGGAAAGTTCAAATGCGAACTCAAATTTGGTTGTGAACGTGAAGACAAATGAGAGCGCGACATGTGTCTGAATATAGATTATTCAGACTGAATATACAAAGAAATATTCAGACTGGATAAGTATTATTCAGACTGAATAAATACTATATTCAGTCTGAATATTTCTTTGTATATTCAGACTGAATAAATACTATATTCACTTTGAATATTTCTTTGAATGGGACACGTGTCGCACTCTCATTTGTCCTCACGTTCACAACCAAATTTGAGTTCTCATTTGAACCCGCCCCTATATATATCTATATATATAGAGCGAGAGAGAGAGAGAGATCAGATCCACTTATATTAGATTTGTAAATGATGACAACTGAAGCCTTTTTACCTGTTCTGTAAATGGCTCCACAAGTTATCTGCTTACACTGTATATATAATATTGGTATTTTGGTATTTAAACCAGGAAAATGACGCTCCAGATGTAGCTGTTGCTAGACTGTTTGCATCTGCAAAGAGGAACAGTGCAGAATATGTCGATTATGGTGCTTTCACCAACTGCTTGCAACAGTTACCTTCAGAAGGACAGTCTCAGGTATTTTTCATCATCTTTTTTTTAATTCCCATAGTAGAACAGCATCTTATAATGCCTGTTCAGTTTCCACTTCTTTATTCTACCCCATGAAATTGCTTCATCTTCCATTACTTATATATATATATGACTTAGGCAACTGCTGCGGAAGTCCAAACTCTGCTGGTTTCTGGTAGAAAGATAGAGGCACTTCAACATGCACAAGAGGGTCAATTGTGGGGGCTTTCCCTTGTTCTTGCAGCACAACTTGGTGATCAGGTCCCTCTCTCTCTCTCTATATATATATATATATAAGATTATATATATACCCACTTCCCACCTGAACTTCCTCTTTCCACCGAACAGATAATGAAGATGAAAACAGACTGATAAAATGATTACTTAAATGGAGAAAAAAGTAAACTCTAGCATTTGAGTCTTGAGAGGCTAGCACTCTCCCGTAGACCACTCACTAAGTTTCTGCATGCCCTACACCACCTACATCAACCCTCTTTATACTAATATTTATTCTTACAAATACCTAAATTACCCCTTCTTAACTATTCTATGGGTGCATGACAGTGTTCTTTATTCATGGTAAAGAAAATCATGGAGAAACTGCATTATTTGATGTTCTTTTGCTTATCCTTTGTTTTCTTTCCGATGTTTCATGGTGATGGGCTCTTTTATTGCAGTTCTATGTGGATACTGTTAGGAATATGGCTCTTCACCAACTTGTAGCAGGTTCACCTTTGCGGACGCTATGCCTACTTATTGCTGGTCAACCCGCAGATGTGTTTTCAACCGACCTTAGAACAGATGGTGGCACTGCTGGTGCTGTAAATATGTTTCCACAGACTGTACAGGTATCCTGGTTATGCTTGGTTCGACATATTGTTTTCTTCTTTTTCTACTCTTATTTCCCTATTGTAGCTTTCAAGATTCAAGAATGTGAATTTCAGACTAATTATTCTTAAAACGTACTTTAAGAGTGAACTATGAGTCTATGACTTGAGTACATATAGGGTGCCTTTGGTACCCTGACAGGATAGGACAGAACAACTGTTGAGCGTTTGGCAAGACAAGACTGGACAGGATAGGACTGGACCTGTGAAATGACCAATCTACTTTAATGAGTTGTTTAGTGTTTCTTTAACCATATAATCAATCTAAATGAAAATTAACAGATAATATTTGAAATTATAAAAACTTTTAACATAAATATTGATTGAAAATCTCACATTCATAAAATTAAAAGATCTAAACATTTGTTATTTTATATCTTATTCATAAAAAAAAATAACTGTATTTTATCCTCTTTAAACTTTCATTTTATTTCTCTCAAATTCCCTTTCTTATTTTATATATTGTCTATATTTTGATTAATTTATGTAATTTATTAAATATTAGAACAGAAATAAATATTTTTTATAACTTAATATATCGTTGGAAAGTTTCATAAATACTATTAAAAAGACACCAAAAGTCCAAAATATGAAGTTTATGGAATTTCAATACATTATTTTATACCTTTTCTATATTATGTTATCATTTTTATTTAATAAATTACATAATTTAACCAAAATATAGAAAATGTACAAAAAATGGAATTTTGAGGACAGTAAACTGAAAGTTTTTAAAGAGAATAAAATACAATAAATTTAATTTAAAGAATGAATAAAATATATAAAGAGGGAGGTGTATTTGATATTTTATAAGGAAATTAGGTTTTATTTTGAGGGTATATTGGTAAAATTTAGCTTGTTCCAGCCTGTTTCATGGGGTGGGTTGGAACACGCCTGTTCCACTCTGTCCCTGTCTGTTCAACATAAAAGTCCTGCCAAACGTGGAACAGTGATCCCTATTCTGTTCTGTTCTATCCTGTCCAGTGTACCAAATGCACCCCTAGGGATGATTTGACAATTTATGATTTTCTGCATTCTAGTTTCCCAATAATGCTTCATTGCCTGCTCATTTGTTCCTTTGCTTTAGGCTCAACTTGGTGCTAATGCTATGCTTGATGATTGGGAAGAGAATCTAGCTATGATTACTGCTAATAGAACCAAAGACGACGAACTGGTGCTTATTCATCTTGGAGACTGTTTGTGGAAAGAAACAAGTAATGTAAGTGTTCCAAGGAAGCATACTGCTGTTTGTTTACAAATTTCCAATTAAAATTCATTCTGTGCTTGCTTTCAAGTTTGTGATTCTTTAACAATTGATTCAGATTATCGCGGCACATATTTGCTACTTAGTTGCAGAAGCAAACTTTGAGCCGTATTCAGACAGTGCTAGACTGTGTCTGATTGGTGCAGATCACTGGAAACATCCTCGAACATATGCCTGTCCAGAAGCCATTCAGGTCCAGCTCATATCCAATCACTATTCTTTTAGGGAAATTTACATAAATAGCCAAAGCTGATAGGTGGTTTCACTTTTTAGCCATTTTCTAACCCAACTTCACTTTTTAGTGAATCCTTACACAGAAGGCTTATTCATATGCGTAAGGATTGATTTTTGGCAAAAACAAAAAATCCTTACGCATATGCGTAAGGTTTCTGCGTAAGGATTTTTATTTTTATTTTTTTGACAGAAAACCATTCCTTACATAACACTACGCTTTTAGGGAAATTTACATAAATAGCCAAAACTGATAGATGGTTTCACTTTTTAGCCATTTTCTAACCCAAATTCACTTTTTAGCCAATCCTTACACAGAAGGCTTATGCATATGCACAAGGATTGATTTTTGGAGGGGAAAAAATCCTTACGCATTGCAAAAAGTGAATTTGGGTCAGAAAATGGCTAAAAAGTGAAACCCTGTTTGCTGATTGGCTACTTCTGCCAATTTACTACTCTTCTATTTTGCAGAGACTATATTGATTCTTGAACCTGTTCAACCTTTTCCCCCTTCTTGCCATTGAAGTATATAATATTTATGTACGGAAATACTCGCACACACTTCTTGCCTTTTGTTGAGGTTTGAACCCTTGACCTCCAAGAAGGTTGGGTTACTGGTAGAGTTCATGGGTGGGACTCCCCGCTAGACCCGCCCTATCCAGCCCGCTTAGAAAAGTGGATTTGGACTACCATTCCCAAAGAAATGGGCGGGCCGGATTGACTTGTTAAAATTAATGGACGGGCATGGGCGATGCAAAATAAAAATTGGACAGGTCTGCCCGGCCCGTTAGTATTTTTATAATCAAAATTTACAAATAAAATTGAAAATTCTTGATTCTCACTTAATTATGACTCATGATAATAACATTCTTTAAAAATCTAAAAAAAGCAAAAACATAGTTACCTCAATTGATCAATTCCTTATCATTTCATTTGGTTATTTCCTTTACCGATACTCTATATTTTGCGAAACAATTTTTTTTCTAAATTATGTACATTGTTATGTATTTATGTCTGATTGTAAGTTGGAAAACTTGTTATGTACTTTCAATTATTTTACATGATTAGTGACCTTATGTAAGTTTTGTTTTCTTAAAAAATATAAAAAGATTTTTAGGCCCATTAGCCTGTGGGCAAGCCCGGCCCGTTTATAGGGCCGGTATGGACAAGTTTTCATGTCCGTAAAAAGGGTTTGGGCCCGTTGGACAAGAAAATTAGGTTAGAACTCGGCCCGGGCCCACAAATGATCTGCTCTATTTAGTGATTAATGGCTATGATCCTCTAGATTTCCAGATCAAAAATTAGCTTTTCTACATGGGTATGCTTCAATGGATCATAACATATGGTGCTATTAATTTTATTTTTGTATTAATTTGTTGAAATAACAATATTGTGAATGCAAGCAGAGGACAGAGGTGTATGAATATTCAAAGCTATTGGGGAACTCGCAGTTCACCTTGCTACCATTTCAACCATATAAGCTTATATATGCACATATGTTGGCTGAAGTAGGAAGAGTATCTGACTCATTGAAGTACGCATACAAAAACTAAATATATTTCTTGGTTCGTTAGAATATATTGTTTCTTTATGCTTTTTTCTCCTTAAGTGGTTCTTTAATTCAGGTATTGTCAATCGATATCAAAATCTTTGAAAACTGGCCGAGCTGCGGAAGTAGAAATATGGAGGCATATGATTTCATCCTTAGAGGATAGGATAAAAACTTACCAACAGGTAACCCGTTCGTACTCTAGTTATTCGTGCATTAGTGTTATTTCTTGTAAGTATATAATATTTAGAGGAAATTATGATCCTGATTTCTTTTAAGTATATAATATTTAGAGTAAATTATGATCCCGGGGGTTTGGTAAAAATTACGATTTTCGTCCTTATTTGAAAATTAATTAGATCTTAAAATGACCAAAACGCCCCTGAGTTAACGGACCTTTTTAATGGAAGTTAGTTGGAGGGACCAAAAGTGAAACAAAATGGCAACCACGGTGACCAAAACTGTAATTGAGGGACGAGAGTTGCTAGTGGGTGGCAACCACAGGGAACAAAAGCGTAATTTACTCTTTCTTTTAAGTATATAATATTTAGACTAAATTACGTTTTTCGTCCCTGGGGTTTGTTAAAACTTGCGATTTTCAAATGCGGAATAAAAATCCCCTTGTGGCCACGGAGGTTCAAATGCGATGACTCCGGGCTACTCGCGAAGTGGGTGGTCGCCCTGGGATTAGTCGGCTCGCATAGCGGGTTGGATATCCAGGTTAATCAAAATAGAAAATAAAAAAAATTGCGATTTTCTTCCCTGGGGTTTGTTAAAAATTGCGGTTTTCGTCTCTATGGTTTAGAAATTTCGATTTTCGTCCCTTTGGTTTGTAATTCATTACTATTTTCATCCTTATGATTTACCTGTGGTTTACAATTCTTTACTGTTTTGGTCCCTTGTACTTTAAAGGTATGATTTAGTTAGTCCAGAGACGAAACTAGCAATAAATTACAAACCATAGGGAGGAAAATTGCAATTTCTAAACCACAGGGACAAAAATCGAAATTATTAACAAACCAACATGGGACGAAAGTTATATTTTATTCTAATATCTATATGCAACAATTACTCACACACACTCCTCACCTGGTTTGAACCCTTGACCTCCTAGGAGGTTGGTCTCTACCAGTAACTCGAATGACCCATTGGTTGCATTGGTGTTAATTTTCTCTAAAGTAGATTTTTTTTGTTTATTAATTATTATTGTTGTTAATAATTTTCAGGGCGGGTTTTCTACAAACTTAGCTCCGGGTAAATTAGTTGGAAAATTGCTCAACCTTTTTGATAGCACTGCACATCGTGTAGTTGGGGGACTACCGCCACCTGTCCCTTCAACATCTGGTGCTGGTGCGCAAAATTACCATTATCACCAACCCACGGGCCCACGGGTATCCGCTAGTCAGTCAACAATGGCGATGTCGTCATTGGTTCCATCTGCATCCATGGAGCCCATCACTCAGAAATCTGCGGAGGGAAACAACAGAAGAATCATGCATAATAGAAGTGTATCTGAACCTGACTTTGGTCGGTCTCCCAGGCAGGTTGTGATTTGATTTCAATTCCGTGTGAACTTTATTTTTTTACAACCTTTCAATTTATGTGAGTATTCTTCTGAATGAACCAAGGTTTTTAAAAGCGGAACCGCGCCTCGAGGCGTTTTCCCTTGACGAGGCGAGGCGTAATTCTCGAGGCGGTTTGAGGCATAAGCCCCGAGGCGGATATATCTATACACACACACACACAAAGTGGGAGACTGGAGAAGAAAAAAAAGAAATATATATATATATATATATATATATATATATATAGAGAGAGAGAGAGAGGGAGAGGGGGAGGTTCAAGGGAAACATTAAAAAAAAGAAAACTGAAGAACACCCTAGAAACCCTCCATCCGGATGTTATGCATGCACAAATGCATAGAAGCGATTGAAGCTTTTTTTTTTCTATGCACTAATGCATGTTACAAATTACCGGTATGCATTTGTGCATACCGTCCGGATGGAGGGCTCCTAGGGTGTTCTTAAGTTTTCTTTTGACGTTTTCCCCATAACCTGACCCTATATGTGTGTGTGTGTGTGTGTGTATATATATCTACCTTCCATATACTCTTCAAAGTGAGACATTGGAGAAGTGGGAAATAATATATATATATATATATATATATCTACCTACCATATACTCTTCAAAGTGAGACATTGGAGAAGTGGGAAACAATATATATATATATATACACCTTATCTAATTCAAGAGTTTTATTCTTTGAATCTTTGTCTTTCTTCTCTTGTAATGAAGTCTTCACTCTCCATTTTTCTTCCCTTTTTACTGTTAAATAAGGAGAAGAAATAGTGGGCGTCTAAGAGGAGGAATTAATTCTAGTAAAAGATGAACAATTGCTCTCACCTCTCGTATCATAATACGTGATGCGGGAATCTTTATATAGGATCAGGTTGAATCATCAAAGGAAAGCTCTGCAGATTCACAAAGTAAAGCATCTGGTGGTACTTCACGCTTTGGTCGTTTTGGCTTTGGCTCCCAGCTCTTCCAAAAGACTGTCGGTTTAGTTCTGAAACCACGCCAGGATAAACAGGTATCAATTATTATATCACATGATCTAATGGGCCACCATTGCTTCATGCATAAACATATCCAAAATAAATAAGCGGCGGACGTTTTTTTATAACCGCAGACCAGCTTGCAAGCACGTTATCAATCACATTCAGATTTTATATTTTGATGAATGTTTTAAGTGCAGTTGAAGATAGGAGGGGGTGGTTTAAATAAGGCTAAATATCACGAGAAAGTAAAGAAGGGAAAGTTAAGGGAAGGTTTATATATGAATCATTGAAACAATGTTGAAAAAAAATCTAGTTGAAGATGCATATGTGAACCCACGTTACAGATTATTTATATGAGTTCACAACTTCACATATGCATTTTCCAATGGGTTTTTTCAATGATTCACATATGCATTTTCAAATGGGTTTTTTCAATGATTCACATATGCATTTTCAAATGGATTTTTTTTCAATGAGTCGCATGTATTTTCAAATGCATTTTTTCAATGATTCACATATGAATATTCCCTTCTTACCTTCTCACGATAGTTATCCTTCTTATTTGAAACCTCCTACAAGGTTGGAATTTATGGTTTTATCATTCTTAGAAAGTAAAATACACATTTAAGTAGAGTATCAAGTAGTCGGTAAGCTATTCAGCACGGAAGTACTAAAAAGAAGTAATAAGGGAATTGTCTAAAAAAAGTTCACATTTTATATTTGCAGGCGAAATTGGGTGAAACGAATAAATTTTATTATGACGAGAAACTTAAAAGATGGGTAGAGGAAGGGGTGGATCCACCAGCAGAGGAGGCAGCACTTCCTCCTCCCCCAACAATGGCAGCCTTCCAGAATGGAACACCGGACCATGGCTCAAAAAATGCGGCAAAGAGTGAAGGGGGTCTTAGCAACGGAAGCTCGGAATTTTCGGGTGGAACTTCCGTGGGACATAGTTCGGGAATTCCGCCAATTCCAGCCACTTCAAGCCAATTCTCAGCTCGTGGAAGGACGGGCGTTCGATCTAGGTGACTGAATCTGTTTTTCTCTTTTCATGATGCTAGATTATGATTTCTTATCTTATGCTGTTGATTAGACAACTAGTTTATATATATATATATATATATATAGAGAGAGAGAGAGAGAGAGACAAAGACACACACAGAGGAAAGTTCAAATGCGAACTCAAATTTGGTTGTGAAAGTGAGGACAAATGAGAGCACGACACATGTTATTCAGTCTGAATATGACACGTGTCACGCTCTCGTTTGTCCTTATGTTCACAACCAAATTTGAGTTCTCATTTGAACCCCCCCCCCTTCCCCCTATATATATATATATATATATCGAATCAAACCAAGCTAAACCAAACCAAACCAAACCAGGGGGATGTACACAGACTTGCAACTATAGTTGCATGTTGTTTTGGTTTGGTTCAGCTGCCGGTTTGAATAAGGGTCTGATTGGTTTAGCTTTCCGTTAAGGGGCTGTTTGGTTGGTTTCCCAATAAGTTCTGTATGGATAAAGCTGTCTGTGTGGATTAATCTATCTATATAGATTGGGAAGGTTTTTGTTTTGGAGGGTTTTTTCATAAATGGAAGGAGCGTGTTTTTTAATTGGGAGGGGCAGGTTTGGAAAAAGATTGGCTTTCTGCATTAAGCTTCCCCCTAGAAGCTTCATGAATAAGCCACTTTCTATATTATTAAATTACTAACAAACAATTGTGTATAGCTGACTGAATAAGCTTTTGAGTTCTATGAAGCTCATTAAGCTGCTAACAGACAGACCCTGTATGGATAAAGTTGTATATGTGGCTTAGAGAGTTTTTCCATAGATGAAAGAGACGTGTTTTATTATCGGAAGGGGCAGATTTGGAGGAAAAAAAAACTTGGCTTTCTGCATAAAGATCCCCCTAGAAGCTTACTGAATAAGCCACTTTCTATAACATTAAGTCACTACCAGTCATGTATAGCTGAATGAATAAGCCGAGTCCCATTAAGCTCAGAAATACTTATATTATTGAAACAATACGATTGACATTTTCTTTCATTCGCTGCAGGTACGTCGACACTTTCAATCAAGGTGGCGGTGGCGGGAATCCAGGCAAGTTATTCCAATCACCTTCCGCCTCTTCA
Organism: Silybum marianum; assembly: GCA_036898165.1. Taxonomy (NCBI): domain Eukaryota; kingdom Viridiplantae; phylum Streptophyta; class Magnoliopsida; order Asterales; family Asteraceae; genus Silybum; species Silybum marianum. The sequence continues at coordinate 27,024,877 of CM072544.1, read as the reverse complement.
GTCAAACCGACCACAAAATCAAACCCTAAATTCTTCGTTCCAATGGCTGTACCATCAGCTGAACAGCAAACAGACACTTTCCCAGATAATAACACACACCACCAAACTACAACCACCGATGAAAACCCTTCACCTCCTTCCATACATAACCAATTTCAATCGCCCCCATATACAGCCACTATGCAAAGATTTGCAAGTATGGATGATATCTCAAAAGGAGGAAATACCCCTTCATTCCCGAGTAACACAAGCTCACCTCGTTCACGAAGAACGGTTTCATGGGGCGGAAGTACCGATGAACGGTTTTCGGTTTCTAGTAGCGAGGTGGCGAAACCGAGTGGCGAGATTTTAGGTATGTCGCAATTGTCGTTTATGCCGAATGAACGTGGAGTAATGCCGCCGCCCCCGGCGGCAACTAATAGTGGTGGCGATAGTTTTAGTGATGACTATCTTCATGAAGTTGAACTTTAGAAAAACGGAATGTTTGTTTTTTTTTTTTTTTGAGATGAAAAGGGTGGTTTTTTTTGGTTTTTTTACTCACGGGTATGCTAAAAAAAGGCTAACGTGTGTACTTATAGAAGATAGGGTTTTGCTTTGAATGTGTCGTTGAAAGGGCGGACCGAAGGGTGTCAATGTATAGTTTACTTGTTCGCCGATTAACGAAATATATATATATATCCATGAAGATCTTGATAATAAGTTGGTTTTGGGAGATTGATATATACAAACATATATACATACATATATATAGATATATATATATATAGAGAGAGAGAGAGGGGAAAGTTCAAATGCGAACTCAATGGTTGTGAACGTGAGAACAAATGAGAACGCGACACGTGTCTGAATGTAGATTATTCAGACCGAATAATTAAAGAAATATTCAGACTGAATAATCAAAGAAATATTCAGACTGAATAAAACTGAATATAGTGTTTATTCAGTCTGAATATGACACGTGTCGCGTTCTCATTTGTCCTCACGTTCACAACTAAATTTGAGTTCTTATTTGAACCCGCCCCTATATATCTATCTATATATATATATATATGTGTGTGTGTGCGCGCGCGCACGCACACGTCGCTAAATTTTCAAATAATGTGATAGATTTTGTTCTATAACTTGATGCTTGCAAGATGCAAATGATGGTTAAAAGGTTTTTGAACCCCAAGTGTGTTTAGGTTCACTTAGTGCAATATTTGGTGTGGTGAAGTGGAGTTTTGGAAGTTTTTTGTGATCTTTGTAAAAATCACTTATTACCCCTTTTCTGTTCTTTTAATCAAATTTTCATGCATAAAGGTACGGGGTTGATACGTAACTCTTGAGAAATTGTTATGTAAATATGCGAGGCATATATCTATAAATTAAATAGTAGTGTCGTAAAACACGGTTTAGAACTTTTGTAATACAGTTTGCATTCATATTAAACCGTACTTTACGTTACAGTTTATGGTTTTAAATCATCAAACATCAACTCAAACCATACAACACCATACATTTTATATACATATTTAAAAAAAAATACATAATATATTTGATGACAAAAACAATGCATCTATTATGATCATAATAAGAAAGTATAGCCGATGAACCGTGTAAAAATAACAATTATGGTGAGAAGATGAGAACAGTTCTAAACCTGAGCCTTTGAATGAGTTGACTTTTTAATCTAACTTTTAGTACCTTCAACTATATTCATTTGTTTTTTTTTTTCATATTTATCTTCACTTTTAAGTCATTTTTATAAACTTTTACATACATTAAAACACTCTCACATACATAAAATTTGATAAAGTTTTGATCATGATGATAAAAATAGGTTAATAAAGATAGTTGAATTTACATAAACATTCAGTTCTCACCTTCTCACCATAACTCTTAATCTCACTAGAACCCAACCCTAAGAATATTAACCATGTTATTGATAAAATAATTTTTTATTAAAGTACATTGATTTTAACATGATTAAACAAATTAAAAATAAATAAATATAAATTTTACATACAAGAATCTCCCCTTCTCTATTTCAAACACAATTTTTATGGGGAATTTCTTGTAATTATGTAAAGAAGAAAATAACATCAAATTCGGCATCATCGGGTCAAAATTCAGCGGACCCAGGTGCTCGAGGGAAAGGTATCGTATCTCGAATGTTATCTAATCCCGTTGCAAATTGCACTAGCCTCTCGAAACCCAACCCGAAACCCGCATGTGGAACTGGAATACACAAAAACAATCATGACTAAAAGTTAAACCGAGTAAGATGACGTTTTCAATGTTTGAGTAAATATTAGACCGTTTTCAAGAAACTAAGGGGCTGTTTGGTTGGTTTTCCATTAAGTCCTGTATGATAAAACTGTCTGTATGGATTAAGCCGTCTGTGTAGATAGAAAAGGTTTTTGTTTGGGACTTGGGAGGGGTTTTTCATAGATAGAAGCATATTTTTTAATTGGGAGATGTTGCTTTGGTAAAAACTTGGTTTTATGTAAAAAGTTTCCTCCTAGAAGCTTACTGAATAAGCCACTTTCTATATCATTAAGCCACTACCAAGTACCAAACAGTCATATATAGCTGACCAAATAAGCTATGAGTCCCATTAAGCTCATTAAGCTGCTAACAAACAGCTTAATGGATATAGCTGACCGAATGAGCTATGAGTCCCATTAAGCTCATTATGCTGCTAACAAACAGACCCTAAGAATGCAGTCAGGGACTCAGGGTAAGAGGTTCAGTCTGAGTAAGCCCAAACTGATAAGGGTCGTTAACCAAGTGGCTGGATAAGCACTTACCGAGTCAGAAAGCAACCCTTTTCTTACTGGTTCAGCATATTTGCGGGTCAAAATGTGTCGGTAAACAATAACATTCCTTCTTACTGGGTCAGCACCTCTTACCCATTAAGAGGCAGTCAGTAGGTACTAGGTAGTAAACAACCCCTAACAGATAAATAAAGAAAAGATGCTAACCTGTACCATAACGCCTAAGATCCAGGTACCACCAAAAGCTCTCCTTATTGAGGTTAAGTTCATCCAGACGGTTTTCCAATAAATCAAGACGTTCTTCCCTTTGACTTCCGCCAATAAGCTCACCAACCTAGCAAAACGAGAAATTTCATAGCTATGGTAATTGAATCAAATGTCTAAAATACCCCTCAATAACGACAAATAGGGAAATCTTGTTAACTTAACAAACTACTCGATCTCGAGCTTATAAATTCTCGAGCTCGAGCCTATCTCGAACACACAAAATACAACTTGTTTAACTTAACGAGTCGAGTCGAGCCGAGCCGAGCCATTCGAGTATACTTTTCTGAGCCAAACATGCTCATATGTTCATAAATAATAACAATAAAAATATAAAAATTATCAACCTCAGAGCCAATAAACGAGTTAATTGATCGCGAGTACAAGCCCAAAAACACGCATCAAGCTCAATAACTCAAAAAATATTTGAGCTCGAGCCCTACATTGAAAAAGTTATTTGAGCTCGAGCCAGATAATTTTTTCGAGCCGAGCTAAGAAATAACCTAATAGTCGACTCAACTCGGCTCGGCTCGTTTACACCCCTAATCCCAGAGCCAACCGTCCTAGATATTATTGCTTCCGTCCCAATTTAAGTGTCTACAATTGAAATGACACACAGTTTTAGGCATGCATAATAATTACACTATTTTGGTAAAGCAAAATGACATATTTACCCTTATTTAATTTCTCCTTCCTCACAACTCTTAAATATTGGTGCATAAATTTTGGGTAAATTTGAGAATTTGGTTATTTACTTTTGAACGTAGACACTTATTTTAGGACAAATATAAACAGAAATGTGGACATTTAAAGGTATCCAGTCCCTTATAAGGCAACATTTTTTCACATGAAATAATGAACGTAGATATTACCCGTGGAACCAGCAAATCCATAGCTGCAACAGTTTTGCCATCATCATTTTGCCGCATGTAAAACGCCTTGATATCCTGGATATATATTCAAGAAAATATAAATATAAATATTTATTATTTTTAGTTAATTGTTTCATTTTACGCAAAAAAAAAGTAGGGAAAAAGATGATGCCTTTGGGTAGTCGGTTATAATAACTGGGCATCCACTGAATGCTTCCTCTGTTATGTAACGTTCATGCTCACTTTGCAAATCACATCCCCATTTTACCTATTATTATATAACCAACATACAAGTAACAATTTTATTCCACGTAAACGTTCATTTACACTATAAATAGAAAGAAACGAATATTAATAGCTCAATCCTAGAAATTTTTGCAACTACAAGATGTACAAAGAGAGAATTACCGGAAACTCAAATTTCTTCTTTGATTTTAGTAGTAGTTCAACTGCATCTGTGTAAGTCAGTCGCACAAAGCTTTTCTCAACGACATCCTGTTGGAGCAAACTCATGAGTTATATATGAATATATATATATAGAGTATATATATAAGGAAAGGTCCCTAGGAACCTAAAATTAATTAGAAACCCGGAAACTGCCCACGGGATGAAACGTGGCATATTCACAAGAATATGGACGTGTTATTCATCATGAATATGTGATTCATGATCAATAGTACGTCCATATTCATCATCAATGTGCTATTCATGATGAATAACACCTTTATATTCATATTCATCATGAATGTATCATTCACGATAAACATTCATCTTGAAGAGGGATGCGTGGCATGTTGTGGCAGTTCCTGGTTCCTAATCAATTTTGGGTTTCTAAAGGAACCTCCCTCTCTCTCTCTCTCTCTCTCTATATATATATATATATATATTGTAGAGGGATAACTATGAGTTACATAGAAAAATCATACGCTCAATCGGTCGATGATTCCTTTCTCAATCCAATTATTGAAGAAATCCATATCTTCCTTGCAATTTTCAAGAACATGTTTCACCTAAAACACGGAAAAGCTCAAATTAATTTAAAATCTTCTTATTGAGAGTATGCCAATAAGACTCTTTTCTAGAACAGATAACTATAAAAGTGGAACCTTTTTTTGGGAAAGAGGGATAAGATAATCTACCAACTACAAAGGGTCGATAAAGTAACATACGACATACTGGAGATAGGCAGTGGCACAGGCCATGTCATCATTCAGGTCCGCAAATGCAAGCTCAGGCTCAATCATCTTCAAAAAGATTAAAAAAAATAATAATAACTATAAAAGATCGTTTTTTAGTTCTGTAATGCACTAGAATTGTTATAAATAAAAGAAAGATACCCAGAATTCAGCCAAATGTCTAGAGGTGTTGGAATTTTCTGCTCTAAATGTAGGACCAAATGTATACACCTGAAAAACAGTAAATATTTCTCAAGAACTGAAACGATAAATGTCGTGTGCTGAACGGTTCTATAGATTTTGAATAATATATGAAGGAAAAAAGACGTACATCAGAAAGAGCGGTAGCATATGTTTCGGCATTGAGTTGGCCAGAAACCGTCAAGAATGCTGGTTTTTCAAAAAAATCCTGTGAAATCAAACTGAAATTCTTGAAACATAACTTCATGTTTAAACAATGCAAGTGTTGTATAATAGAAGGCAAGATATATATATATATATATATATTATATAGAAGAAAATTCAAATGCGAACTCAAATTTGGTTGTGAACGTGAGGACAAATGAGAGAGTGACACATGTCCGAATGTAGATTATTCAGACTGAATAATCAAATAAATATCCGGACTAAATATAGTATTTATTTAGTCTGAATAAGAATATGAAACGTGTCGCGCTCTCATTGTCCGCACGTTCACAACCAAATTTGAGTTCTCATTTGAACCCGCCCCTATATATATGTGTGTATATATATAGGGTCAGGTTCAGAAGAAAACCACAAAAAAAATGAAATATTGAGGAACACCCTAGTAACCATTCATCGGTATGCACATGTGCATACAATAAACCAAGTGTACGTATGTGTGTCGGTATGGCAATAAGTGAATGCATGTAAACTTTATGTAAGCATCATATGCTAAAAAAATGATTAAATTGAGAAAAGAACATAAAAGCCTCACTTGTGACCAATCAATTAAGCCGTTTTTTGTTCTTGGGATGGCATCAGCCGGAGAATCAATGGCTTCTTTGGAGCTTGGTATCTGTTAACACGACATTTAAATCAAAGATAAAACAAAAGAAATATTTATCTTGGAATCTTGAATAAAACAATAGTTATAAAATTGAAAATTACTGTGTGTGTGTACTCTAACTTGAGAGTATGCTCAATGCCAAAAGCACGATATAGAATGGTGGTATGAATGTATTATTAATAAATTCAATAAAGCTTGAATAAAAGAGAGCATACCAATGTGGTTACACAAAACTGCTCGCCAGCACCTTCACAATCCGAAGCGGTAATGATAGGACTTGAGATCCAAACAAACCCATTTTCTTGAAAGAATTTATGTGTAGCATAGGCCAAAGCGTTCCTAACCCGTGCTACCTAAAGTTGAGTTAATATTAAATGAGTTAATTGGGAAAACGGGAAGGACCCAACCAAGAATATAGAAGTTCTCAAAATCAACCAAAAAAGTCCCTCAAAATCAACCAAAAAAGGGGAATAAGTGTCTCAAAATCAACCAAAAATTTGAAAAAGTCTCTCGAAAGCAACCAAAAAAAGTCCCTCAAAATCAACCAAAAAGGGGAAAAAGTCTCTCAAAATCAACCAAAATTTTGAAGAAGTCTCTCGAAATTAACCAAAAAAGGGGAAAAAGTGTCTCAAAATCAACCAAAAAACTGAAAAGGTCTCTAGTAATCAACCAAAAAAAACCGAAAAAGTCCCTCGAACCAACCAAAAAAATTAAAAATCTTCAAAATCAACCAAAAAACTCAAAAAAATCCCTCGAAACAGAATTAGGCTAAAAACACATTGGGCGACTTTGCAGGCTTTTGATTCACCTTAAAGGTGCACCCGCTCAGCAAAAATCCTGTGTCCACCATTGTTATAAGATATGCTAAAAGTGGTAAAAGAATTCCTTGGTAAAGAATTTCATCTCATGGTTTACAAACAATCCGATTACTAACAAAGGTAGCACAAACTATATATAAAGAGAGGTAAGAATCATTTGTGAATAATCTAAATCATACCGCACCAAAAGTGTTTGTTCTAGGACGAAGATGTGCTTTACTTCTTAAAAATTCTCTGGTGACCTTTTTCTTCTGGATAGGAAATGATGGATCGCTCTTACCAACCTACAAGTGTATCAAAAAGATGAGGATGTATAAACATTTTACAATTGATGCTACAAATGGTACAATTTCGGTATGAGAATTCATATACGTATTAAATTTGCAAAATAGTACTCCTATATCCAGATGAAATCAACAAAAATATGAACTCTGGGTCCATGTTGGTCTATGAAAATCCAAACCTTCACAGTAAAAACTCTGTTCAATGTTACCTTCACCGTGTGTTTTGCTGTGAAGTTTCAAGTATAAAAAAGTGGTCTCACTGGTCTGAGATAATCCCAAGTCTATATACATATATATATATATACACACACACACTATATACATATATTAAATAAAAATAAAAAGACTAAGGTCGGATTAGGGGCGGGTAATGCCATCCCCAACCCTACACGTAAATTTTCCGTCCCTACTTTTATAAGAACAGTAAAATTTAGTAAGATACTTTTTCTGACCCGAATCCCAACTTTCAAATACTATAAAAAAAATGGTTGTACCAATACATCAATATTTAAGTTTTAGATTTATAGGATTTATACCGTAACAAGTTTGTGAATCTTCAGCTCTATTTTTTGCTTCTTTCCTTGGCTCGGTACCACAACTCCATGTACACAGATTGACGCACCTGTTGCTATCAAACCACTCTCCACCTATCAATAACCAAAGAACGACATTTATGCTATACATTGAGGGCTTTGATGATATCAGCAAAAAGAACAAATATTATTTGAAGAAGAATTGTACAAAAAAGTATGATTTAATAAAATAATAATTGTTTTGGCATTAATATGCGTTGCTGCTGCTTTCAACAAACTTGATAAGACAACTAGTGACTGCAAGTCTAATGCTACTAACATTTTTACAAAGCATACATATATATATATATATATCCTTGTAGGCTGTCGCATATAAAGCCATGTTCCATGCTAAGATTATGTTACCATGATTAGCTAATCACATAATATCTTCTTTTCCTATAACAGTAATAGCCCGATTCACCAAATGGGTGAATTTTACGTGTCAAATACCATTTCAAAGAAGTTAAAAATCAAGTAAATTATAAGGTATAATCATTGATTAGCGAACAATTTGCACACTTCAATCAGAACATGCATTTCAAAATAAATAAACTATCTCTTCCGCTACCTGATCATAACCTTCAGCATCTGAATCGATCACGCATTGCATGTTTGACAGGCATGAACCATCATTCACCTGCACTGAATGGATCACCCATTAACTACCCACAAAAAATACATAGTTATAACCAGTTCTATGTATAATTATGTCATGTCCGTAGACTAATAAGTGAAATATCATTTGAACAAACATATAACCAAGACTCCATAAGTCTAAGGAGTAGATAAGTATTTAATTCATTTGTTCATAATGTGTTGCAATTATAATGTAGTTTATCATAATTGTCAAGGTATTAGGGGCAGATAAGTTAAATACTGTATAGTTAGATGCTGGCTCAAAAACAAACCAGTTGAAGGGTACAAACTCGTACAAACCAACATAAAAATATTTTTTTTCATGATTTTTTTTCATCAAATGCTATGATTTAAGATGTTATTTCACATATGTTTGTTTCATAATGTAAAAGTTGCACATGTATTTGTTTTCATAAGTTGAAAGTTTCTGATATATTTGTTTCATAATGTAAAAGTTTCATATGTATTTTTTTTCACATGTAATTTTTTCACAAAGTGAAACAAACATATGTGAAATAACATCTTAAATCATAGCATTTGATGAAAAAAAAATGTTTTTATACTGATTTGTACGAGTTTGTACCCTTCAACTGGTTTGTATTTGAACCAGCCTCTACTTACTTAATAGACCTATGGAGTATTGGTTGTATTTTTGCTAGAATAATATATCGCATGAAATTACTGTTTTATTGACGAGACGCACTTTTTCTTGTGAAATATCCTTCCAACAAACAAACAACCTAAGTCTAATGGTTTGATAATTGCCAATGTATTAGTGACATTTAATTTCAATGCCACTAATATATCGGCAATTATAATAAGCTCATTAGACATATAGATTATAGAGCTTGGTTGTATGCTTGTTGGGATGATATTTAACAGTTAAATGTTATTAACTGATTTATAGACACTTGTTATTAACTGATTTATAGACACTTAACGTTATTATACAATAAATTGATATATAGACACTTAATTTCGAGATATGTTATCTCTAGCTAATTGGGATTAAGTTGATTAAGAGGTTATTAAGACGGTCTAATCTTTAGTGGGAGCCTTAGAAATACCATTGTCATCCACATTATTATGTTGCTAACCATCAACTATATACTACCTTTGTTGCAATGAATTTTCAACATGTAAATCAATCAAATAACCAATAACTGAAGTTCCTAATATGCATTTAATATACAAAAATGAATAAATAAACGACTCAAAAGCTAATTCGAACAAATATTCATCACCATTACCTCAATGAATGTAACACTGCTCTGAACACGAAGAGTTCTAACCCAACCCCTAACCGTCAACGTTTCACCTAATCTCTCCAAACCCTCGCTTTCCCCTCCTTTTATATCAACAATCCTCAACCGTTTACGAAATTCCCCAACTCGTTCACCGGTAGATTCGGTTTTGGACTTCTCTACGACCTCGCCGGAGGATACGGCGGCAGATACGACGGTAGAAAAGCATCTCCGGTGAGGTACGGAATCGTTTAAGTGATTGAAGTAGAGCTGGTGTTTTGGCGGGTGATTACGAAGAGTGGTGATGATTTGGTATTTTAGTTTGGTAGGGTTTGGTTGGTGATTGCGGTATAAGGACAGGAAGCGAACGGTGGAGGAAAACGGTTTCAGCCGGAGAGAAGCGGTCGCCGGTGACAACGCCGCCGTCGCCATTAGTTTGCTCGGCTCTCAGTGAGCTCTCTATCTCCGCTGCTTTGTGGCTAACTGTGTCAACAATTGACTGATTTATTTCTTTTCTTTTTTCTTTTTTTCTTTTTATTTGTCAAAGAGTAAACTACATACTTGGTCCTTGTATTTTATTAAAAATGACCATTTTAGTCCCTGTAGTTTCAAATTACGAGGTGTCCATCGTTGGTTTGTAAAAACGTTCGGATTTGATTTCTCCTTCTAGTGGCCGTTAAATAACGGATATTTTCGTTCTTTTATCAAAAAAAATTGTCTTTTAACAAATCAAAACCGGTTTTATAATCTTGTTTCCTGTAGTTTTTAATTAGGTAAACGACTAAAAATATTGAGAAAGAGACAAAAGTATCGCTTGTTTAACAAAATTTTGTAAAAATCATTAGAAGGATAGATTAAGGGGTTGTTTAACAAAACTTACTTGAGTACTGGCGAAATTCAACACTATCACTTACTTCTAAAGTTATGTTATTTTATAGAATAAAATATGACAAAAACTGAAAATCTTATCCGGTAAGAACAATGACAATGATCGGGATGCTTATCTAAGCATCTTGTTAGTAAGGGTAATGACTTTTACGCAGTTAGCGTAAACGAAGTAGATTGTTACATATGATGCCATTTTGATACACTAAAATTTTATCTGATAAGGTAAGCAATATTATTAAACCTTACTAGTTTTATATGTTTCTTGCAAACTAGTAAGTAATTACCACGTAAGTTTTTTAGTAAATGGCCCATTGGTTTCTCCAGCGTTTACTCTGTAACGTTTACCTTTAAGAGTCAACACTTTTACTTAACTTACCGGGTCAGACTTTTCGAAATCATATGCAACAATTTTTCGACAAACGCTTACCGAGTAAGATAAGTCGTTACTCTCATTATCGAGTGACTCTCGGTACTTGTCATTACTCTTACCAGATAAGATTTATATTGATCGTAATGTTCGTCGGATTAGGAAATAAGGGTTGGGTTTTGCTCTTCCGGTAAGAAAGAGAGTTAAGGTAAGAAATGTAAAAAGAAATTAATTCTTAATTCATAAATGAATATCAGATAAAAAATGATGAATGATGCCGATGTCTTGATACGTTTCTCAGTTTAATAAACACTTAACATGGTGAATAAATATTGGTCAAAAAGTCAACAGGCAACGATGAATCTGAGCCATTGATTTTCATCTTTTCGCACAGCCGTGATGGTTAAGGACCACCACAACTCCGACTCCTGTCTATTACCCCGGTCGGTCGACGTCACAGTTCTCAATAAAAGATTTTCCCCAAAATCTACATAAAAGCTTCTCCATCTACACCATTGAAGCTTATTTAGAGAAGAAATCAAGCCAAAATCATGGCTGAACATGCAGATGATTTAGACCAACTCCTAGATAGTAAGTCGACTGAACCCTTTCCCTTTTCCCTTCGTGTTTTTTATAGGGTTTTGTTTGATTTCTCGAAATCAATCAAACAGTCGACGTTTGAAACTATTGTTTTGTTCATACGTATTTGACTGATTGTGTGTTGAATCTCAATTAGGCGCTTTGGATGATTTCCAGACCCTCAATTTTGCTTCTTCTTCTTCTCAGAGGTTCGTAGTTATTTTTCCTGATTCTTAAATTGAATATGAATTCACTGGTTAGGTTGAATTTGTATGGTTAAAACCCTAGTACATTTCAATATTCAATACAGATATGAGATCACAACTTCAGAACAATCTTTAATTTTGGGTAGTTGTTACTTAGCTTTTCCAGTATGGACAAAATTTCAATATAAGATTATGGGTTTGCTGGTTAGCAGGAGTTTTGAAAAGTTTGATTTTGTCCATAAGATTTATATATCTTGTAATTGCCTTGGGTGTTTTACTTATTTGATGATTAGTTAACATTTTGACAACTGTTTTATATATTTGTTGCAAACTAGTGACTGTTCTTGCAGAAATTTCGAATATATAGTTTGCAATTTAGAGATTTTTGAACAAACTGTAAACTGGAGGAGGAGTACAGAGGGTAGGCACAGGTGGTCGGTGGCTGATGTCACATAGGGTGCGTTTGGTATGCAGATGGAACCGGATAAGATAGGACTGGATGGACGAGAGTGAGTCATGTGAAAGAATTGTGGAAGGTTTTAGGGTTTTAATTTGATATGGGTAGTTTAGTAATTTTCCATTTTTGTCCCTCTACCCATTGGGGTACCCTCCCGTTGCCCTACCTTTGTGTGGGATATACCAGGTATATTTGGTTTGTTTTTTTTTCTAAATGCAAATAGAAAAGGCATCATATTTTCTATCTTTTGTTCAAAATCAATCGTTCTTGCAAAATGTTGTGTTTCTTATGCAAAAAGGCTAGTATGATGGTTTGAAAAGTCGATTCATTTGATATTTAATTAATGCTCAAACACTATAAGCTTATCGCATTTTGCAATTTTGTTGGGATGGATGGATAAAGTTTAAGATGATCATGACTTTTCTTTTTGTATAACAAATTTAAGCTCCATCATTTATGAAACCCACAAAATGAGTAACGGAGAAAACTGTATAGATAAATGAAACATGAAGAATTTTATCTCAATTTTGAAGTTGAAAACTTATCCATTTGTTTCCAAAGGTCATGTTGTATCTTGTCTTTTTTACTTAAAGTACTAATCTATATACGGTATTGAAGCTTTCTATTTGAATTGACACACACACACATATATATATAGGGGCGGGTTCAAATGAGAACTCAAATTTGGTTGTGAACGTGAGGACAAATGAGAGCGCAACACGTGTCATATTCAGACTGAATATAGTACTTCAGTCTGAATAATCTACATTCAGACACATGTCGCGCTTTCATTTGTCCTCACGTTCACAACCAAATTTGAGTTCGCATTTTAACTTTCCTCTCTCTCTCTCTCTCTCTCTCTCTATATATATATATATATATATATATATTAAAGGTATGTATCTGTTTTGTGTCTCCTTTTGTAATAAAAGTAGAGATGGTGGAGGGAACAAAGCGGATGCTTCTTCATTGCCAAGTGGGGTTCAAGGATTAGGGTTGGGTCTTCCGGATTTAAAAAGTAAGAACAAAGGAAAGCAAAAGGCGGCACCAAAGGAGTCACATGCTACGGAGACTCTCAATAAGTTGAGAGAGCAGACTAGGGAGACCGTTAAGGGTTTGGAATCTATAGCGGGTTTAAAACAACCAAGTGACATCGAGGGTTTGGGAGATGATAAAATGATGGAGGATTTGGTCAAGCAGTTTGAAGAACTCGCCAAATCTCAGGTACTTCTTATGACATTTTTCAATTTAGGGTAATGCATTTGTGATTGAACTATGTTAAGGTTTAGGGTTTCTTTGATTTTGGTGTGTTTGTCTTCTATTGTTGATGTTGATAAGAATATTACTAATGGTTCCAAACTAGAGATGCACTTCGATTTTAAAGGTCAAGTGGGTTACGAATCACGATCAACTTAAAAGTTGATACTTATTTCGTCACAAAATAAATGCACACAATGAAAATGGCTAACGATTTTTAGAAATGTAATTACTATAGTTTTTAGACTACAAAAAGACAAATTTATTCTTAATAATAGAGGGAGGAATGGATTTTTCCATCTCATACTTGAGGGTAAACTTGGTAAGCTAGCACTTGCTTTCAAAAATGGACACTTATTTTGGGATGTAGGGAGTATGCTTTTTTAACTTTTTGAGGAACATTTCAATCGAAATTGAGTTTTCTGACAAGAGTTATTTCTAAATTGTTTTAAAAGAATTAGTACAATATCAAGGTAAAGTACTAGTATTGAAAGTAAAAAATTGACCTTTTTCTTTATCCATTGGAGATTTCAACATGCTCAGTGATCGGTTTTCTTGTTGGTATTAATTTTTTGACTCCTTTAGGCTTCATTTTATGAAAGATTTTCAATGTTTACATGATGGGCTTTTGATAGTAGTTACTCCCTCTATTCCCAAACAAATGATGGCTTCCTCCCCATAAATCGCTGGTTTCAGTCTCCTCAGGGGCAATAGGATTTTTGGCTAAAGGAGCGGCAAGATATTATTTTCTTCCTTAACTACATTCTTTATTCACTAAATATTATATCCTTCACTTTGGTAGGACATGTGTAGAAAGAAATTTCTCCATTATATTCTTACTAAAAGGTGGAGGTGGGATCTGGTGTCTGGTGGGTAAGATGTACGCAGACCTGACCTCTACCCTAAATAGTAGAGTGGCAAAATATTATTATTCTTTATTCACCAAATATTATTTTCTTCACTTTGGTAGGACATGTGTAGAAAGAAATTTCCCCATTATATTCTTACTAAAACAAACCAAACCAGCCACATATGTCCCACTTGGAGGTGGGATATGCCGTATGGTGGGTAAGATGTACGTAGACCTGAACTCTACCCTAAAGAGCAGAGCAGCAAAATATTATTATCTTCCCTAATTATATTCTTTATTCACTAAATATATTTTTTTCATTTTGATAGGACATGTGTAGAAAGAAATTTGCCCATTATATTCTTACTAAAACCACATTAAACGAGCCCAATATGTCCCACCTAGAGGTGGGATCTGGCTGGCGTCTGGTGGGTAATATGTACGCAGACCTCCTCTACCCTAAAGAGTATAGTGGCAAAATATTATTTTCTTCCCTAATTATATTCTTTATTCACTAAATATCATTTTCTTCCCTAATTATATTCTTTATTCACTAAATATCATTTTCTTCCCTAATTATATTCTTTATTCACTAAATATCATTTTCTTCCCTAATTATATTCTTTATTCACTAAATATCATTTTCTTCACTTTGGTAGGACATCTATAGAAAGAAATTTCCCCATTATATTCTTACTAAAACCACACTAAACAAACCCCGTATGTCCCACCCGAAGGTGGGATTTGGCGTCTAGTGGGTAAGATGTACGCAGATCTGACCTCCACCCTAAATAGTAAAGCGGCAAAATCTTATTTTCTTCCCTAATTATATTCTTTATTCACTAAAATATTATTTTTTGCCACTTTGGTAGGACATGGAGTCAATAGTAGAGACAATGATGCAACAACTTTTATCCAAAGAAGTTCTTCATGAACCCATGAAAGAAATCGGAGAAAGATACCCGAAATGGTTAGAAGACAATAAATCTAAATTAAGCCAAGAAGAATACGATCGTTACTTTCATCAACATGAGCTTATAAAGGATTTAAACATAGTTTACGACACCGAGCCTAATAATTTCAACAAGATCGTTCAACTTATGCAACAAATGCAAGAATGTGGTCAACCTCCAAATGATATCGTGCAAGAACTTGCCCCTGATTTCGATATATCGGCTCTTGGTCAACTGTAAGTAGTTCCCTTCATTTATTGTTTGCTTTTTTAATTTGTCGATTTATGTATTGTTATATGCATATTTGGTGTATTTCCCTAGTTACGGTTGACTTTTGAGGTCAAAAATTTAGTTTTCATATTCAAATTTGGTAAATACTACAAATTATATAATAAATATTACAAAAAGGGCGGGTTCATATGAGAACTCAAATTTGGTTGTGAACGTGAGGACAAATGAGGGTGCGGCACGTGTCACGTGTCATATTCAGACCGAATGATGAAGAAAAATATTCAGACTGAATGTAGTGTTACTCTTATTCAGTCTGTCAGTGTGAATATTCGTTCATTATTCAGTCTAAATATGACACGTGTCGCTCTCTCATTTGT
Organism: Silybum marianum; assembly: GCA_036898165.1. Lineage (NCBI taxonomy): Eukaryota > Viridiplantae > Streptophyta > Magnoliopsida > Asterales > Asteraceae > Silybum > Silybum marianum. The sequence goes on along the minus strand of CM072544.1, from coordinate 27,009,058 downwards.
CCTAACGTTCACAACCAAATTTGAGTTCGCATTTGAACTTTCCTCTATTACAAAATATGTAATAAATACTTGAAATAATGATAAAGGTGTTAACTTTCAACTACATCTATGAAATCACACATTGGTTGGACAGGGGAACAAACTTATAAGGGACCAAATACTTTCTCTATCAGACGCATTTTAAAACCGTGGATAAAGCAAACAATATCTGGTACGGTTGGTCAGGGATGTATATATGGTTTAATTGTATATAGTCCGAAGGTCTACTGAACAATTCAACTATTGAACTAAATTTATCACAAATACAACTATAAAACTATTGGGGCATTTGGTTCGGATAATGTTTGTGGAATAAATGGAATATGTCAAAGGAATTGGAAATTGATGGATTTTATAGAGGAAATTGAATCAAGTTTACACACGTTTGGTTGGAAGGAAATAGAATGTAATCTGTCCGTTTGGTTTGCAGAATATAACTTCAGAATTGTAATGAAATAATGATAAAGTACCAAAATACCCTTTGTGTTAGCATTTCAAATTTCAACTCTATTATTGCATATTTAGTGGTCTCTAGTTAAATTTTGACTTTTGAGGTCAAATAATCTTGTTTTTTTTACTTCAAATCATATACAATTTCTGTTGGAGAATTTTGAATTTTTTTATTTCAAGGTATTGTTTTAAATGATTTTTTTTCTTTTCTAACACTAGTATTTAATGTGTTGATTAACATATAATTACTTCACAATGTGTTTGTTTCATATGTATTCGGTTCATAATCTGAATTTTTTTTAAGAGTACTTTTTATTACACATATTTCATGTCAATTTTGTATTTATAAATTTTGACATCTGAATAAATAGTATTGTTTTTTATTGATAAAGTTTAATTTAATGTCATCTGACTTGTGATTTCTTGGCTTGCAGATCCCCTGAAATGTCTGATTCTCAGAATTGTTGTATAATGTGAGATTTGAGATAATATGCAAGAGACTATCCCCTCTTCCATTTGCTGTATTGTTCTTTTATTAGATTGTGATAAAAATAAAATTTGTTGTGACTTGTTGACCTTTTATTTAACAAGCCCTCCTTTTATATACATATATATATATATATATATATTTGCTCACTTTTGCAGAAGTTGTGGGTCTTCATGGAAACAGTTATTCTACTCTGAGGTAGATGTCAGGTAATCAGGTCTGTATACATCTCACCCCTGATCCTATTTTCGAGTGGGATTTACTGTGTTAGTTTGGTTTGGTATTCATGCCTTCATACAGAACTCATCCACATTTTTCACCTTTAATGAGGTTTGAATCCTTAATTTTATTATGAAAACATGATCACAGTTATCAACGATAATAATAATTATAAAATACATATTTAGGTTTTGAGTTATCGATTCCACTAGTATGGTGTTGGTCATGAACACTTAACTTGTAGCTGAGATGGACTTTTCCAATTCTTGGGTTGTTCGATAACGATTTACTGGGATGTATAGATATATGTCTTATTTGGTAAGTCATGTAGGGTTGTTCAATTGTGATATGATCCGGATGATGGCTTATTCGTTAAGTAGACATCATCCGTATTTTCTAGGCCGAATTTCGATTTATAAGAGAGAAATTTTGATGAATATCGTTTTTTAAACTACTTTACATTTTTTTAAACATAAATACTATAAAATAGAAAGTCTGAAACATTGTCAAATGGTGTTTATATCATTAAGGTCATAATTATTTTTATTTAAAAAAACACTTATATTAATGTTTTTTTTTAATTCTATAATCTATTATACAATATATACACATTTTAATGGAAAACACATCCAATATATACACATTTTTTTTAATTCTATAATTTATTTTAAATCTCTATGGACAACTTAATATATACACATTTTAATGGAAAAAATAAGTGAACAATCCCTTAGTGGATTCAACATTCTCCTATCTCATCGGTCATTACCATATCATGATATCATTGTGTAATCTCCTAAAATTCAGAGCAAATTAAAACCGAATAATAATACGGAAATAATTAGAAGATCATCCAATAAATAGGGAATGAGTATGAGAGTTTATATCTAAACATGAATACTAAAATAACAACCTATTAATCTGTACAATTCGAAATATATATTACATTCGGGTGTTACTAGTAACATCAAAATAACTGATCTGATATCTCCACCATGTACACTCTACGTGTATTCCTCAAAAAGGTGTCTCCACCGGCACTACACTCCACTCCTTTCTAGAGATCCCCTTTATCCCCCGATCACCTGCTAAACCACACTTAAAATCAAGTGTTAGGCTTACGCCTAGTGAGAACAAACAATTAAATTGATAAAGCCGTATAATATTTAAATAAAGTTACAGTTCAATTTATCCCATTTAACTCTACTTGGAAGCTTACTCTTGGTGAGCAAAGATCTTTTAAACAACCGAGGGAGACCCGATATTCCATCTTTAGTGACAGATACAAAAGTATGTCACTACTCAATGTTCAAGCTAACTATAAAAATCAATGGCAACCGGCAACTTCCAGTTAATACACCTAAGTGTAAGGCCCTCGATGACCCCTACAAAAGCCCGTGCAATAGGTCAATGGCAACCGGTATACACCATCTAATACACCGAGATTTAAGGCCCTCGATGACCTCCCGATGCACACGCGTGTAGTCAATGGCAATCGGAAACAACCGACTAATACACCTAACTGTAGGGCCCTCGATGACTACTAACGCAACCAAAAGGGGACGACCATCCCGACTTAAAACCGACTAAATGCCTATGAATCCATTACATACTTGTTTATTCTTCAAATACATCAAACGAGACGTATTTATAGTTTTCCCAACTCCGAAAACTTTTATATAATCATTTCTTTTCGAAATATGCATTTCATCAAATATTAGGTCAAATCATTTAGTTTCCAAAATCAAAGATTATCTCAAGATAAAACTTTCCCATGTATTTTAAACCAACTATGATGTTCATTTCATCTTCTAACTCAAATACCCAAAATACCTCATTTTGACCTAAAATCTCCAAACTCAACCAAATACATAAACCCTTGACAATATAAGTTTAAAATCAGTAAGACACAACATTTATAACATGTATTTGAGGTTAAAGAGTTTGGATTTAAACTCACAAAACTAGGGTTAGGAAAACCCTAGAAATTTCCCTAAAAGGACGAAGATGATGGAACTAGCTGAGAGGAGTCAAGAACACCACCACTTGGAGCTTTAAATACTTGAACCACTCCTAAATCTTCAAGTTGAGAGGAACAATAAATGAAGTGAGATGAAGTAGGTGGAAGAACAAAACCCTAGAAAATCGCCCTTTAATGTTGTGCTCCCGATACTGATTTTGGTAACTGATAAAATGAGAAATTTAGCTGAAAATCGCACCTTATTGTGCTCATTAGAGTAACGGGGCGACTGTGACATGGCAATATCGCCTGTCACTATCGTCGGGTTTGTACCGCAAGCCCACAACCAAAACACGGAAACAAGGCACGGGCGATTGTGCCCTGTCAAAATCGCCAGCCAAGGTCGCCAGAAGTGTACTGTGGGTCGATTCTCGAATCCGACTAAAATGAAATCCGGGTGATTGTGCCCTGGCGATTGTGACAATCGCCTGTCAGGGTCGCCATCCCTGTACCGCGGCCGTTTTCGTGTCCGATTTTCGTTCTCCTCCTCCAATCCAATGCAACCTAACTTCAACCACTTGAAACACTCCTATTAGCTACCTCTGGGGACATTAAAATACAAGGTCTATTAATATCTTGAGTATAAAATTCCGGATGTTACACATTGTGTCTCGGTAAATGAGCCTGTACACATATAATAAATAACCCCTTTCTAAAATATTGAACACATATAACATATATTTGATCATTACGGAAATATTGTTCTTGATATACATCTCGTTTTAATATAATTGAATGCAGATGGATCATGGATGGATAATAATGATGATCTTTTATATCAACTATGATATTAGAAATCAAACAAAAAGATTATGTAAAAGAACAATGAAAATACACGAAATAAAAATTGTAAAATTTCACCGGTTTAAATGATATCTTTACAAAGGGATGATTGATAGCTTTACGAGTGAGATTTACTTAATAAAATAACTCTAAATGGATGTTTGGTTAGAGCTATTAAGTAAATAATTAATTAGATTGATTTTTTTGTTTGGTTTAATATTATATAGACCGCAAATCAAATGCAAACATTCTAAATGTTACAAACTTAATAATTATGTAAAGAGTAAATTATACTTTTGGTCCCTGTGGTTGCCACCTACTATCAAGAGTAGTCCTATTTCTAACTAATTACAATTTTAGTCATTATGGTTATCAATTGGTTTCAATTTTGGTCACTATTGTTGCCACTTAGTTTCAATTTTGATCCCTATATCTAAATTTTATTAAAAAAATTAGTTAAACTAAGGATATTTTAGTCATTCTATCATTTCTTTTAATTTTGATTTAAAATAATACATATATTTCATTATTATATTATATTATAATCTATTATTATTAGTATTAGTATAAAAACATATATAGATATAGATATATACACATATATTTATTTGCTTCATCACATACACAGTTACACACATATATATACACATATGAGAGATATCATATATCATATATGTATTTATAATATATATACATAATATATATTTGTTTGAATGTTATCTTTGTCATGTATGCATTTAATGGATATATCATATATGTATGAGTAAACTAGGATTTTCGTTCTTATGGTTTGATCTTTATAACTATTTTCGTCCCTGGTCTTTAAAATTTGCTTTTATCATCCTTGTGGTTTCTATTTTATTTCTTTTTTCGTCCCTCAGACTAATTTTGTTAAATAAATTAGTTAAATGCAGGACAATTTGGTCATTTAACACTTTCTTTTTATTTTTCCTTTTTTTATTAAATTAAAGCATATATAAAATATAAAATGACCAAATTATCCTGAATTTAACTAACTTATTTGAGATAGTTAGTTTGAGGGACGAAAAACGAAATGAAATGGAAACCACAAAGACGATAAAAGCAATTTCTAAAGACCAGGGACGAAAATAGTTATAAAGATCAAACCTTAAGGACGAAAATCGTAGTTTACTCTATATGTATTTATAATATATACATAATACATATAATTTTTAATTTTTATAGAAAAATAAAATAAAAGACTAAAATACTCTTGAGTTAAAAGGATTTTAAATTAAAATTAGTCAAATGGATCAAAATTAAAATTACGTGTCAACCACAAGGACCAAAATTGAAACCAAGTATCAACCACAATGATTAAAATTGTAATTAGTCTGAAATAGGAGTACTCTTGATAGTAGGTGTCAACCATAGGGGCCAAAATTGTAATTTACTCTTATGTAAATTATGAAGGTTTATTTATCATGATTTGAATATTTATGAAAGGTGATTAAAGTTCATTAGTTATTATTAAAGTTTTGTATTAAGAGTCAATATATTTATGAAACCAAATGGACAATTAAGATTAGTTTGTAAACATGGGATCGTGTGAGAAAAAAAAGTTAAGGTGAAAAACATAAGAAGAGATTTGAACCCTTGTTCACTCTTAATCTCACACTCACTTATGAATTGTGCTACTTACATTAATCCGGTGCATCTTATTAGCGTCGATCTTCAATTATGAATAATCCAAGGGTCCATATCCCTTCTTACACTTTTCACCGTAACTTATCTTCTCACCAGAACCCAACCCTAGTTTGTATGGTTTGTAACATTCGATTGATTTATATTTGACAGGGCTCACTCATATAATGTCTCTATTGGTTCACAAGTTCAAATTTGCATTCCCGATTAAATTAGTAGAGTTCCATTTTTTTAATCAACTGTCATTCCCTAATCTGAACCAAAGAGTCCCTAATGTTTGAAAAACATACTTATCGTGCAAGAAATTGTTATTTGTTATAATTAGAAGGACCAAAATTGAAAATATGTTTCACGTGTTTAATTTACAATCATGATCCAATTCTTATTCGTCTCTCCTGAGGCTGAAACTCTTATCTATCCTTCTCACCAGATCTCATCGCTACGATTCTTTCTGTTGGAATCATCGTCTCTCGTAAATCTCTGTTACTCGATCGATAATAGGTATGATCTTCATCGTTATCAGCTTCTATTTTCAGTAATACATCATCTATAGTTATGTTTAATTCAAGGAGTGTATCGATATATGTGTGTGAATATACCAACAGTGATATGAAATTATGAATTCAGTTTCAATATGGAAATTTGTTTGATTTCTTCTTTAAATGTGTTTAATTTCCGGTTGTATTTAGTTTTAGGCAACAGGATCAAGTTTAAGATAGGAACCCTAAATTTTAGAGCGGTGATCGAGTTTTCTGGAATTTTATTTTATTATTAAGCTTAGTATTCGCATTTTTAGGGGAATTGACTTTATTTTGTTGATAATTACACTGATTTTCAATGGTAGGATCCCCAAATAAACCATGAGGCATGAGCAAGTTGTTTTTCTTTCTAGCTTGTATCATTATTGCTGCTTCTGAATGTTGCCTGAAAAAGCTGTTCCTTGACTTAATCCTTAATGGAATCAGGCCTTATTTTGTCATAGACCTTCTATACTTGGATAGTTGAATTAGACCCTAATCTATTGGTGGTGAGGTAGTATATTGAACTTTTGTTTTACAAAAGACATGATTTTTGGTCTAATTTGTATTCGGATTCAAGTTTTGATAATGTCAGTTAGTTATTTCGATCAATATTATTGGAAAGATAAATATAGTATACCCAAGGAATGGAGAATATGTTAAATGGAAGATGCAAAATTACTGACTGTTGGGTTTTGGTGTAATTATACACTGGTTATCGTATGCTGAGCTAACATGTATTTCTTTTTGTAGTGTTGCATTTCAAATGGCAAACCGAGTTCCAATCCCTAGTAACAACTCAGCACTCATTGCTATGATTGCCGATGAGGTAATAAATATTTTCTAATTGATATGTGCGTGCATTGAATATTGCTGCTGTGAAATATGCGATACTACTTCTCTGCTCATATTATACTGAAAATGTTCGCTGTATGAGTTGTTTATTTATTTGTTTACTTTCTGGATAAACCTTTGACTTGGAAAAAAATATGCAGAGAGAGAACAAAATTCTCCAATTGAGATGAATAGAACTAAATCAAATCTAGTACAGATTTAATTAAAAAAAAGGCAAACTAATGACTTCTATAATAATTTTCATTCCTGTCAGCTGGATATGAAGATGGGTGGATAGCAAGGTGTTTTCATATGGTAGTGAGTCATTGTTGAGTTTATCTAGGCATGGTTTAGAAGTTTCATGTAGTCGTCCACTTTGACTTGCTTTCAATATGAAATTTCAATGTGGAAGTTAGTTATATGATGAAGCTGGACATGCCTTTACCCTTTTCTATCTCAATCAAAAACAGTTATACTACATGACATTAAGGTTCATACATTTCCATCTAATTACAACTTATTCTGCTAGTTTTAAGCCAAGCAACATCTCGAGATTGGAGTTTTCTGTATAATTTGGACCTTTTTAGGTGAATGTGTTGTGCCTATCTTAATCTTTGAAAACATATATATTATTAGACCATTTCTTTTAAAATAGCTCACATGTGTTGGAACTTCTTTTTAAGGTTTTCATTGACCTTTAAAAATAATACAGAATCCATGTAATGGGCTAAGGCCTTGTTATGACTGTAATGCACCATACCATATATGTAAATTAGTATTCTTGAATTTGGATTGAGCCATAGAGGTAATACATTTTAGTTTTCTATTTGCTGGGAGGGATCGTTTTTTTTGGGGGGGGGATTGGCTTGGGGTGACGGCGGTAGTGCATTGGAAAGGATGAGATCCTTATTCCTTCCTATTTATTCTGTGTGTCCCATTGATTTGAACTCTAAGGGGGCTGTTTACCAAATCTTACCCGGGTAAGTGCTTACCGGCAAAATTTAACACTACCACTTACTTACCGGGTAAGATTTTAGTCCACCAAAACGGCATTGTATGCAACAATTTACCCGGTAAGCGCTTACTGTGCTAGGAGTCGTCGCCATCACTTACTGGGGTAAGGCTCTTGGTCCTTGATTTCCTTGTCTTCGCTCTTACCGGGTAAGATTTTTGGTACTTGTCATATTCCTCCGGTATGACTTCGTAAGCGCTTACCCGGGTAAGCGTTTGGTAAACGGCCAGTCTCAAGTCAAAGTGGTTGTAAAAGCTAATCACTTTTGGTCATATTTTCTCAACACAATGTAGAGACTAGAGAGTAGCTCTTATAAATTTTTGGGAAACCAAATGTTTATGAGTGTTATCATTTGCTTTGACTCAGTGATTTCATGTTCTATTTCAATTAATTCTTGATGCTTTTCAATATTCTTATAATATTTTTTATCTGATGTAGGACACGATAACTGGATTCTTGCTTGCCGGAGTTGGCAATGTTGACTTGAGGAGGAAAACAAATTACCTGATTGTGGATCCAAGTACTATTTGTTTCTTTAACATTTTTTTGCATTTCCCATCAAGTTTTATTATGCCATCTTTTATACAGTGTAGACAGTAGTTACCATGCATACTCATGTGAAAATTTTAGACAATTATTTACGTTTACATGAAGTGGAAAAAATGTATAACATTAGTCACAATCACTTGCAATATAAAGAAATAATACAGGAAAGCTAGTTATGCAACGGTTGTCATAATTTATATGAACTGTAGGCTAACCTCAAGTATATACATATCATAATTTTTCTTGAATTTTGGCTTGGTTAGCACTGGTAGTGTGAATTGAGTCTCCTTATTTTGACCACTTTAGAGAAACCCATATGTATTTTTTATTTTTGTTCATTATCCTTTAAACTATTTCTATGTTTATACTCAATTATTGGAATGCTTCGAAATGCTACTTCATATCATGAAAATTGCAATGTTTTCTTTTTGGAAAGGGTATCCTAGGTACTTGCCTAGACTAATCCCTGACAATTTTAAGACTGCTAAAGCATGCGGCCTGAGATAATTCCCTAGTGGCCACAACTTGTTTGCGCTTAGATTCGAACCTGGGTTAGATGGGTTATCTAGCCTCATCCCTCACAAGCCTTAACCAGTACGCCACAAGCCCTTGTGGTTAAATTGCAATGTTTTACCATCCCAACAGTTTTAGGGGAGTGTTTAGCCATTTCTCGGGTGTCTAAATATTCTTCATAAATTATGAAATAATGGAATATTATAGACCCAAATTAGCATCATCAATTTTTTATAATGCTAACAATGGGAAAGTTGGTAATGTGATTTGAAAATTCCCCAAAACTAAAATGTTGCAATTTATATGTCGAAATAATGGAACCCAAATGCCGAAGCTGGTTAGTTACTTTAATTCGGTTCACAACTTATTAGTTATGAATTATAATCACATTGAATTTCGAATATGATTATTGATAAAAGATCATCATGAATTACAACAAAAGGTTGAATTTTTGTTGAAGGTAACTTGTTATTTGGTTAGGGAACGGCAATAATCCGTTCTTCTCTTGTTTTCATGCTGTTAATTTATTTATTTATTTATGATTGTTTTAAAGTTTCTTTTTCTGCTTTCTAAATGTTCCTTTAATTCTGTTTCAGAAACGACCGTGAAACAAATTGAGGATGCTTTCAAAGAATTCACTACAAGAGATGACGTAGCGATAGTCTTGATCAGTCAATATGTAAGTAATCACATTTCTATTACTTTATGAAGTAATCATTCTTCCTGCTTTTAGTAGTTTTTTATATAATTTGGTTATTAGGTAAGAAAAAAGCGAATTTAGTAGTTATGAAATTGAAACTAACTGTTTGGCGGTTGCTGAATGGTTTGATGCAAAACATTAAGATGCTCTTTAAGATATAGTGCAAAATGAAATAATATAATTGTTTGGTAATTGTTCAAAATGAAATATAATTATTTGGTAATTGTTCAAAATGAAATCAGGCCTCTGAATGGTTAAGGAAGGTTCAAGATACAAAATGATTCAGAGGGTTTTGGAACCATTAAGAGGCAGACTTATTTTTTGCCTAAAAGGATACAACTCTTAGCAATTCAGAGGTTGCCTTTTAATAGAACTATTAAGAAGTACACAAACACAGTACATCCAACCTGAAGGTGGGGTCCGGGGTTTTTTTTTTGGGGGGGGGGGGGTCGGATGTACCCTGTACATTCCGTACCAGATATTGTCCACTTTGTCCACACCTGGACTCACGGTTTTAAAACATGTCTGATAGAGGAGGTATTCAGTCCCTTGGATTATGCACAAAAATTGTTTCCACACCAAGCAATTTTCTGCATTTTAAAGTACGACCGTCTAAAAAGTCGTTATCTTTTTATTTTAAATATTTGTTAATATCGTTCTTCACAGGTGGCGAATATGATAAGGTTCATAGTCGATAGCTACAACAAACCCATTCCAGCTATTTTGGAGATCCCGTCAAAGGACCACCCGTATGACCCCACACACGATTCCGTTCTATCTCGTGTCAAATACCTCTTCTCTTCCGAATCCGCCTCTGATAGGCGTTAGAAATCAAGAAATCTTTTATTTTATTTACGAGTTTTTGTGGTTATCTCGACATAAATTTAAACAATTATGGGTGTATTTTGTATTCAAATTTGTGTGTGACGATAAAAAATGCCGTCTTTTGTGCATTGGAAGTGGGTGAAAAGACCGGACTCGATTGATTACGTATGGAATTCTCTCTCTCAATAATAGGTTTTCGGACCTAACGAGTCTCGGCTCCTCATCGATTCTTATATTTGACGTACATTTATTGGTGTTTTTTTTATAATTTTTCTGTATGTTATAGAAACATTTATAAAGATTCATTTTCGATAAACAAAGATTTGGTCGTGTTTGGTTTGCAGGATATAGTGGGATATAAAATCGGATTCTATTCTAATCTTGTGTTTGGTTTAAAGAAAACTTTGGAATTGATATTCCACATATATATTGGAGTTATAATCCTATGAATGTGGTTGATACGTTACGGGATTTTATGAGATTTTCTTGTGAAATATATTTAAAACATCTCTTTTGTAATAACCATTTAATAAAGTGTAATTTAAATTTATTTATAGATGATTTACGAAGAATAAGAGGACGTTTGGTTCTGACAAGGGAATGAAAATGACAAGTTTTTCATTCCTCCAGTTTAATCATGAATGAAAATTTGGGCTATTGGAGGAATGAACCCATTATATTATATATAATCATACAGTTTTTTTTAATTATCATTCCCATTAATTCCTGCTTAATATCCTCTACTAAACACATCCTAAAATTCAATTCATGTTCATTTTAAATCCTATCTGCCAAGTAAACCAAAAAATTTATCTTTTCACAAAATCTAAATACCACACATGTTTAATAAAACGAATGGAGTTGATGTTCATCAAATAAATTTGACTGATGATTTTATTTTGCCATAGAAAATATTTTTCTTTGTTCATTTTGAATTTTTTATGCAAAAAGTATCGGCTTTTTTTCCTCTTTCCATTACGATCAAAATTCAAAAACAGCGGTAGCTATTGTGTTTTTAATATTTGTATTCTAAGTTTTGCTGGTTTTTGTAAAGAAAAGTATATATTTTCAGAATTTTATGTGGTTGATATATTTTCGTGACAGATTAATAGAAATTTCATTGATGGGAATTTATTGTAATACATGTGTTAAGATTATAACCCAATTCCTTAAAAAAGGATACCCAATTATCATGCATTTATTTTGAATATTTTTGGTCACTGTAATAAGCCAAAGTGAGCCCGATTAACCTAACGGTTCCAGCGCGGTTCCGGTTTCAGAGACGGATACCTGATTCCGATACTCACCCCTATCAAATATCAAAAATCGTAATTATAAAACATGTATACTTTTTTTAAAACCAGACCATATCTGAGATCAGATTTGGGACTGACAACCGAGCCTAGATTGGTCTAGGGATTTCTGGTCGCAACCAGTCAACCCGATTTGAAAGAGGCCATATCAAGACCGGATTGTCCCAAACTGGGACCCATTTTTGGCCTTCTTTAAAAAAGTAAGACTGTTGGTCTTGCTAAAGAAAAGAGTCTTTAAGCTACCTAAACAAAGATAGCCTAAAACGGAGCAAAAAAACGAAAGAATCTCAATTTTATGACAAATCCGGTCTGATGGTTGTTCTCCACTAACCACAAGGATATAGGGACTCTATATTTCATCTTTGGTGCCATTGCTAGAGTGATGGGCACATGCTTCTCAGTACTGATTCCTATGGAATTAGCACGGCCCCGCGATCAAATTCTTGGTGGGAATCATCAACTTTATAATCGAGTCACTCAAACCTACATTTTTGTGTCTAAGAGAATATTTTTCACATTTAGGGACTTAAAACAACAATTCTAATAAAACGAAGGACTATTTCTGAAAATTTTCATAAGAATTTCTTTGGACACACTTTTTGCTTAGATGATGAACAGCAAAACACATACAAACACCGGAGGAACAAAGAAAACCCTCGAAAAACCCCAATAAAAAACACACACAAAAACCTCCCACAGTTTCCAATAATTAAAAAGCAAATCAGAGCAAAAAACCACTGTTTATCTGATGCTTGCAGCAATCTTTACTCGATAAAGAAATTACCCTTTTCGATTCTTTGTTTGTAGAACCCTAAAAAAGGGAATTTGGCCCCAATTTGAAGTTATGAAAAAGGAAGAAGATGGAACCTCGAACAGAGAACTCTATGCTCTACTCCATGTATCACCTGAAGCTTCAGATGAAGAAATCCGTAAAGCTTATCGACAGTGGGCTCAAATCTATCATCCTGATAAATACCAAGCTCTACAGGCACTTTTTCTTCTCCAAAATTTCATCTTATTAGGTTACTGAAATCTGATTTTATGATTCATTTTCTGTGTTCAGTAATTGTTTTTGTAATTCTGTTTGGTTTGGGTTTCGATTAGTGTTTTTCCAAGTAAATATCGGCTGTTTTGTGTTCGTGATTTGTTTTTTATTCCCTTCAAAAGTTCTATATAACTTGTTTCAGGAATTTGTTATAATTTGATTTATTTTTCATCATCGTTCTTATATTTAACTTGTTATTACAATAATAACAATGTAATGCTAGATTTGATGTTGCATATACTTTGTGTATGATTTGCGATTTTGGTTAGTGTTGGCGTGTTTTTGGATCATATACTCCTCTTTTAGTCATAAGGTTAAACAATAGAATTACAACTTCAAAATCGATAAGAAGTTTTGGAGTAATTATGATGAATACATTGAAGTTCATACAAGAAATTGAAATGGAGGAATGTTGGTATTGGTTTATGACAAAAATGTATATTCATTTTGTAATTATGACCTAAATATTCGTACAATCGTAGTCTAGTTTCACTTCATGTGAAAAAATGTACTATATTCATGAGAATTAAGTCTTGAATCTATTATCATGTCATCTATATGGACGACTATCCCTTTTCATCGTGGTTCTTTTTAGTTCTTTGCATTTGGAAATTTATTTGATTGTAATTTATAGACCTAGTGGATGATACTGATGGATTTATCAGTTTGTTCAAGACTATTGAGTGATAAAAACTAACTTTTCAATCTTAACGCGGGGTGCTTCTTCTATATTTCCAGATGAAGGAGGTAGCTACGGAGAATTTTCAGAGGATATGCCAAGCATATGAGATATTATCTGACGAGACTAAAAGACAAATATACGATATATATGGTATGGAAGGGTTAACTTCCGGTTTAGAGCTTGGTCCAAAGTTAAATAAAGCGGAAGAGATTAAGGAAGAACTCGAAAGACTAAAACGTAGGAGAGAAGAAGAAAAAACGTCTGCCCAATTTCAACCTTCTGGTGTCATTTTGGCACAATTATCGGTTCCAAGTTTCCTAGCCGGGCATGGTATAATGAGAGCGTACGGTTCCTGATTCTTGACTAAATTATTATTTTCTCCCCGAATTGTTTATTCTGCGGTTACAACTTCATGTTTCATGTTTCATGTTAAACTGTCAAAACTTTACATTCTCATCAATAAAAAATTCTTAATTGATGAAAAGATTGATACCCACATTAAGATATATAGCAATGATAGTAAGTTTTGATGTTAGATTTTTTTTATTCCTCTGTTTTTCTTTTAATTATCCCAGTTGGATAACAAATATGAAATAAGTTACTTGATGCAATATTAAAATTGATGATGATATATCTAAGTTTTTTGAGGAAAAATCAATAGTCACAATAAAAAATACAATAAGTAGTATGAAGACAAAAAATCCGGTCTTAAGAATGTAGAAGAATAATAATAGTTATAATTTTGCTACGTAGAATAACAGGTCCAGTATTTATTTCTCCTCATGCGATATGTAATTACCTTTTTGTTCCTTTTGACACCATATAAGTGGGACCCACATGATATAAGCGATAACCTATAAGCAATCATAATGCTATGTTTGATCTCTATTTTTGAATACAAATTGGCATCCTTCTTCCACTGATTCCAAAACTGATACGAATCTTGAATCTTGATATTGTAATACTGATGCATTGAATCTCCATAAATTTGCAGAATGTCGATGAACAGTGAAATCCAATCTCAAATATCCAAAAACAATGTTATTGCTGTTGGCGGGACCCTCGCAGTAAAAGGAAATAGTGGTGATGCAGCTGCTAATGCTGTCTTTAGGCATCAATTATCGTCTGTATCCTCCATAGAAATCATGGCTTCTGCTGGTTTGCATGGATTAATAGGCTTACAAACAACTCGGTAAAAAAAAATCCATTTTTTTCTTTGTTATTTAGAACTGAATTTCTTTTGGGTTGAACTATTTTCTTGTTAAGAGCTCTTCTTGAAAAAAACCCATTTTTTTCTTTGTTATTTAGAACTGAATTTCTTTTGGGTTGAACTATTTTTTTATTGGAGCTCTTCTTGAAAAAACACATTTTTTTCTTTGTTATTTAGAACTGAATTTCTTTTGGGTTGAACTATTTTCTTGATGGAGCTCTTCTTGATTCCTTGGTTTCTTGGTTCAGCCAGCTATCTCGTCATGCCAGTGCAACAATGGGCCTTGCCATGTCTCTAAGAGATGGTTCGATAAATCTTTCCAATTCTTGGAACCGTCAGCTCTCCGCTACATCAAATGGAAGTGTAAGAGTTCATCACTTTTTTCCAAATAGATGAAATTCTTTTGCTTCTGAAAATCTTAAATGGATGATTTTTAACTTTAAAGGCGTTAAAGCAATCCAAACACTGATAAAAATATGCCATTTGATGTTTGAACTTTGAAGCATGGTTTTGTGATAAAAATTGATGAACACTAGAAAAGCTTGAGTCTTTAAGCCTTAAATTACTTTATTATTCACATTATTTATTTGATTGATCATCATCTAGAAGTTTTGTTTCATGCTGTGGCGATATTTTGTTTTATCTTTTAAAATTATTAGTTTATATCTTTTTTACACTGGCTTTCAGATAGAGCTGATTTTAGGCTCAGACTCCTCGGTTGCTGTTGGATGGCGAAAGAAAGAACAAAAAATGGCTGCAGCCGGAGAAATTAGGGTAATTTTTTTTTGTTTTAGTTATTTGTTTTTAATTGCTAAACACGGATTAACGTTTTAAAATGCTATGGTAAGTAAAGCATTAAAAAGAAAAGAACGTAACAACTTGGTTTTCTGTGCAAAATATGGTGCAAAATAGACTACCGAGTTATGTTAAATTTTAAAAAATTGATACCTCTCCTGATCTCCGTTAGTTGTAAATCCAAATTTGAATGCGGAAACTTTTATTTGCCAAGTTTATAATTATTATATTTTACATTGTTAGCACCAAATCGGCAAATCCTTCTCTATTTGTAGTATCTTTAGATGTAGTTTTCGGTTTGTCCTAAAAAGAAACATATTTGTATTTATTTTGAAATAAAAAGTAGTTGATTTGACATTTAGATAAATGACAACAAAGTACGAAGGGAATAGTGGTTTCGGAGTGAAGAGAATATTTCAAATTGATGACTAAATCACTTAAATGGGGTCTAAATGTTTGTAAAGTTTATGCCGAAATTTGAAGCTATGAAGAAAGATTATGATTTTATAATTGATTGCACTAAACGATAATATATAGTTTGTTTTCACAATTCTTTTTGTTAGCCTAAAAGCTTTTAATTTTGGAGTAATGAATAAATTTTTGTGGCTAATGACTTCTATTATGATCACGGTCCAAAAAGTACAGATTGGTACAAGTGCAATTGGCGCAGTTGCTCGTTATACTCGCCGCTTCTCCTCAAAATCCCATGGACGTATTAGTGGAAAATTAGGAAGGTACTTACAAAAGTTTGTTTCTTCTTTTAGTTCTTACAAAAATATGTTTTTATTTGGATTTTTTTTTTGTTTTTGTTATAGTAACTGCATAATTTCCAATTTTAGTCCAACCGGAAGATAATGGTATACATATAAATTCAAATGTTTGACATGTAACACTTATCAAACAATATTTTCTATTCAACTTCAAAACTAAATAACACCTCTTAGAAAATTTTACACTCATTTTTTTTCAAACAAATCTTCTACAGTGTTACATATTACTAAATTTGTTTCATTTGAACCCCTTTTAAAAATTGTTTACATCATTTTGTAGTGGTGCACTTGAGCTTGAAATAGGGGGTGGAAGAAAAATATCAAACTTCAGCACCGTTAGAATGTTGTACACAATTGGGATTCAGGTATTTGCCATATAATTATTTCATCTTAAAAAAAAAAATTCCCTTTTCAACTTTCAAATATTAGTAACTTCTCTTTTGGTGTCTTTTAACTTTTTAATGTGTTTTATTGGTCTTTTTTATTTATTCATAGGGTATATACTGGAAGCTAGAATTACATCGTGGTGCCCAAAAGTTGGTTGTTCCTGTAAGTGAAATTATGCTCATAGTTGATCCAGAATTATTTCTTTTTGTTTAAAGATATTCTTTTATGAAGTGCATATCGTTATAGATGCATACACCCCCCCCCCTCGGGTGCGATATACTGGGTTCGTTTGGTTTGGTTTTTTCCATCGTCTCTCCTTTTACGAAGATTCTATGACATTTTCTGCTATGAGTGCTATCTATATGGCGATAAATTTTCTATTGCATTTTATACGGCTATCATTTTTTGGATAAAATATGGGGATCGTTTCCCGTTTTCTCAGCTAGTAGCTTTGTGATTTTTTTTGGGTAAACGACTAACAATTTTTTGTAAATATATTCATGTTTATGATGTGGTATTGCATGCAGATTTTTCTCTCGAGGCATTTCAATCTTGGATTTGCTACTGGGGCGTTTCTTATTCCAACGTCACTTTATCTTATGCTCAAGGTATAACTAAGTGATATTGGTTGCATTACATGGTTAGAGTAATTTTACACTCTGACCTAAGTTCATTGCATATATATTTATATATTATATATATATATATTATATATATATGGCCTTTTGTTTGTACTCCCTTTATCCTGTAAATAATACTCCCTCCCTCTGAAAATAAACCTCCACAATGAAAAAGGCACACAAATTTTTAACTAACTAAAAGACAATTTTACTCTTAATAATAGAGGGAGTAATGAATTTGTCCATCTCATAATGAAGGGTAGAATTGGAAAGTAGGCACGCTTTTTTTTAAAAGTGGACACTTATTTTGGGACAAATTAAAATAAAAACATGGAAACTTATTTTGGACATCATGTGAAAGTAGCAACGTTTCCATTGTTAAAAAGCGTTCAACCTACAATTACCTATTTATTCATAATTACAAAAGGGATGATATTAATGTGGGTAACAAAATTTCACCTATTTTATCAATTATCAAAGGGCATTTTAGACATTTGGCAGTAGTCTAACACTTCTGTACAACTATTTATCCAATCATTATATGTTGTAATTTTTATGGGATAGAGGGAGTGCATAGCGTTTTATTATCTTTGACTTGTATTACGTTTAATGATTTTTTTTATTTGATGCATGCAGTCGTTTGTTTTCAAACCTTATTATCGTAGAAGAGAAAAGGAGCAGGCACTCGAGAATATGGAACAGACTCGCGCTCAGGTATTTGATATAGATATATAATATATATATATATATATGATCCCCATAGAGATATGCTTAACTTTTGACATAGTACGACTTATTTTCTACGAGTATGAGAATTATTTTATTTTGTTACTATACAATAGATTTAAGGCTCGGTGTTATCTTTGCACTGAAGGGTTTTGGGTGTTCGGCTAAACAGATAGTTTAGTAGACATAGGGGGAACATCTTTGAACAGCAACAAAATAGGGGAAGTAACTATTTTTGCCTGAAAAATAAAACTATTGGTCACCAACGATCGGAATAGTTCATATTTTATGATATATTTTTTATATTTTAATAGGAAAAAGACCAAAAAAGGGGAAATTGACCAAAATAGCCAATCCTATCAGCCAAATTCACTTTTTAGCCACTTTTTAGAGCCTCTTCCCAAAATAGCCAAAGTTTTTACGCAGAAATTTGATATCTGAAAAAGAAGAAGGAAAAAACACAGAAATTTGAATCTTTACGCAGAAAGTGGAAACTTTATGGGAATTAACTGGGTTAATGGATTTTTGTTAACTCTGTTAGTGAGAAGGACCATGACCATAATAAATTGAATACCATAGGGACCATATTTATAATTAATGAAGCATAGGGAAGTTAGTCAAATTTTTTGACATACTACAGGGACCAAAAGCGTAATTCACTCTTAACTAAATGACAATTTGACTCTTGATGATATAAGGAGTAATTAATTTGTCTAATCTCATGATTAAGCGTAGAATTGAGAACTTGTGAAGTAACTATTCATGATACGTGATAAATATTCATCACGAAAATGAAATGCACGATTTTCATGGTGTACACGATATTAATGATGAAAATGCATGATAATATGAATAATGCAGATGCATGATATTCATTATGAATATTTGGGATATTCGTCATGAATAATACATGAAATAGTTGGTTTCCTAGTTCTCAAATTATTTATGGTTCTCATTTGAACTTCCCTTTTATATCTTAATACGATAAATAAACTTGATCTTATTGATTTGGGTCGAAGATTCTTATCTTTTGTTGGATATCATTTTAATCAGTTAACAAATACTAAACTCGACAACTTTTAACTCGGTTGAATCCCTTCATCACTATCGTATCCAAGAAAAGAAATCTTTGATCACAAAGTCAAAATTACTTTTCTACCCTTGTGTGATGTAGGTTCAAGAAGCAAAAGCAGCAGCAGAGAAAGCTCAACAACTGCTGCAAAATGTAGCCAATCGGAAAAGAAACAAACAATTGGAGACGGGCGGATTGGTCATTATCGAAGCAGTTTATGGTAGTCCTAATGCATTGAAAAGCATCAATAACCCTGAAGAGAAAAAAGATGAATTAGCTTCACAAATAATGGATGTCACTTTACCTTTAAATTTTCTAGTCACTGATTCCGGCCAACTTAAGGTACGTTTTTATCTTTTTATAATCAGAACCATAAACTAAAATATACTTAAAACTTTTATACGAAATTCATCTCCCTTTTCTTGAATTCGGGAATCGAAATGTATGTAGGCGGGTTTTATTTGACGTGGGTAGTTTAGTAATTTACCAAGCTTGTCCCATTTTCTTGATTTTTTTCCACCTTTTTTGGTTGGTTAGGAAAAAAAATGCATTTTTATCAAGAAATTTATCTCTATTTTCTTGAATTCTGGAATCAACATGTGCGTTTGGCATGTGGACTTAAACCGGATGGGCGAGAGTTAAGATGCCGAAAGAACTGTGGGATGTTTTAGAGTTATGATTTTGACGTGGGTATTTTAGTAATTTACCAAGCTGGTCCTTTTTTCTTGATTTTTGTTCCATCTATTTTGGTCAGATAATAAAAATGCAATTTTGTTCTCCAATTTCTTCGATTTAGGACTCGGACATGTTTGACTTTTGAAAGTCAAAAGTCAAAAGTCAAAACATTTATCTTATTTTTTTGAACGGATCATAACCACATATCTTCACAAATTGGTTGTATTTTTTTGTAGTTACACGAAGGTGTAAAGAAATCAGGAATTATGGGCTTTTGTGATCCTTGTCCTGATGAAACCAAGAAACTTTACGTTAAATACACTTATGGTGGCAATAGATATGAGGTAATCCCGTTTATATTTTACTTCACGTTTTCCGTATGCATCTATTTTATCTTGAGATAGAAGAAAAGTATGCATACATTTTACATTTTTACCCCTAAACCCTACTTCCGGGTGGGATATATTATTGAGGGTCTTTTTGTTAGCAACTTAATGAACTAACAACTTATTCGGTCAGCTATGCGTGACTGTTTGGTAGTGGCTTAATATATAGAAAGTGGCTTATCCAAACATGTCCCTCTATTTGGTGGGTGCTTTATGCAGATAGCCAAGTTTTTTTTTTCTTCCAAACATGTCCCTCCCAATTAAAAAATACGCTCCTTTTGTTTATAAAAAAAACCCTCCCAAACAAAAACCTTCCTAACCTATACAGACATATTAATCCATACAGACAACTTTATCGATACGGAACTTAATAGAAAACCAACCAAACAGCCCCTGAGTTTGTTGTTTTGTTGTACAATGACCATGCCTTTTTGTCTCTTGAGATAGGGAAAAAAAAGATTAAATTACATTTTTCGTCCCTGTAATTTTAAAATTACGATTTTCATCGCTATGATTATAATTCATTTGTTGTTTTTGTTCTTATGATTTACAATTTATTGCTGTTTTTGTCCCTGTGGGTTATGTTCTATTGTTGTTTTCGTCTCTCATACTTAAATATAGGAATTAGCCTCTCAAGGACAAAAATAGCAATGAATGGCTAACCATAGGGACGACAACCAATATTTCGAAACTACAGGGATGTAAACCACAATTTCAAAACCACAGGGACAAAGGTTGCAATTTTTAATAAACCATAGGGACGAAAAACGTAATTTACTCTAGAAATGCCTATGCACATCTTACTCACTAGAACCAACTTCAGGGTGGGATGTACCGTGTTTATTGTACAATGAACATGCCTATCTGGCTTTTAAGACAAAAATAAAAGGCTTCGCATATATATATATATATATATATATATAGAGAGAGAGAGAGAGAGAGAGAGGAAAGTTCAAATGCGAACTCAAATTTGGTTGTGCACTTGAGGAGTTGGGACAAATTAGAGCGCGACACGTGTCTGAGAATAATCAAAGAAATATTCAGACTGAATGTAGTATTATTATTCAGTCTGAATATGACACGTGTTGCGCTCTCATTTGTTCTCACGTTCATAACCAAATTTGAGTTCTCATTTGAACCCGCCCCTATATATATATATATATATATATATACAGAGAGAGAGAGAGAGAGAGAGGAAAGAGAGAAGGTTTGTCTGCCTTCATCTTACCCTAGACCCTACTTTCAAGTGAGATATACTGTATTTGTTTGGTCTGACAAACTCGTACGTAACGGAACAGGTCGTGGTTGATGATCTTGAAGAACTTGTATTACCTCAGGAAGGACACAGAATATGACAGACTTTCTGAGGTTTCTTTCTGCCAATTTTGCATATGCATAAAAGACATGATAGAAAACTAGACCAGTTTATATTGTTCTTTTTTTAAATTACTATTTCATTTCGGGTTATTTGATTTTTTTCTCCAATGGCTCGGGAGGAGTTTCATGTAATTTTTGCGGATTATTTGATTAAAACGAGCAGTCTGTTGAGTTCGGTTAACGAACGACTTTGAACGCACCCTGAAAGAAATAAATGATTGTATCGGGTTTTATTATGTCTAAATTTTATGTATAAAAAACGGTCATAAAATTGAATTAACGAGTGGTCGGATATAGTATTTTTGCAAGATTATACTTTGTTAGGTGACATATGTTTTTTAAGAGGTGATGAAGTCTGAAGTCTGATTTTAGTTCTGAAATGATTATGAAACATCTAAACGAATCAGATATAAATGGTGATTAAGAGCTTAAAATGAAGAAAACAAACAAGGCCTTAGTCTCAAAGTAAGTGTTGATATTTTTATTTAAATTTGTCTTGAGATAAATATTTATTTTTTAAAATAAATAGTCTTAATTTATTAAATTTTAATTGAATCCGTAAAATGTATGTATATTGAAATTAAAGGTTGATGAGATAGAAAGAAATAAATGTTTTTTCATAAAATTGTAATTTAGTTAGTTAAAAAATAAAAGAATACTTAATAATGATATTTTCTTAAATTATATCAAGGATGTTTATTTTGATACAAATGGACTACAAGAGTATATATGTAACACGCAGCCTTACCACGACATAATATTGTCCGTTTTGTCCTCCCGCAGAGGTGTGCACAGGGATTTGTTTCTGGCGACCTGGCGAGGACTTCCCGGAGGGTCACCCATCCTGGTACTACTCCTACTCAAGCACGCTTAACCACAGAGTTCCAAGAACCTGTCTTGCGGGTGGCCCCAAAACGCGTTGTGTTTAGGAAGACCAAGTTTACTTATGAACCCAACATCACTTCTGTCCACGGCCGATATGAGATCTGCCTAGGGTGTTACAAACACCCCCCCCCCCTTAGGACTCGTCGTCCTCGATGAGGGACCCCACATCCCGAACGGCACATAAGCGGCTCTGATACCATTTGTAACACCCCGTCTTACCACGACACAATATTGTCCGCTTTGTCCTCCCGCAGAGGTGTGAACACGGATTTGTCTCTGGCGACCTGACGAGGACTTCTCAGGGGGTCACCCATCCTGGTACTACTCCCACCCAAGCACGTTTAACCACATAGTTCAAGAACCTGCCTTGCGTGTGGCCCCAAAACGCGCTGTGTTTAGGAAGGCCAAGGTTTACTTATGAACCCAGCATCACTCCTGTCCACGCCCGATATGGGATCTGCCTAAGGTGTTACAATATACTTGGATTCAAATTTTATTTTTGAGGGTGTTGTGTTGGTTAAATTGGATACACGTATTATTTTTGTATTTTTAAAAGCAAATTATAAATTTTGTTAAATTTGTCATGAAATAGAATTCAAACCCATATCAAGCTCACATATGTTAAAAAGTGATCAAATCGTTCAACCGTAGAGTTGGGTTTATTCCCTGAAACAAACATTATCAAGAAATTTGTCATTCAAATTGCATCAAATTTCTTTTAATTCTGCAAACTAGACATCGCTTTCTTTTTATTTCTTGAATTTTAGAATACATCAAGTAGATATCAACCAGTTATCAATCACAGCGAACTTATACAAATGCAAGAAAAAAAGTCAGATGCACCAATTAATATACAATAATCGTTATGGTTTCCTACTTTCTAGTGTATCTCTGAAGAACTCATAATCTTATTAAAAACGTGAAAACACAACTATGAATGATAATACAGTCTAAAAAATCACACTAACCAAAATCATAAAATCAATTTTTGATTTGATAAAAAAATTCCTATAAAATGACGAAATTACCTCTCGTTTAGCAAAAAATTAACAACCATTAAAACTAAGTACCAAATATACATCTTTTTGCAAACCATTATAGCTATCTTATAATTTAAAAACTGTAAGGATATAAAGTGTTATCTTTAACAAACTATAGGGACTAAAAATGTAACATACTCCTTTGCAAATTTCCAAACAAAACAGAGGTCCATGAAATTGTATTGTAAAAAGTCAAACTTCCATCAGCATCGATCTCTCCGTTTTTCATAATTTCATATAAAAACGCCTTTCTCACAACTACTACCCATTTTCCATTTCCCCATAACAATCCAGATTTCAATTTCCACCATCTCGATTGCAGAAATGAGTACGGGAGAACTCGTTAGCGTTGATCCTGTTGAGCTCAAATTCCCTTGTAAGTTAATCCAATCGTATCATCATCATCCAATTCATGATCGAAATCAGTTTTGTTTTTGTTGAAATCTAAATTATGATTGTTTTTTTTTTTTGTGTTTTGTTCCATGAAATTAGTTGAATTGAATAAACAGATCTCTTCTTCGCTTCAATTAACCAATAAGACCGACGATTATGTCGGATTCAAGGTACAAAATTTGTTGCTTTTTCGGTTTTTTTTTATAATTTATAATTCCGTAAGATCTCGTTATGATCTCATTGTGAGATTTTGGTTTCTGGTGTTTGATTGATCTCGTATCGATTATGGATTTATGATTTTTGTTACGTTTTTTTTATGCGAATTATTCAGGTGAAAACGACGAATCCGAAGAAGTATTGTGTTCGTCCCAACACTGGAGTTGTTTTGCCTCGATCAACATGTGAAATCATGGGTGCATTATATTTTCCCTAATTTAATTTTTGTTTTTTTTTATCTATTCTTTCGTCGTTCGTTTTTGTTAATTTTTCTATATGATGATTTGAAATTTTCAATCCATCGTGTTTCCAAAACATGAATTCTTGTTTGATTTCAGCTTTTTTCTATGGTCTCCATATCCAAATTCAGAATTGAAACTAACAGTATTGTAAAATTAGGTGTTTAAATTGGTTTCATTGGTAACTAATTTCTGATTATGCTTGGATTAAGACTTTCAGAAAGTTTAAGCTTGATTAATGAGGCTTAACTATTAATCTCATAGATTAATACAATGGTTTGGTAAAGTTAACAAATTAAGTAAACCAAATTAAAAAATTATATAGTGCACGCTAATATAAAGCTTTTCTATGCTTTTGTAGCCAAATTACTTGTCTAATTTAGAACAATCAATCATTAGTTACATGCCTAAATGCAAATAGGGTGGCTAAGGGACCGTTTGTTAGAAGCTTAATGAGCTTAATGGGACTTGCAACTTATTTGATCAGCGATATATGACTGTTTGCTAGTGACTTAACTATATACAAAGTGGCTTATTAATTAAGCTTTGCAGAAAGCCAAGTTTTTTTTTTCCAAACTTGTCCCTCCCAATTAAAAAACATGCTCCTTCCATCTATGAAAAATCCCTCCCAAACCAAAAACCTTCCCAATATATACAGACAGATTAATCCACACAGACATATTTATCCATACAGAACTTAATGGAAAACCAACCCAACAACCCCTAAGATTATTGCTCTAATAAGATAGAATTAAAAAAGGTGGGGTAACTGACCCTAGTCTCGACTGGGATACTGGAGGTCAGTTTCGTTTGTCGAAAAATAATTTATGTTTGTATTAAGATGCACTGCCTAATGTGTCTGTTTGAGCATCCACTTAATCCCTGAATAGGCTTTTTATGTGCCACAAGGTGACTGAATTGTCTAGTTATGCTTAATGCTGCTCAAAATACTGCAAATTACTTGAATTATATAAAAAGTCATAGGCTCAATCGAAACATAATTTCATACTACTTGACGAAGTGAGATCTTCTTATGTTCTTTCTCTGCAACTTTCTTGAGCAATTTTTTACCCTTTCTTTTCGTACACTTTTCACAATCTGGGTCTTCACTGAAACAACTGTTCTGCACTTTGGGGGTAGAGGTGAGGTCTGACTACATCCCGCGGACCCCACCTCCAGATGGGATATACTGGGTTTGTTTGGTTTGGTTTAGTTTAAGGTTTGTTTGTTAAATATGTGGTTTGCTACAGTAACAATGCAAGCTCAGAAAGACGCTCCTCCTGATATGCAATGTAAGGATAAGTTTCTCCTTCAGAGTGTAGTTGCAAACCCAGGAGCAACTCCAAAGGACATCACCCCTGAAATGGTAAGAAACCTGTTCCCAGTTTATAGCTTAAATCATTAAGTTATACAGATTTGTTTGATTATGGCTTAATGCTAAACACATGGCTTAATTTATTGAGCCAACTAATGTTGCATTTACCCATTCGGCTAATCTTTTGTCCAAAAATACCCTCTTTTCGCCCTTTTGTGGTTCTTCCAGTTATCCAAATTCGTTTCCTTATTGTCTTCTTTGGCCAAATAAATTATTGTTGTTCTGTTAATATCTTATCCACATTTATTACATTTGATTGAATGTTATTGAGTATTATACCCTCTTTTTTCGCCCTTTTGTGGTTCTTCCATTTATGCAAATTCGTTTCCTTATTGTCTTCTTTCGCCAAATATTTTGTTGTTCTGTTAATATTTTATCCACATTTATTAAATTTGATTGAATGTTGTTGAGTCAATACCCTCTTTTCGCCCTTTTGTGGTTCTTCCATTTATGCAAATTTGTTTCCTTATTGTCTTCTTTGGCCAGATATTTTATTGTTGTTCTATTAATATCTTATTAACATTTATTAAATTTAATAATTATTGCTTATAGAAAACTAAAATTTGATGATGCGTTGTTGAGGTAAAATTGCAATTTATGTCCTTCACACCATTTACTCAGCACAAAAAATAATTCAATCTTAATTTATACAGACAACTTAATCACTATAGCTGGCTTGATTCTTTAGTGTGTATGCTCTTTCCTTCTCCTATACTTTAGTTTGATCCCATAAAAGATTATTCAAGTTTATCTACAGACCCGTAACTATTAGGTCATTGGAATTATGTGTGCTATATCTATACTATATTATAAAGCATTTAAGGTTCACCTCTTAAAAACTCTTAATTTTTCAAGAATACAAGTATTAAAAGCATTATGTACACATCAGTAATGCATACAAGATCATTCATTTTTTTTATAATATTCCTACTTTGTTCTTCTTTAAATGTTAAGAACTTAGTTTTTGGAACCATCTACTACCCTTCCCAAATATAAGAAACAAAATATAGAATATTTGAGATTTTTGGAAACTTCTTACAATTGACCCATTCTCAAAAAAAATATAAAAACAATTCAATTTTTGGTTTACAATTAAATTTTACATTGTGCTTCCGATACCATATCAAGAAAGTTTGAGAGAAACCTTTTTCAGATTGTGATGATTTCACTTAATTGATCTCAAAATACATTAGGGTTCCTATTTAAAATATCTAATGGCCAACCAACAAAAAGAAAACTGAAATTACAGAAATACCCTTTCGTCTGAAAGAATTCATTTTATTTATGAGTTGGAGAATTATTTACTTGTAATGCTTTGTGTAACAGTTTGCTAAGGACTCGGGGCGAACGGTGGAAGAGTGCAAATTGAGAGTGGTATATTTTCCCGCAACCCCATCAACTTCAGCAGCCATTGCACAAGGAACAGTAGATGATGTGTTTTCACCAAAGGCATCACCAAGGGCATCAGCAATGGATAAGGGGAATTTAAGTGGCACTGAGGTTGCCTTTTGGTTTATGAGATTTATATATATATATATATATATATATAGATAGAGAGAGAGAGAGGAAAGTTCAAATGCGAACTCAAATTTGGTTGTGAACGTGAGGACATATGAGAGTGCGACACGTGTCTGAATGTAGATTATTCAGACTGAATAATCAAAGAAATATTCAGTCTGAATATGACATGTGTCGCGCTCTTATTTGTCCTCACGTTCACAACCAAATTTGAGTTCTCATTTGAACCTGCCCCTATATATATATTTGGAAGGGTGTCTCTGGCTAAGCCTAGACTAATCCTGACAAACTGTGACCATCAACCCTGATAAAAAGTGGGACCACTTCCCTCTGGGCCTCAACCACTATGGCACAACTCTTGTGGTTTATTGTTTTTGATTTCTTTTTATTTAACTTTGATCATGTTAGACCAATTTCTTGTTTCTTTCTTGATGATGGTTGTAGGCTTCAAGAAGATATGTGGATTCTCATGACAAATCCTCAGATGTGAGTTGATTTTAGCATTTTTTTTGTGGCAAAAATTGTTCTTTTATTATCATAAATTTGGTTATATTAATTTTTTCGAACCAATTGGATTTTTTATGATAATTATATTCAGTAAATGCAACAAATAAACTCACACACCCTCTTGACCTCCTGGGAGGCAAAAGGCTTGAATTTTGGTTGTCAAGCAATTAACTTTATGAAATGTTTAACATTTTTATCCATTTTTGGCAACTTTTAACATTTTTCAATTCATGAATTCCACATATTTAAGGAGGTTTTTGGGTCCCATTTAAATCAACAAAGATTTCTTAAGGCCATGGGTCTTCATGGAAACAGTTGAATTTTGGTTGTCAAGTAATTAACTTTATGAAATTTTTGGATTTTTTTTTCAGGTGAGGGCCCTTATTTCAAAGTTGACAGATGAGAAGAATGCTGCTATTGAACAAAGTAAAAGAATTCTAAAAGAATTGGTGAGTCTCCCATTTCCTTTTTTACCCTTTCAGAATCCGTCCTTCAAAAGTCTTTTTTGACAAATCTTGTCTCTATAAAACTTTTTCATAAGCCAGTGGTCTTAACTGAAACAGCCTCTCTACCCCTTAGGGTAGAGGAAAGGTCTGTGTACATCCTACCCTTCTCAGATCCTACTTTCGAGTGAGATATACTGCATATATTTAGTTTGGTTCCCGTTTAAAATTATATTTTAAAATTAAAATTATAATAGATCGTCACTATATAAATTACCAATATTGAAAACCAAATATATTTGTCATTTAATATTAAATGTATACATAGGGCTGGGTTCCGGTGAGAAGGGTAAGAAGGGATTTCCATCCTTGGATGCACATTAGGGAGATGAGATACACCAAGATGCACCGGATCAATCCCTGTATCAAGCGCGATTCATGGGTGGGTTTGAGATTAAAAGTGATCAAGGGTCATGATCCCTTCTTACGCCTCTCACTTTCACTTCTCGCACGCCTCTCACTTTCACTTCTCGCACGATCCCATGCCTGTATACATATATACACATATATTTATGGACTTAGGATCGTGTGAGAAGGAGAGTTAAAGGAACGATTGCTCACTTTTAATCTCATACCCATCCATGAATTGCGTCTTAGAACAAAGTTGATCCGGTGCACCTCATCTTGGTGCATCTCATCCTAATGTGCATCCAAGGGTGAAGATCGCTTCTTAAGCTTCTCACCATAACTCTCCTTCTCACCGGAACCCAACCCAACCCACTCATACTATATACATATATAATATATTAAATATAATTAAAAAAATATCGGGTAGGACTAGGGGCGGGTAATGCCATCCCCAACCCCGCCTGAACTCCGTTTCGGGTATGAAATTAAATCCCCGCTCCCGCCTCGTTACCCTTCCAAAGCGCGAAATCTCCGCCCAGTTAGGGTCGGGTACCCATCCAGTTAGGGTGGAGTACCCGCCCCTACTGGTAAATTCCCATCTCTAATCCTACCCTCTAGACCCTATTTTCGAGTGAGATATACTGTATATGTTTTGGTTTGTTTATGTCATAATCCGTTCTCACTTCTCATCCATCCTGCCCTTCCAGACCCTACTTTCGAGTGAGATATACTGAGTATGTTTGATTTGTGGGGAACAGGACCTCTTGAGGCAAGCAAGCAACAAAAGCCAAGGGGGTGGTGGTGTGCCTTTGATCGTTGCCATCATCATTGCGTTGATTGGGCTGATTCTCGGGTATATCATGAAGAGTTAAATCGATGATGATGATGATGGATGATGATGATGATGATGATGATGATGATGATGTCTATCTGAGTTGAAATTTCTTTTCTTTCCTTATATGGTCATAATTTGATGTAGGAAAGGGAAGAAATTCATGAGTGGTTTGTTTCACTTTCTCATTTTTTTTTTTACTTAATCCTTTAAAAGTAGTAGTCTTATGATCATTAGAAGAAGAGAAAAACTTATAGTTGCAAAATCTGGTAAACATTGCATTTGATGCTGTTATCAATTCTTTTGTTAAGCTAAGGAAATTAGTCTGCTGGCTGTTTTATTTTTTTTTAATAATATTTGTCTAGCTTGCGTGCATGATTTGGGCAAAAAGTTGATTACCAGCAACCCCAACCGGCCCCACACGGAACCTGCCTCCAAGGACATCAATGTGAGGGGGCATTTTAAGGCTCACTCAGCGGCTGAGGCTAGCAAGGGGGATTGGGATAGAACCCAGGACCTGTTATGTATTTGGGCAAAGTCACCCCACCCCTTTGCCAACTGAGCTACACGCCAGAGGCAGCTTGCGTGCATGATTAATCCCATCCCATGTAGAGATGTACAAAAAAGCCCACACCTAAGCCCAAAAAAACTGGGTTTCTAAGAGCATCTCCAACATTTTTAAAATAGAGAAAATAGAGATTTTGAGCAATTTTTTACTCCAACATTTTCAAAACTTTCTCCAAAATGGAGAAAGTATGAATGAGATTACAAAAATATCCATATGTGAAGAAATCTTCAAAAATGATTACCATGAGATATAATTTTTTTTATTATGTTCCACCAATAAGAAATTTTGAAATTAAATGTTTAGATTAAATAAATAATATTTTATTAGAAAGCCCGGCTTGGATTTTTTTGGGCCTAATTTTACATCGGCCTGGGTTTAAAAAACTTGGGTTTTTCTTTTGTCTACCGAAAACGAGTTTGGACGGTTAGGGTTGTGACCAGAAAAGCGTAAATCTTGTGCATTTCTAGTGAGTCTAAAGAACAATAACCAAGAAAAACCTAGTGTTTTTGGATAGAGCGGAAATGCGATCAATGGGGATGAGTCGAAGACGTAGTTAGCTAGTTTTTATTTGACAGATAAGTTAACTTTTATAAGTTATATATATATATATATATTATCGATATTAGGGCTATATAAAAACATGATGGGCCGATTATGCAACCCAATCTAACTCGAAAAGTAGACTCATGAACCCTATACTTTATTTTGATTTTTTACAGGATCAGATAAAGGTTTATAAAGTTTTTAAGTTACAGTTATGTATTTGCTCTTAAGTTATACTTTCATTAACCTTACAGTTACGTATCTACTCTTAAGTTATACTTGCATTAACCTCTCCCTTAATTAGTTTTATTTTTCACTTCACATTTCCTTCTTTATAGCGTTTTACAATAACAAACATATGAAAATTCGTATATAAAAATTGGAAAATTATTCCTGTGATCTCACACAATTGTTCCGACAATTTTAATTTTTTATGGTTTAAACAGTGTTATCATTTTGGTTGAGAAGATATCCAGAAAATCTTGAAGAAAAAAAAACCCGAAGAACCATAAAAAAAAGAAGATAAAATATATTAAAATAAATGTCAAATCAAAAATAAATAAAATAATCATTTTTTAAATATAATTTGTTTTACTTTAAAGTTTCTTATATTTAGTTAATTACCTGTTTACAAATTAAAAGAAATTATTTACACTTTTAAGAAAAAAAGATGGTTAAACCATATTTCTGAATTCTATTCAGAACCATTAGATCACTAAATTTAACTATTTAAATGAAACCGTTCTTTCATTTTTCGGGTTTCTTTCCATATTTTTCCTATTTTAAATCATTTATGAAATAACAAGTTTTATCTAATGTTTAATAAATAAAATTAAAAAAAATGTTTCCAAATTATAAATATCCCAATCGGTTTAATACAAAAAAAAAATAGAGCCTTCCAGATGCTTCGTCATTTGTCTACGGTTCTTCCAGCATCCTCCACACTCACCTTTTCTCCCCCATATAAAAACCCAGCTCTGCTCCATAATGCCGCCACGTAAAGTAACGAGCATCGTCACAATTCCTGAAAAAAAGCGTTCGATAATCTTCTTTGTTTGCAATCGTCGCCGCCGATTAGTCATCTACCACCGGAGAAATGGCTACCTCCTTCGCTCTCAAGAGAGGCATCACTGCAGTTACTCCTTTCAACAAGCTTTTTGATCCAGTCCGTACCGTTTCTGCTGCTCCTTCTCTCCGACGGTGGTTCAATACTGATTCCTCTCAGGTTTCCGCTTATGAAGATTTTAATCGAAGCGTTGATGCGGATCGCCGGCCTGATTCCTCCGTCTATCGCCGCCGTGATAACGATTTCTTCTCAGGTGAGCTGTATGTTTAATTTAAACTATTGATTCTTTGCCTGAAATTAGAGATCCAGTAGATTTTGACGAATTGGAGAAGTTCATTTACTAATTGTTTCTGTTTCTCTTAACTTAAATCGTTACAATAGTCCACTGGATTTCTTACGATTTTCGTATTTTATGTTCGTTTGTTGTAGCAATTGCTCTACATCCTAGCTTTGTTTTTTACACTATCCGATCGTATTGCTTACGAGATCTGTTTTGCTTTCATATGTACTTGATTCATACATTTTCAGTGTTCATTTCATGAATTCTGAAGGTTTCTCTAATAATTTGCTGTTCTATATCATTGTATGTTTAATGATTTTGGATCAAACTTACCGTATTTCGCTTTTTATGTTCGTTTGTTTCAGCAACTGCTCTAGCTTTGTTTTCACTATATTTATCGTATTGCTTATGAGATTCGTTTTGCTTTCATATGTACTTGATTCATACATTTCCTGTATTTACTTCATGGATTCCGAAGGTTTCTGTATTAATCTTTATGTAGTACTCTACATCTTCGCTTGGTTTTCACAATATTCGATCGAATTGCTTATGAGACCTGTTTTGTTTTCATGTGATCTTAATTCATAACGTTTTCTGTATTTACTTCATGAATTATGAAGATCTCTCCATTAATCTTCCGTATATGTAATGATTTCAGATCTGTTTGATCCAATCTCTCCAACGAGAAGCTTGAGCCAGATCTTCAACATGATGGACAAATTAGCCGATAATCCATTCATGTCGGCATCTCGTGGATTAGGGTTCGGACCAAGGAGGTCATGGGACGCTAACGAAAATGAAGAGACTCTTAGCCTACGGTTTGACATGCCAGGGCTGGACAAAGATAACGTCAAGATCTCCGTCGAACAGAACACACTAATCATCAAAGCAGAGGCAGAGAAGGAGTCGGAGGATGATGATGATGAACCGCCACGGAGGTACTCTTCGAGAATCGATCTGCCAACGGATGTATACAAGTTGGAGGAGATTAAGGCGGAGATGAAGAACGGTGTGCTGAAAATTATGGTTCCGAAGGTGAAGGCAGAGGAAAGGAAAGATGTGAGGCAGATTCAAGTAGAGTGAATAACAAATGGTTTGTGTTGTGTGGGTTTTGTTGATGGTTAGAGGAGTTGATGTAGAAAATAACAGTAGTTCTTTTTTGTTAATTGTAACTTGTGGAATTTGTTTCTTCTTAACTTTTTTGATTTGCATGTTATTGTGTTTGTTCTGTTTGAAGTGTAATGGAAGATTTTGAAAGAATGCTCGTTTTTGGACGATTGCAAATTTTGTGATTAAATATTTTATAGTTGTATGAGTAGAGTATAATTCTGTATAAGTAGGGTCAGGTTAAGTGAAAAACGTAAAAAAGAAGAAAAGAAAAGAAAAGTGAAGAACATCCCCTACAAGAAAAATGACCTTTAGAGAAGGTTTTCTTTTGTATTTAAAAGATTGAAAAGCTATTCTAAAGGTTTTAGAGGAGCTTTTCACTTTTAGGGAGGGTTTTCGGATGGTACATTTATGTTAACCTTTAGAGAAGGTTTAAGGTTTTTTTGAGCTTTAGATACTCTTTCAAAGCTTATTTAAAGTTCGGGCAAATAATTTTTAAAAACTTCTCTAAAAGTATGTATTAGTGACTTTTTTTTAGCATTAATGACGGTTTGTAAGCGTCACTAAAAGGTCCCTTCAGAGAAGGTTTTGTAAAAGCTTCTCTAAAGGTATAGGCTTTACTAACACTTTCTGTAAAGCTTCTCTAAAGGCATCCTTTAGTTACACTTTCTTAAATCTTCTCTAAATGTTATCTTTAGATACACATATCAAATCCTTCTCTAAAAGTATATGCTTTAGTTATGCTTTCTTGTAAACTTTCTCTAAATATATCCTGTAGTTACACTTTAGAAAAAAATTAATTCCTTCTGTAAAGAGTATAGAATATATATATATATAGGGTCCATATTTCAGCTACTTCATTCATTTTTTAACCGATCATCAAACACATGCATATGCAGTGTAATGCAATCTGCAATATCTTGGGGGCCTGATAACCCCAAAAAGAAAGTTTTAAGCTATGGACCCAAAATAGTAAATATGTTACCGGAGGGCCACCTATTTAGCGGTATCCGGGTTATTGGTAAAGTCTTACCTCCATGAGATAAGTATTCAAACCTGCTGTAAATATTATAAACCAAACCAAACGAATAACCAGTAAATCACACTCGAAAGTTGGGTATGCCGTAAATATTATGTATACATCAAAATAATAATAATAAATATGTTATTCGAGGTTTGTCTACTTGATGTTAGAAAAAAGTACGACGACCTCAGAAAATAAAAGAAGGACAAATGCAAGAAAATTGTGTATATATAATATTTACGACATACCTATAACTTGGGCTCTCGATGCCACAATCTTGAAACCAACTGTTAGAATTGGATCATTCCCATTGCTCTACCTGAAAGCAGATCATAAACATTTAACAGGAAAAATCGAACAGATAGAAATCGAGCAAACAGATCGAATTCGTGGCAGAAATCCATAACTAAATTCAAATACATTACAGAAATTGAGCATAAAATAGAGAAAAATCGAGAGAGCAGAGAAAACCATACAGAGTTATTTCATCTTATTCCACTAAGTTTGAATAAAGGTCCAATCATAATTACAAAATTAGAACCAAAGGGATGATTTATCATGACAATACAGTCTTTGCATATTCTTTTACCAACACATCTCCAACCTCCATTTTGGTTACCCATTTTCAAAAATAAAAAAACAAATAGTCAAACTCTGGAAGTTGCCATCCCTTGATACAATTTCCTTCTCTTCACACAGATCTAACCAAATCCATCTAAAATAAAGAATTTGAATTCTAACAAAACTCCACCTTATATCTCCATTAGCAATAAAAAGGAAGCAACCGTTGACACCTCCAAAATCCATACTCTTTTTCCAAATCCAATATGTTTTTACTTTAAGTAGTGAACATAGAGTATCTAGAAACTACATGAGTACCGAGCATAATTCATGTAGAAAATATATGTACCGATTAACAGAAGCAAGAACCGGGAATACTTAATTTACTTCCACCTAAATCCATTACCTGCTACAACTCCTGGATTCTTACTGTTTCATAGTATTCAAGCAGTTGTTCACGAAATGGAACACAGAAGTAAAGAGCCTGCAAAATATAAACCAGACGAGAAAATTAGGCGGATTAGTAAGGGGTATAATTTTAAGTAAAACTATATCAAGAAACATGATATATTAAGCACGTTAGATGATATTTCCTTATTTGTGTGTGATAATGAAAAAGGAGTGTCGCTAGCCAACTGTTAATATAAAGGCTAAAGATTTTGCCAATGACCCTGTTACAACTTGAAAATAGATAGAAATATGTTGGTATAGGTCTATGGAATTTGGGTTTTAGATGGGTTGGTGCAACTGAGAAAACCTTACCCAGTCATAGAACATAAGGCATGAGACTCTGCAACCCATAGATAATTGACTTGCTTGCCCAACCAGGATGAACCAAACACATAACATAAAGCGTCAAAGTAATCAGTACGTAATAGAAATTACCTAAATTCCAATCACATATATAATACCAAATGGAAGCTTATAACTTGCCTGATGTCCACCTAAACATTAAAAGTAACAAATTAAAAAACTGTAGAACATTCAGAATTAAGTGATCAGTATGTGAACCTGGTTTTGAACTTCTGTGTATTATCCAAGAAGAAGCGGTCAGCCGGTCACAAGACAATTTTACCCTAAATTCAATGAGTAGGAGGTCAAACCAAACCAGGGTTTAATATAATTAATTTGTATATATAATTAATAATTTTACCCTTGGGGCTTTCAAAGCTGCCTGAAATTCATTTGTATATATAATTAATAATTATACAGGGGGCGTCTTTAAGCAATCCTACATCGATCTAATTGAATATATAGAAGACAATATTAAAGAAATTAAACTAACCTGGCATAATAATCTGAATCTAATATGATTGTCCTGGTAGTCTATTCCAGCAATGGGTCCATAAATTTTTGAAGTGATCTTTCCCCAAACCTGAAGTCCATAAATTTCAGTAACTTATAAATATCTGCTACCTCCTGTTTGATTTGATTGGTGTATCGTAACAAAGAGAGATTACAGAAATGAAAATGACATTCTCAAGGAACATCGGATGATCAACAAACACCCTGTCAACAACTCTCTTATAACAGTGGAAGAATCGCACTTTTTCGGTCTTGTCCCCAGCCTTGAGCTACATTTATATGTATGTGTGTGTGTGTGTGTGTGTGTATATATATATATCAATTCCAGAATTTTGATGAAATGAATGTAGCTAAACAACACAAGGTATATATATACCTATTACCTCAAGTTCTACTTCGGTATCCCATGCATCCTTGTATGGATCGTAACGAGGTGACACTGTCATTACACGATGCCCATTTGCCTATAACATAACGATTCATAACAACTAAAATTTTGAAAAAGAAACATTACGTACCATGAATTTACAAAAGTAACAACATATGAACGATAGATGAAAAAGAACATATAGCCATAGCAGGAGGGAGACCACCTAATACGTCACGAAGTCCACCGGTTTTTCTCCATGGACCTACTTTTGCTCCCACAAACACCAAATTCATCCCACACACGATCACAATTACCTTATTGATTGCAATGAATCTGCCGTGAATTGTAATGTAATCGGAGCCAAGGAATAACAGATCGGTTAATCCTGTAGCCAAAACAAGCCCTAATTTTACATTATTAACATAAATGCCTAATAGATTGCAATGAATCACAAAAAGGAAATATGAACTGCCTACCGTAATCAATGAATCCCAAGCCCTAAATCGAAAAATCGTACAGGAATCGTAAAAACCGTAAAATAGTATGATTGATTACATGAATAGACTGCTCGATTGTTGAAAAATGGAAGCGATGATTGTACAGGATCTCGATCTCGATCTCGCTGTCGCTCGACTCTTCACCGTATAATGGCGCTGAATGGTTTCTGATTATATTTTTATTATATAAATTTAATTTTATTCAAAACAAAAACGTTTTAGAGACGCTTTGAAAATTAAAAAAAGAGTAACTAATAAACTTTTTATTGAAAATAAATCTTTATTTAATTATTTTGGTCTTTAGAGACGCTTTCAAAAGCGTATCTAAAGCTAGTGAACAGTTTTCAGAGACAATTTATACAAGAAGCGTCTCTAAAAGTCTTTAGGAACGATTTTCATAGTGTCTTCTTTTGTTCGAAATCCTTCTCTAAAAGTCATTTTACATTTTGTTACATTTTCCACTTTTGTCATCTAATTCCTTCCCTAAAGGTGACTTTTAGGTACATGTTTCCTTCTCTAAAGCCCCTTTCTCTTGTAGTGATCTTGAAAGGTCTTCGTCTGGATGATATGTCCTAACATGCATTTGTGTATATGTACTAATGCATATATATGCATTAATGTATAGAGAAAAAGATATTTAATCGTTTGTTTGTATTTGTACATATATATTAATGAATATATATATGTAGAGGTGGTTTCTTGTGTTAATCCAATAATTTGTGTTAACCGTGTTAACTCATCGTTCACTGGTGAACACCATGTTCGTTCACTAGTGAACACCATTCATCAGTGAACGAGCATCATGTTCGTTAGTATACGAGCATCGTGTTTACCAGTGAACGATGGGTTAACACAAATAATTAAGTTAATACTTAAAGAGACCTTTATATATGTATTGATGAATATAGAGATTTTATTGCTTGTATGTATTTATGTATATGTATTAATGCATATATATGCATTGATGCATAAAAAAAAAATCGTCTAAATGGTGGGTTTTTAGGATGTTTTTCAGTTTTCTCTTTTTTTAGTGTGTTTTTGCGTTTTTTCTTGAACCTTCCTTTGTGTATAGGTAATATTATTAATAGTCAATAGTTTTGAAGATGGTTCAAAAACAACTTCTTTGTGCTTGCTATTCCTTCCCGAAGAAGTTCAATCTACATGTGATTAATTAGTTTAGGAGTGATATACGTTGACGTTATGGACCAAAAAACAACTTAACTTTAATAAATAAGTATTTTTGCAATTAATAATAGCCTTATGAATATTAACCAATCAATCAATCAACAAGACGATGTCAATTAGATATTTCTGAACAAGAACATGTTTTAATATTTGGTGGGATAATAAATCTAGGATGGCTTGATATAGGTGAAAAAAAAGTTATATATCTAAATTATAAAAATTTCTTTATCTAACTAATATGTTATAACTTTCTATAACTCTTTAACCAATATATCTCGCATATAATATCTTTTTTGGTAATCAATGTAAAATTATTACTCGAATATTCAAATTATTGAAATATGTATAGACATATTTTGAAAACAGTGGAAGTAGTCGTGGGCAGAGTATTGTATGGTACAATTTGTACCATTCATCGTTTATAATTAGAGCGAATTTGTAAATTAAAAATATTAAAATGTGAGGGGTCGTCTTATTCAAATGTTTGTACGGTAAAGTATATTATTACCATTTACTTTATTGTGTAAAATTTGAATCTA
The DNA here is from genome assembly GCA_036898165.1 of Silybum marianum. Lineage (NCBI taxonomy): Eukaryota > Viridiplantae > Streptophyta > Magnoliopsida > Asterales > Asteraceae > Silybum > Silybum marianum. The sequence goes on along the minus strand of CM072544.1, from coordinate 26,970,488 downwards.
TTAAAATAACATCGTATGCAACAATTTACCTAATAAGTTTTAACCAGCTAAAAATCACCACTCTCGTTTACCATATAATACTCGATGTTGTCATTGTTTTTATCGGGTTAGATTCACGATCTGTGATATGTTAATCCGATATGATGGATGACCCGGTAAACGTTTTATATTAATGTATACCAAGCGGAAATTTTATAAAAAGATATGTATTTAACAATGTATGAATATACCACTGGTGGCAGAAATAAAGTTAAATTGAGAAGTGTAAAAAAAGATTTAAGTTGTTGATCACTTTTAATCTCATACCCATCTATGAATGATATCTTAAAAGAGAGTTGGTCCGATACATCTCGGTGCACCTTATCTAGATGCATCTAAGGTGCATCTCAACCTAATGTGCATTCAAAGGTGGAGATCCCTTCTTACGCTTATCACTAGGGGTGTTCATCGGTTGACATCCATTGGATGTTGGATTTTGCCAACTGATCCGATCCGATTAACATCGGACAACCGAACCGAACCGATCCAAGGGATGATTGGATTGATTCGGTTCCATCCATTGGATATTTTTATGGGATATCCAATGGATATCCGTCGGATATCCAATGAATGATCCAATGTGTTAATTCAATCAATTTTTTAACAATGAAAGAAATTAATTTATCGTTTTTAATGTGTTAAAACAAACACAAGTTAAGCTAAAAATTCAAAAACTAACACAAAAACAAATTTTGATTTAAGCAAAATGAAGACAAACTAACTGGATGATAGTTGGATGGATAAGTGGATAGTCATCGGATGGTAACTGGATGATATATCGGATCGGTTCGGTCGGTTTTCATCAGTTCTGGATTGTCATCCAACAACCGAACCGATCCAATTGGATGATGAATTTTTCAATCCGATTCGATCCAATTACAAATTGGATATCCAATCATCGTCGGTCGGTTCTAATTGGATCGGTTGACTTTCTGCACACCCCTACTTATCACCGTAACTTTTCTTTTTACCGGAACTCAACCCTACCATTTGTTAGATTTTTAAAAAGTATTTCTATATATATATATATATATATATTATCTGTTATCCCGACAACAACCAACACAAGGACAATAACACTATAACACCAAGTCACCAATAACACAAGGGATTAAATAAGAAGATGAAATAGTAAATCTAATTAATCAAAAATCACAAATGTTTATTATTATTATTATTATTATTATTATTATTATTATTATTATTATTATTATTATTATTATTATTATCCAGAGTGTATAAACATAAAATTTCAAATCAAAATCTCTAAATCACCGAACGTACGGAAATTGATTTGAAAGAAATACGACAAATGAGCCTTCCAGAAGCTTCTTAAATTTGTCTAGGGTTATTCATGGAGCCTTCTCCATGTTTTCCCTTTTTCCACATGTATAAAAGCCCTGCTTTGCTCCATAGCGTAGAGTAGGACAATCCGAAAAAACCGTTCCATATTATCCTTGTCGTTATCATATCGCCGGCGACATCAACCACCGTCCACCGGAGAAATGGCCACCTCCGTCGCTCTCAAGAGAGGCATTACTTCAGTTACTCCTTTCAGCAAGCTTTTTGTTCCAATCCGTTCCATCTCTGCTGTTCCTTGCGTTCCACGGTGGTTCCATACCGACTCCTCTCGTTCTTACGCTTATGATGATCTCAATCGAAGCGTTGATGCAGATCGCCATCATCCTGATGATCATTCCACTCATTTTAGCAAGCAATTTGCTCCGATCCTCTCTATACGGTGGTTCAATACTGACTCCTCTCATGCGTTCGCTTATGATGATGTCGATCGAAACATTGATGCGGATCGCCGTACTGATTCCACTGTCTCTCGCCGCCGTGACATTGACGACGATGTCTTCTCAGGTGAGCTGCATGTTATAACTATTTGATTCTTCGGATAAAATTAGAGATCGATAGATTTTGGCGAATTGGAGAAGTTCATTTACTAATTGTTTCTCTTCTCTAACTAAAATCGTTACTATAACACGTGAATAGTCCGCTGGATTTCTATACAATATCGTATTTTTGTATTTTATGTTCATTTGTTTCAGCAACTCGGTAGATTTTGACGAATTGGAGAAGTTCAATCACTAATTGTAATTGTTTCTGTTCTCTATAGCTAAAATCGTTACGATACTGATTAGTGAATATTCCGCTGGATTTCTCAAAATCTCGTGTTTTCTATTTTATGTTCGTTTGTTTCAGCAACTAGATCGGTAGATTTAGACGAATTGGAGAAGTTCATCTACTAATTGTTTCTGTTCTCTAACTAAAAAATCGTTACGATAGTGAATAATCCGCTGATTTCTCAACATGTTTGCTTCAGCAATTGTTGTATATCCTGGCTTTGTTTTTAACAATATTCAATAGTATTGCTTATGAGATTTGTTTTACTTTATGATATGTACTTGATTAGTTGATTAATTCATACAATTTATGTATTTACTTCATGAACTCTGAAGTTTTCTTTCGGTATTAATGTTCTGTATTTGAAACGATTTCAGATGTGTTTGATCCATTCATGTCTGCATCTAATGGAGGAGGATTCGGAGCAAGGAAGGCATGGGCCGCAAATGAAAACGAAGAGCGTCTCAGGCTACGGTTCGACATGCCAGGGCTAGACAAAGAAAACGTCAAGATCTCCATTGAAGGGAACACACTAATCATCAAAGCGGAGGTGGAGAAGGAATCTGAGGATGATGATGATGATGATAAACCGCCACGGAGTTTCTCTCGGAGAATCGATTTGCAGATGGATGTATACAAATTGGAGGAGATTAAGGCGGAGATGAAGAACGGTGTGCTGAAAATTAGGGTTCCGAAGGTGAAGATGGAAGAAAGGAAAGATGTGAGGCAGATTCAAGTAGAGTGATCCTGAACTGATTGCGTTGGAGGTCTCGATATGGTAACAGGTACGAATAGCTTGAGTACGTAGAAAATAACAATAGTTTTATATGCTAATTTGAGATTTGGATCCATACTTGTTGAATTTGCTTTTATGCTAATTAACTGTTTTTATTGTATTAGCATTATCATGTTTGTTGTTTTTCAGTGGTCATTTCTGGGTGGATTGCAAAAATTGGCAATCAAACGTTCATCTAACTTATATTTTTTCTAATTAGAGTATTAGAGCATCTTCAACAGCTATGTTATAATATAAAAACGAGTATTTTTAACATATTTGTTGCTCCAATAGCTATGCTATTTTATATGTCAAAATAAAGAAATGAGGAGAGAGATGAAAAAAACCTCTAAATTTAAAGAAATTTCTAAAACTATATAGAAGAGAGAGAAATAATAATTTAATTAAATTCAACCAATTAATACTATTGAAGTGACAAATGTTGGAGAAAGAAATAATATTTTATTAAATGTTTTGAATATTTTATTAATATAATGTAGTTATAATTGCTAAAATGGAATAACTGTTGGAGTTAGATGCAATTTTTTTAGAGATTTTAAATTTTCATACTCTATTTTAGAAAAATAATAATATAGCTATTAGAGATGCTCTTAGAGTATCAAAAGTCAATTTATAAAAAAAAATTACTTACAATTTTAATAACTATTCTATTTTGGAAATTGTATACATCGGTGTTGAAATTTTTTGTCTTCTGGTTTTTTTTTTCTTAACATACAAGATAACATAGTTATTGGAATAAAAAATTATTAAAATATCATTTTTCTTCATTTTAACATAGCTGTTGTAGATATTTTTGAGGTCTGATTTTGAGGAAACTTCCATTTTAAATAAATATGATTGGAATAAATATTATAACTTTTTAGATAAATTTCAAATTAAATTTATGTATTCTTATAGTTAAAATGATGATGATATGTATTTAGTTGTATACATATTTTAAAAGAATTATGGGTTGAACACCTTCTGTTATTGAAAAACTTATCAGATTAATCAATTATTTAGGTGCATGTTCCAAATCTAATCTATAGACAAATCTTTCTTCCTGAAAATATGTGTTACTTAACCATATTTGAACACAAATCTTAATGAGGATATACTTAAATAAAACGTTACCATTGAACACAAAAACTCAGCCATAATATGTATTCCTAACTATAAATCTTTATTTTTTATGTAATTTTAAAGTAGATTAAAAGCGTGTAAAACATCCATTGAATCCAAAAATTATTTTATATGATGGCAAAAAATAATCATAAAAATCACGATTTTTATCAATGTGTCTTCATGTTTTTATTAGTGTTCAATATCACTTCGTGTGTTTCAGTTAGGGATGAGCATACGGACCGAAATTCCGAAACCAAACCGGTCCCGTACCGAGCCGGTACCGGTACCGAATATCATTACCGGTTCGGTGTTCGGTACCAAGATTTTTCATATTCGGGATTTGGTACCGGTACTAGTCCCGGTAAATCCCGAACAGAACCGGGGAATTTAAAAAGTCATTTTTTTATTTAAATTGGTAACAAACTCTTTTCTTTTTTTTATAGAAAATCCTCTTAAATATATTACAATTTTCGGTTCTTGTATTTTCCAATCAAATACCGATTTATTCTTGCAATTTTTCTTATTTGGGTTATTGCAATTCTCCAAAATCGGTTCCGTAATTTATCCAAAATCCGGTTCTTGCACAATTGGCTCCTCCAATCCGGTTTCCGCTTAAGTGATTTTGGTTTTTGTTATTGTGTTTAATGGTCAACGCTGAAAAACGGTTGTCATCCAAAAAAATGGTACCAAACGGTTCTAGTCCCGAAAATCCCGGTACCAAACCGGTATCGAATTTTCCTATCTGTTCGGTATTCGATATTGATTTTTTCCACTCTCGATTTCAGTACTACCCGGTTTCGATACCGGTCCGATACCGAGCTCATCCCTAGTTTCAGCCAACTATACCATTTTGAGGGATTGTTTTTATTTTATCGGTTTTATTTTTTTGTTTTTATTGAAAATAAATGTGTTTTTGAGTGTTTTTAACCTTCCAACAATCATGGTAGATTTTTTCCAATTTCTTTCGTAACCTTCCGACAACGTTCTTCCCCTAATATGTTTAGCAAAAGTAGCTTATAAGCTACCTTATGACTTATAAGATAACTTATCAAAACCTTATTTTTATTAACTTCTTAATAAGGTACCTTATAAGTTAACTTATGGTCATTCAAACAACTACATTAAAAATAAGGTAACTTACTAAAATCTAATTCGGTACTCTCAATTCGATCTTACTAAAATCATATAAATGGGCCTGATAATGTAAGCGCAACCAAGGCCTTTTATTCTTACAGCACAAATCCACCACTCATCCAACCTTCATATAAATTATAAAAAAAATTCTTTGCGATGTACTTTTATATTTTTTAATTATATATCAAGAAAACGTTATAAAAATCGAATAAAATTTTCTATTTTAAATTAAAAAAATGAATAAATAACATTGAACTTTTAAGGATTGGTTAGTTGCACATTTTAACCCTAAAAAACTAAATGTAATTGGTTATAAAAGTTTTCAAGTAAACAAAAAACATAAATCAATTTTACCATTACTAAATCTATGCCATTCAAATCCCGGTATCCTTCCCTTTATCACACCTCATCATCCTGTCGTTGTTCATTCATCGTATTGTCCTTGGCCTCTGCATCGATCTTCTGTTTTGTCTATTTATTTTGTCTTTCAATTTTCCTTCTTCTTACAACAGTTTATAGAGCACATTTAGAGATAAACAAATGGAGATTGAAACACAAAAAAGAATGATAAATAAAATGGAGATCGGTGGTAGGAATAACAATGGTCATAGCCAGTAATAGAGAGCGGGAGACGATGGATGGCAAGGAGTTTGAACAACTTAGAGTTTGAGAACAGTAAAATTAATTTAGATTTTTTTTATTACTTTAAAACATTCCTAACCAAGTTTCAGGGTTTTTTTGGTTAGAAAAATATAAGTAACCAATTTTAAAATGTCCGCTGATTTATTCATTCAAAATAAGGTTAAGGACTTGATTATTTAAAATGAAAAAGTCCAATAATCTTTTTCATTCAACAAAACGGTTTAAGAACTTAAATATTCAAAATGAAAAAAATTGTTAGATTTCCTGAAATGTTTCCTCACATATTCGAATAAGTTTACATTCATATAATAGTTTTAGTTATACTGTTTTTTAAATTAAAAACAAATTAACTATTAAATAAAAAGAAAAAAGAACAACTTACATAGATCAATCCTCTTAATCGTTATTGATAATCTATGTTGGAAAAAGTCAAACTTAGATAAAAATGGTTCTTTAGACCATCTTCAAGAAAATCCTTAAAATTTCTTTATTTTCCCCTTTTGGAGAAGTTTTTGGAGATGCTCATAGAAGAAAGAGGTAGTTAGGAAAAATTGATGGTCAAACAATCAAGCGGACACAATATATGAGTGTAAGATTTAAATAAAATTGTATAAAAAAAAGTTTGGAAATTGTTCAAAAAAGTCATTTCTGTTACAAATTTACTCCTCAGTCATTTCTCTCTCACAATTTCCAAAACGTTAGTTACCTTCGTAACTAGTAAGCACGGGGATGAAATATGTAAGTTACTCTCGACGCTTCCTAACTACATTACTACTTTACAAATTTAGTCTATGGACTTACGGACCTTTAACTAGTTTACAGATTTAGTCCCTCTACTTACGGACCATGTTCAACAATTTACTTTTTACACTTTAATCTCTCCGCAAGTTAAAGAGTGTGTCTATTTGAAAACATAGTACTCCCTCCGTTCCAAAATAAATATCCACATGAAAATGACACAGTTTGAGGATACTTTATTATTACATTTTTTAAATAAACAAGTGACGCTTTTATCTTTGACAGTAAAAAGGGAAACTTTCTCCGTATAATAGGAAATTAAAAACTTACTTTTAAAAATAAACAAACGAAAATAATAATATAAACATTTAATTTGAAACAGAAAAAGTAACTTCTTTGAAATTTTAATAGAAACGACTAAAAAGAAAAGTGTAGGACTGGAATGACTATTAATTTTCTTTTAAAAAAATGATACCCTTTGAAAATTTGAATGTAATGAAAGAAATATAATTAAGTTGATGAATGAATGAATGAATGAATGAATACCTGACAGAGATACTGGGTGTGTTAAGTTTGGAAGAAGAAGATCATCAAGCAATGGCACATGGGGGATGATGCCACGTGGCCGGTAGAATTCGGCAGTCGTCGGCGGCCCCCGTCGCTGTCGTGGAGTGGTGGTGCAAGTGGCGGTCTAGCCATCCACCTTTGTCTCTCTGCAACCCCACTCCCTGTGGGTCCCACCTCATTAAATTATATATATATATATATATATATATATAATATAGGGGCGTGTTCAAATTAGAACTCAAATTTGGTTGCGAACGTGAGGACAAATGAGAGCGCGACACGTGTCGAATAGTCAAAAAAATATTCAGATTGAATAAAACTGAATATAGTGTTTATTCAGTCTGAATAATGCCTATTCAGACTGAATAAACACTATATTCAGTTTTATTCAATCTGAATATTTCTTTGATTATTCAGTCTGAATAATCTACATTCAGACACGTATCGTGTTATCATTTGTCCTCACGTTCACAACCAAATTTGAGTTCTCATTTGAACTTTCCTCTCTCTATATATATACAAATATATAAAAGAACTCGAATATTTTTTGAGTTATCAAGCTCGACCCGGATACTCATTTATGGGTTTGGACTCGCGATTGATTAGCTCGTTTATCGGTTTGAGCTCGATAATTTTTATATTTTTACTAATAAATATATGATGAGCATGTTTGGCTTGAAAAAGAGGTATGCTCGAATGGCTCGACTCGACTAGAAAAACTGAATCAAGTTTTTGAACGAGCCGAGTCAAACATTAATGTTTTAAAGCTCGAGTCTTTTAGTTAAACGATTTTTATTTTATGTTCCAGATCGACTCGAGCTCGAGAACTATTAAGCTTGAGTTCGAGCTCGAATAGCTTGTTAAAAGCTCGAATCGTTTACAATCTTAAAGATACAAATCACAGAGAATGTAAACTTGAATTAAATAAATTTAAAAGGATACATAAAAAAATCTAATACATCTTAAAATTATAGATCTAACAACAATGAAACATGAGATTTTAGGACAGTGGAAATTTATCCCAAAAATTTGGCAAAAATGGGAGAAGTATTTGAGTTCACTTTTTAAAACCCATTTCTAATCAAAACTCTTTTCGTTTCATTAGTGTCCCTACTAAATTGTTTCTCGATATCTTATCCGAAACCATCCATATGTCTTTGAAACTTTTTTTTTTCATGATGGTCGTGGAACTGGTATAAATGAGGTTTTTCGTAATTTGAAAGGTACAATATACCCTTTTTTGTATCCTTGTTAGGGGCGTCATGTACATACTTTAATTTGATGTTTGCTTCTTAAGTTAACAAAGAATAACCAAAGGATCTTTGGCGTAGAGGTATCTGAATTACTGGTAGAACCCAACTTCCTCTGTGTGTGTGTGGTGGGTTGGTGTGTGGGGGGGGGGGGGGTGTGGATTTTCGAAACTCTTCAAAGGTTTCTACTTGTCTTTTTGTTGCAAGCAACATTTCGGACAAATTAGCGAATGTAAATTCGCACTTTTCGGCTAGAAAGAATGATGGTATGTTTACAACAAAAAAAAGGACAAAAGGATCAATGGTTCAAAAAGTCAATAATACTCTTAGTTGTAGTAATTGTATGTATGTAGCCATGGAAGGAACTCAAAAGGTTGTCTTTTACCTTAAGTTTTATGACCAAAACCAAACTAACCCAGTATATCCCACTCAGATATGGGGTATCTGGGTGAAACGTACACAAACCTAATCTTTACTCTTAAACAATATTCTAAAAAATGATACAAATAGCAAAAAACCTAATTAATGAAAGAAAACATTTGACAATTATACGAGTGATTCAGCAATTCGCGTTTTATCATATCCCACAACATGTGAATCCCGGCGTTCACGTGTGGGCCCCACGTGTGTTTGTGAGACCCGAGTGGAACCCAAACCGGAACAAATTTTCGATCGAGTTCAATTCATCGATCTGCATGCATCTACGTTATGCATATAATTAATTATATATATATATATAGGGCCGGGCCCGCGAAATTAATAAAAAGTGATAAGAGGAAGGGGACAGTAGAGGATGCCAATATCTTCAATTAAAGATTCATTACAGAAACACATCCATGTTCTATCTTTAAACATCCTTCCTTCCATTCCTCTTACAATATCTGCATTTAATTCCCCACTCCCCCTATATACTTCTTTCTATATCTATATATATATATATAGTTATAACTATATATGTGCATATTTATTAACTTCCATGTGTGATCAGAAACCAACACAACCACATATTCAAAAAGGGTTCACCATTGAATCAGAGCAAACCAAATCAGACCTCTAAAGATTTATATACCATAAATAAACCCTTTGGTTATTCATTTCCCTTAAGAGAAAAAAAAATGTCTGCTCTTCTTTACTATCTCATCCTCCATTTATGTGTTTTCATGCATGCATGCAATTCCCGCAATCTTGGTGTGTTTCCCAAGGAACCCGCAAAAGAATTTCGTCTTTTTAGCAAGGTTTGTGTCTAAAGTACTTATAATTCCCATATATATACACATATATATGTGTATATATATATATGACTGATATGATGATTGGTTTCCTGTTTGTTGGAACCAGATACCAGAAATAACGGCTGAGATTGAAGGAAGAAAGGTTGATGAAAATAATATGGAAACAAAGGAGTTCTTCAAGTTTGAGTTTTTATCAGATCTACAGAAGAAGATGTCTAAAGGTTTGATTTGAAGATATTTATGAATAAATGTGTGTGTATATATATATAATATATATATATTATATATTGAAGCAGCTATCGATCGATGTTGATATATTTGTGTTACTTACAGGGAGTGATATGAAGGTGAAAATTTCTCAAGAGGAGGCCAAAATGGCGGAGGTAAGTCGAAATTTTTTAAGATTATGTGTATCTGGGAATGAGATGTATGCCGATCTGACTACTATTTCCATGAAAACCCCAACTGGTTTCCCAAAAAATTATATGAATAACAAAAACCCGAAACCCTACAAAAGTGATCACCCCCTATGTCTCAGAAAAGAAAAAAGAAAAACTAAATTCATAAACACTCATGCATCTTAATTGGCATGCATGCATGGCCTTTGCCACTACATGCATGCACATGCACATCCATACGTACCATATATATATATATATGGGGTTAGGTTCAAATGTGAACTCATTTTTGGTTGTGAACGTGAGGACGAATCTCAGCCGCACATCTTCGGTTATGGTGGACGCGATCACGGAGGATTGACGCGATTCATGGGAGGGTGGAGATTATTAAAGGAGGGGAACCAGGTCAAAGCCGCCTTTATTGACCGGATAAGTGGCTGAGATTCGTCCTCACGTTCACAACCAAAAATGAGTTCACATTTGAACTTTCCTCTATATATATATATATATGCACACCCATTAGTATATTTTTTAAGTTTTGATGGGATTAGGTTTGTTTTGAACCAAGTGCATATAGGTCAAATGAAAGTAATTTTTGAAGGATACATGAGGTCATTTATCGATAGAACCCCATATACTATCCAGTGATTAATAGCAAACTTGAAGTTGACATATATATGATCCAAGATGTTATCAGATATAGATATATATATATATATTATTAACATGACTTTTTGGGGTAGAGGTCAGGTCACTCTACCTAGACGCCACCGTTAGGTGGGATATAATGGGCTTATTTGTAAATACTAGTGAATCAATTAAGCCATCTTATGGTTTATTATAGGGATGGAAGAATGGTGCTAGATCAACAATGGAGTACTCTAAGCAACAAGATTCAAAGGAAACTATAAACGATTCCAAGGGTAATAGTGCTACTGAAGATGTTGTAGCCATGGATTATGCGCAGCCCCATCGTAAACCACCAATCCACAACTTAAAACCCTAATTAAAATTACTCTTTTATTGTTAATTCTTCCTCACATATATATATATATATATATCATATGTGGGTATTCAAGTAAGTGAGTTTTAAGCTTAATTAGATATATACACAAGTATATCTAAATAACTAGTAAGTCAATATATATATATAGTTTGTTGTTATATGTATATTGTAAGAAATGCATTCTGAGTTGTAAAGAAGCCTTTTGGGGGGGATAATATCAACTCAAGAAATGCTTTGTTTGTATGATGTATGATAAGTTGTCCTAAAGGAGTAATTGTAGTGGATGTGGTCTCTTGCAATTATGTTATTATATGTTGCAGTGTTAAAAAACGTTTATATGAATAAAAAAAGTGTTAGAAAATGATGTGTGTGGTCCATCGATGTTCCCATGTCTTTTATTTAATATGTTGGTTGGTTCCTACTTAAAGAAAGAAAGACAGTTATATGGTAGTTTATACTTGCTTGTCTCAATTATTTCTCTCTCTCTCTCTCTTATATATATATATATATATAGAGAGAGAGAGAGAGAGAAAAGTTCAAATGTGAACTCAAATTTGGTTGTGAACTTGAGGACAAATGACAGCTCGACACGTGTCTGAATGTAGATTATTCAGACTGAATAATCAAAGAAATATTCAGACTGAATAAAACTGAATACAATGTTTATTCAGTCTCAATAAGCATTATTCAGAATGAATAAACACTATATTCAATCTAAATATTTCTTTGATTATTTAATCTGAATATGACACGTGTCGCACTCTCATTTGTCCTCACGTTCACAACCAAATTTGAGTTCTCATTTGAACCCGCCCCTATATATATATAAAGGGTTAGGTTAAAATGTGAACTCATTTTTGGTTGTGAACGTGAGGACGAATCTCAGCCACACATCTTCGGTTATGGTGGACGCGATCACGGAGAATTGACGCGATTCATGGGAGGGTGGAGATTATTAAAGGAGGGGAACCAGGTCAAAGCCGCCTTTATTGACCGGATAAGTGGCTGAGATTCGTCCTCACGTTCACAACCAAAAATGAGTTCACATTTGAACTTTCCTCTATATATATATATATATCTAATAACATTCATCGATTGGTACCGTATGCATATGTTCATTAGTACATAACATGTATACGTGCATAAAAACCATGAAATACCTTTAATTATTTGTATGCACATGTATATATTGTACAAATGAAAACAGTTTTTCATATTTTTTTTTAGTTTTCTCCTGAACCTCACTACATAGGGTTTAATCAAATGAGAACCTTGTATATTGTGATAACCGCAAGAACTTTTTACTTTAAAGTATTAATTGTTTCAAATGATCTTTTTACATCTAAGACTACGATTTAAGAACAGATTAACATACATTTGTTTCGCAATGTGTTTGTATTATATGTACATGGTTCACAATGTGAAACTATCTATTTGTAATGTTGGTTTCACAAAGACGCAAAAAATGTTCACATTGTGAAACAAATACACATGAAACAAACACATTGTGAATATAATATATTTTAATCAATATGCTAAATTCAAACCGTAGATGAAAAAAAATCATGTGAAAATAGCACAATGTACCGGTTCTCAGGGTTCTCACAATTTTGTAGGTTCTCAAATGCTTCTCTCTATATATATGCATATATATGTGTGTGTGTGTGTGTGTTTGTATATAAATATATATCAAAATTTTCAAATGAGAACCATAAATATTTTGAGAACAATAAGAAATAGTACATATCATTTCAAAAGTTGAGACTTACAAAGGCTGATCAATGTTAGAATGCCAGTTTATAAAACAAATAGAAAACATGTCAAGAAACTGATGCTCCAATAGCAAATTAAACCATCTCAAACTTCTGGCTGAACGAGTCCTCAAGCTGCTTTATAGGACCAAACGGTTGTGCATCCTATGTAAAAGTGTTACACTTAATGAATTGATATATATATATATATATAATGTTTTTAGGTGTAACAAGTCTATTTTATGACACTTTTGAAATAAAACGTCTTATTAGTCATTAAGTCATATTAACACTATCCCACTTGAGTCAATCAGATATTAAAAACAGACGCTTGATGTGAGCATAAAGATGAGACCTGTCCCAGGACAACCAAAGTTCCAGGACCATATTGTCGTAAAATTATACATCATGTGGAACAATGCATGTGCAACGATAACGACCTTCTTGATGCTCTTCGGCTATGTGAAATTAAGTTTCCAAACGAATGGATCAAAAAAGGACAAGTAATACAAATATTCATATGTGAATAACTTCAGTTGCTAAAATCTATTTTCTGTTCCCATCATTTGTGAATAGATCTAGTTGTGGTTTAAGTCTGAACACAAACAAAACAAATTGAAAAGCGAACCAATCACTTTGGCTTTTTCAAATAATGTCGATAAAGATGCAATCTTTATAACAAATAATCAGTAAGTAGTACAACTGTACAAGTGTACAACCATGATCTTTCTTGTCCATTCCATATTGGAAAGAGAAATTGTCCAAAATAGTTATTTTGTCGGCATTTCGAAGTAACACTTTAAAAAACTTACGAAATTTGTACTTTATGAATATTACATTAAGGAGTTGTTTGGTTGGTTTTCTATCAAGTTCTGTATGGATAAAGTTGTCTGTATAGATATCAATTGTCTGTATGGGTGGAGAAAGTATTTGTTTGGTAGGGTATTTTCATATACGGAATGAGCATATCTTTTGATTTTGATTGGGATGAGCAGATTTGGAAGAAGAAAAAAAACTTTGACTTTTTGCATAAAGCTCTTCCAAGAAGAAATAAGCCACTTTCTATATCATTAAGACACTATTAATCAATCATGTATAGCTGAACGAATAAGCTGTGAGTCTCATTAAGCTCGTTAATCAAATATTGTAGATATGTTTCTAGTTTGTCTTCTTTCCATTCGTTATTGGTGTCGATTGGGGATTATTGGTAGGGTTCCCAAAATCATTATTCACTAGAATCGACAACAATCCACAAGCCCTATGGACCTAATTGTCGGAAATAGGGTTTTTATTAATACCTAATTCCCAATATAAAATATCAATACATCCATCCCTATTGCATTTAAAATCGCAAACATGAATCTTCTACAAGATTACGAACATGATGAGTTATCCAAAATCAACCACCAAATCCATCAAATACGATCAATTTTTTACGATTATATTTTTCACAAATTATATGATGTTTACGGTGAAACAAAATCACGAGAAGAAATGCGGTTGAAAATTAGAAGAATGGAGTTGAAGTTTACCGATAGATATGGATAAGCTGTCGAACGGTTTTACGCCGGTGATTTAATGGTGGTGGAGAACGGTGGTTCAGTGGCGGAGCAGCGGTGGAGCAGTTCCAGAGCCGGTGGGGGAGAATGGTGGTGGATTGGGGACTCTCCCCGCGAGTTTTCATTAAATTTTTGATCTTTTTTTCCAATATGTTCCCCTGAACTTTGATATTGTGTACAATGTTGTCCCTAATATTTTATATTTAACCAATTTTGTCCCTGATAAAAAGTATTGATTTTTATAACCATTGTATACTTGTATTTGACAAAATATCATCGTATTTGAAAGAAAAAGAATTTGGATGTCGGGTATTAAATAAGGGTCGTTTACCCAAGTAAGGCGCTTACCGTAAAGAGATATCATTCTTATATACTTTATTGTGTAACATTATCAGTCATCAATTTAGATTGTTGGTAAGAATTTTAAACCTGATAAGTGTTTACCGGGTAAGACTCTCGGTCTTTTTCATACCTATTACCGAGTAAGATTATCAGTCCTTGACATGCTCAATCAATAAGGTAAGTTACATCAATAAACGTTTACCCCATAAGCGTTTAATAGATGGTCTTAAGTTTTTAAAAAAAACATTTGGTTTTATTTTAAATATTTAATAGAATGGTATAATTAATTAAAATGTGATAAAGTTTAATAATGAAAATGTAATTAATGTGCGAAATGAAAATTCATTTGGGGCTTGAAGATATTACCTTGAAGATTTACAAAAATATCAACCCATTGCAAATTGATTAGAGAATACCAAAAATATTAAATATTACATTTTTATCATAACCCATAATTCAGATTGGTTTTCATATCCGAATATTGATCAGATTTTTGGTTTGTCCATCCGAATCCACCCAACCCAACCGATGCACACCCTTGAAAAGAACAAAAATATCTTTAAAACTAACTAATTTTTTAAACTAAAGGTTAGTCGGGAGACCAAAAATGAAACAAAATCTAAAACTATAATTAGGTTAAAATAGGGACCAAACTTGATAACAAGTTACAACCACAAGGACCAAAAATGTAATTCGCTCTAAAAAAATTATCCACCCATGAACATAATAGGAAGATGATGTCCCTTCAATTAGATTAATCAATCACTCTTCCTTCAAATGAGTTGATTACAAATAATTAAATTAAAATTAAAAACCCAGTAAACCTCATTCGAAAGTAATAAACGCCGATAATAATAGGCGCGTTAGCAACGTACTTTGAATCAAAGTAATCAAGAACCACTACAATTCACAATGAACGGTTTAGCGAAGTTGATGAATTCCGAAGTTCTGATTCCTAGTTTCAGATCGATTTCTCCGCCACCCAACCAGAAGTAATCCGGATGAAGCTTAACAATTGCTTCATCCAAAATAACCTGCCAAATGTTCACCATGTGAGATGATGGCATAGGATCGTGTGAGAAAGAGTGTTAAGGTGAGAAACGTAAGAAGAGATCTGAACCATTGATCACTTTTAATCTCATACCCACCCATGAATTGCGCTTTAGAAGAGAGTTAGATCCAGTGTATCTCGGTGCACCTCACCTTGGTGCATCTCATCCTAATGTGCATCCATGATCCAAGGGTGGAGATCCCTTCTTACGCTTCTCACCGTAACTCTCCTTCTCACCGAACCCAACCCGTGAGATGCTGGGTTGGGTTCCGGTGAGAAGGAGAGTTATGGTGAAAAGCGTAAGAAGGGATCGCTACCCTTGGATGCACATTAGGATGAGATGCACCAAGATTAGGTGCAACGAGATGCACCGAATTCATGGGTGGGTACGAGATTAAACGTGATCAAGGGCTCAGATCTCTTCTTACGCTTCTCACCTTAACTCTTCTTCTCACACGATCCTATGCCTCTGGTGAGAAAGAGAGTTAAGTTTCTCTACCCGTGAGATGATTATGTATCATGGGTTGGGTTCCGGTGAGAAACAGATTTAAAGTGAGAAGCGTAAGAAGGAATCTCCACCGTTGGATGCACATTAGGGTGAGATGCACCTAGATAAGGTGCACCAAGATGCACCAAATCAACTTCATTCTAAAACACAATTCATGGATGATTATGAGATTAAAAGTAATCAAGGGCTCAGATATGTTCTTACGGTTCTCACCTTTAACTCTCCTTCGCACATGATCTTAAGCCTATGTATCATAAATCACACAAGTTAATTTCTGAAAACATGCTTACCGGAATGTCGGTTTTCATGCCAACGCATGTTACTCCATTGTGTTCGTAACCAGTCAGCTTGTGTGATATCTCTTCTGGAGCAAGCCTTACTGCAAAACACCATCATGCCACAACCATTCAAATATTTTCAGCCCAACCAAAGGGTCAGTCAGAGGCGGACTTAGGGGGCTGTTTGGTTGGTTTCCCGTTAAGTTCTATACAGGTAAAGTTGTCTGTGTGGATTAATCTGTCTGTATAGCTTGTGAAAGTTTTTGTTTGGGAGGGTTTTTTCCATAGATGGAAGGAACATGTTTTTTAATTAGGAGGGACAGATTTGGAAAAAAAAAATATGGCTTTCTGCATAAAGCTCTCCCCTAGAAGCTTACTGAATAAGCTACTTTCTTTATCATTAAGCCACTACCAACTAAGTTGTGAGTCCCATTAAGATCATTAAGCTGCTAACAAACATACCTTGATAAAGGTGGGGGGAAAGGCCCCCACTCAATTGTAAAATATTTAAAATTTTGTAGGTAAAATTTTGTTTTTTTACTCTGAAGTGCTTAGTTCCCCCAGTCATTTTCGACGGTTCCCCCCAGTGGCCTAGTCCCTTTAAACAAAAACCCCCCACTCTCTTGCTTGACAGTCGTTCTTCCTGTATATTGTTACCGCTAGTTCTTGCAATCATGCTACAATGATAACTTTAGTGCTTTTGTTAAATATATCTCAATTTCTTGTTCTTTTAGTTTATATATGTTCAAACCAATTCATCTAGAAAGAAATTATATAAATTAAATAATAAAAACAAGTGTTAGAGAGCAGCATTCCGGGTTTAGTAATACTTTTATATGATAAAGTAGATTTTACTTACAGTTGAATCTCTTTTTGGGTATCTTGCCATTGTTGAGCGAATAAAGGAAGTTTTTTACAGCATCGGCACTAAATCGAGCAGTGTACTGCAATAAACAAATAACTGAAAGTGATAACTTGAGAGCAGGATGGGTTGCATTGTGGCTTAACATAGACTGAAAAAAGTAAAACAAAAAAGCACCTGAACAACAACAACATAGTATTTCGAATTTTGGCGGTCACTGCAATCAGTGATATTGGATGCAGCTTGAGTATTAACCTGGAAGGAGCAATAATATATAAAAACATGTATATATATATATATGGCTGAGGAGAAGCATCGGAATCCCATTTGCTAAGGTATCAAAATTTGAACACAGAGATGTAGAAAAGTATTTGTGCAATGTGGTTATATATTTGGGAATGTTCAGTATTTGAATGATGATCTAAAATTATCTTTTCGGGTCCATATAACAAACAAATATATACTACCCTATATGCATATTGCTTACCAAGAGACAAATAAACCATAAGTACACAATCACGCGCCCACGGTCAAAACCTATGTTTGCACATATGTCAAATATAAACATGGGAAAAAAAACGTTAAATTGTATCCATAATTGTATCCTTTAACGTAGAACAAAGTTCCAATGTATTGCTGTTAATCATCAACTATTACAGTATGACAAAATCATACTTCAAAACTTGAAGATGACTAGTATTTAGGAATAGAATGCATTTAAACTTCTGGGGTTAAACAGACTATTAATAGAATAGGTGACAATTATGAACTTATATACATTGTCAAAATTATGAACATTGTAGTTGTGGGTGCTTATTATATTATCAAATCAATGTATACAAATTATCAATATGATAATGAATTAAGGACCCATTTCATCCTCTTATTACTCAGTTGTAACCCTAAGAAAGTGACCAACTCGCAGGTAGGCATAACAAATAATGCCTCATGGTGAGTTAAACTACAAACCTTTTGCATAGTACCTGTGAAATTAGTCCATTAAACATGGTTCGTTTGGTTCATCTTTCCAAAAAAAATGAAACATTGCAATTTTTTAGGACAATTAAAACTGAAAATTCAAAGAGTACGATTTAAACAATCTAAAAGACAAGTATCCAGATATTCAAATATTAAGCAGTCAAATTCACAGTACAAAAGAGTATTCAAACTTCCTTAGTACATTTCACCTGCAAAAAATTAGTCCATTAAGCTTAATTCAGGTATTATTAGACCTCCATTTCAAGATCCAGGATAACTTAAAAGGTTAAATTAGTATTCCCTCCATTCTTAACTAAGAACTGGAATTTGATTTACAATGTGAAATCCAATGATTCTCAATTACAATTTGAAGAACTTTTGACACCAATTCATTCTAGTTGTAGTAGGTTTATCTACGTTGGCGATTCATTCAACAAATCTAAATACGCACATCAATTTGAAGATGAAAATTACATGTTCGGCATTCAAATTGCAGCTATTTTCCTTTCGAACAGAGAGAGTAAACGATTCATCAACATACATTCTATCGGATAAACGATCGAAAACGAAAGTATCCAGAAATTCAAATAAAAAACAATCAAATTCACATCATAAAAACTCGTTCTACTTTCCGAAATACCAAAATCACAGTATATTATAATATTACTACTAAAAACAAATGAAATCAGTTGAATTCGACAATTAGTATTACCAGAACAATGCTTTTACAAAGATGATGAATGGAGGCAGCACCGAGAATGTCTCTTCGAGCTTCGAATGACCAATCGTAGTAATCGGAAGGAACGCGCTTGAATGAGAAGTCATTGACGCCGCCGTCGACAAGGACGGCGGAGAGGCGTGCTTCGGTGGTGGTGGTGGTGGTGGTGGTGGTGGTGGTGGTGGTAGGTAGGTCATTATTGGGAGAATTATTGGATGGATGAAGGATAGAGGGCTCGAGTTTCGCAATTCTATGGAGGATTTGAGTCTGTAATCTCTCCAGCTCTGTGAATTCCTCCATTTCTGGTTCGATCTTTCGTTTACTCTATGAGTAGGTTGAAATTTGAGGGAAGAACAACACGATGATTAGAGTAAATTTTATTTTTGGTCCCTATGGTTATATGAAAGTTATAAATCAGGGTTTTTAAGTGAAATAATTACAAAAATGGTCATTTATGGTTTCAACTTTATTACTGATCAGGTCCCTCGTGCTAACTCTATCAACGTAGCTTTGTTAAGTGGGCGTCACGTGAGGATATTTTGATCATTTTCTTGAAAAACTATTGCAACTGATACTAAGAGATAAGGGAGATCTCGACGGCTAGATCCTCACAAGAGGTAGCTTAGATGTGATTACACAAACTGACTCACTACATTAACTGGATAAGCAATATTTGTCTGTCAATGTCCTCCAGTGAGAAGATAGGGGATAAGCTTTATCGTCGAGAGGACACAGCTTGCATCATCAGTTAAGGCCTCTAAATCGAAGGCCCCATGTGTTGGCACCACCGACGTGACCTCCGCACCTTTTGCCTCTTAGGAGATTAGGGGTTCAAACCTCACCAAATGTGAGATGATTGTGAATTTATTTGTGTATTTGCGGTGTATAAATAATATATAGTTCAAAACAAATAGAAGATATATTGAAATAAAATGTAAAAAAAAGACAAAAAATCTTTTATTAAATATATTAAATATTTTAATAATATATTAAGTTTGAAATATTTAAAATAGAGAAGCTGTTGAAATTAAAGTTTTTTTTCTTTTTGAGATTTTAACTCTTAATATTATATTTTAGAAAAAAGTTATAGAGTATATATGTCGAAGATGCTTTTATCATGTCGAGCTTCCCTGATACTTATAAAACTCAACTCATAATGTATGTATTTTTTTCCCCAACGTAAAGTGTTCAATAGTTATCAAGTTTGTGATTCAAATGCTAGTGATTTATGTGCTTATTAGTTATAACGTAAACGCCTAGCTATCTATTTACGTAGATCATAGGTGGTCAGTTCAATTTAACTTGTGGATCTTGTAAAAAAAAGACTAATTGGTTCAATTGTATCTAATAACTCAACCTTACTATAAGTCAAGAAAAGACTTATTGTTAAAGAAAAATGTCATATTAATTTATGACAACATTTTTATTTATGATGTATAATTGTTCGATATTTTTAATTATCTCGTTATAATATTATGTTTATATTACCAGTGACGTGTAGTTCAGTTGGTTAAGGGCAAGGAGATGTTTGCTTCAATATTATGTTTATATTATTTTTCCAATACTTTTTTATATAAAAGTTAAAATTAATTTATAAATCAAAAATAATAATTTTATATAATTTATAATAGGGAAAATTATTATTATAATCATTTGAGAAAATCGTATACCCAAAATATTCAAAATCTCTTCCAACTTACCAAAATGACCAAAATTTTCAGAAAAACATTTTGTATCATACGAAATCAAAAGTGATTTTGTATCACACACACATGCAAATACGAAATGGAAAAAAAAATACCAAATAGACAATTGCATTTCGTATAAAAATTTTGGTGTGTGAAATCCATTTTGTATGGAAATGATAATTGCATTTCGTATCCATCCAATATGTAACAGACAAATCATTTCGTATCTAACACACATACGAAATCATGGGGGAGTGGGGAGTAGGGGAAATACTAGTTACATCACATACAAAATGGAATTTACAAATTATTAATTTATATTTTTTATTTTTATAATTATTTTTTCTTCTTATAATTAGTTAATAAATTACTTTACGTGTCTTTCCTTTTTATTTTTCGTTTTACATCCTTATTACATTAACATATATAATCGTATATCAATAAAATACATTCAAAAAATACGTTTTTATTTTAACATTACATCATTATAATCGTCTTGTCAATACCTTTAAAATGAGTCTAATATTGAATATTTTTTGATTTAATTATATTATAATTATTATATATAATACGAAAAATATTTTTAATATTTACTTTTTATACCCTTATAGTTATTTATTTAATTTGTGGTACATCATTTGTTTTTTCAGTTTTCATTTTTACACTCTTATTACATTAAAATACACAATTCTATATTAACTAAAATATATTAAATATACGTTAAAATACATGATCCAATTCAATATTGGGCTCATTTTGAATGTATTGACAAAACGATTACAATGATATAATTTGTTAAAATAAAAACGTATTTTTTGAATATATTTTATTGATATACAATTATATATGTTAATGTAATAAGGATGTAAAACGAAAAATTAAAAAGAAATAGATGTAAAGTAATTAATTAACTAACTATAAAAGTAAAAAATATAAATTAATAATTTGTGAATTGCATTTGTATGTGATGTGACTAGATTTTGTATTTCCCCCACTCCCCACTCCCCCATGATTTCGTATGTAAGAAATGATTTGTGTGTTGCATATTGGATTTCATACGAAATGCAATTATCATTTTACATACCAAAATTTTCATACGGAATGCAATTATCTATTTCGTATCTTTTTTCCCATTTCGTATTTGCATGTGTGTGTGATACGAAATCACTTTTGATTTCGTATGATACTAAATGTTTTCTTAAAATTTTTGGTCATTTTGGTAAGTTGGGAGAGATTTTGGATATTTTGGGTATATAATTTTCTTAAATGGTTATAATAATAATTTTTCCTTTATAATATATATTAAGTTTGTATAATTATCTATAAATAAAGTTACATTTTACAAATAAAAGATGAATAGTGACATTCTTAATTATAAAAATCTCTATTGTGTAATTTTATGGATATTTTTATTTTATTAAGATGGTAATAATAGAATAGAAAAAAAAAAACAATATATGAAAAATAAGATTCTTCGAACTTCCATCATTGAATGCTTTTATTTGGTTTAAAAATGAACACATAGCACATCAGATTTTATTAATAAAAAACAAAGCAAGTTTATTTATCTTGCTATATATAAGCACTCAGAAATAAAACAACACATAGTTTATGAGCAAGATCAATCAAGTACTTAAGACAACTCTTCAACTCGACCACTCCCTAATAATTCATGTCTACAATAATATATATATATATATATATATATTGAAATCACGAAATATTTCAAACTATCGATTACTAATACTTAAGTAATTAGCTGCAATTAAATCCAGAAGGATAATTCTTCCCACAAACATTAAGAAGCAAACTAAGGGATAAAGGTATATTCAAGTTGAGGCCCAGAAGACTAGCTCTAATGACTGTACACAGACAAATAGCGGCTTCGAGATCAACAAGACCTTGAATCAGACTGCAACATGGTTGAGTCGGAGGGTTTCCGATCACAACTCCAAGCAAATTTCCGAGCAAATTTACACATACTCCGAGCTTCAGAGCATCTCTAGGGCAGGTGTTGGGGTTGTTTGATGGAGGAGTATTGGGGTTGGGGTTGTTTGATGGAGGAGTATTGGGGTTGGGGTTAGGGTTGTTTGATGGAGGAGTATTGGGGTTGGGGTTGGGGTTGGGGTTAGGGTTAGGGTTAGGGTTAGGGTTGGGGTTGTTTGATGGATGAATATTGAGGTTGGCTGCATGGGCAGTTAGGGCACAAAAAATAAGGTTGATGGATAAAAGTAGAGTAATAATATTGGAAGCTTTTCTTTTGGAATCCATTTAGGGTTCTTAGGCTTCTTTTGCTAAATTAGGGTTTCAATTCATTGGGTATTTATAGGGTGCAAAAGGATGGGATATGAAATGTGATGTAAACTATAAATTTGGTCCTTATAGAATGTTAAAAGTTTCAATTTTTGTCTTTAAAATTGGGGTTCGTTTACTAAACATTTGCAGGGTAAATTATGCTTACAAGATAAGTATTTACACGCAAAAGTCACCGCACTTGCTTAATGTAATATTTTCGGCAATTAAAATGGATTGTTGGTAAGCATTTTTATTCGTTAATCACTACAACAAAATAGATCTTATAAGACGCTTAAAATGTAGAAGTGTCTTAGCAAAAAAAAACTTTATAGGACTTATTTTTATAGCGCCAAACCAAAAAACATTATATCTAAAAGTGTTACAATATGTTTCTAGAACGTTTCTATACAATTTAACAAGTTTTTTTACGACACTTTTAAAATAGCAGTTGTATAAAATATTATATTAAAGCGGTTAGACAATCTAGGCATCCTATAAAACACATTTTATTGTAATGTTTCTTAACCCGATAAACGCTTATTGAGTAAAAAACTTTTAAATAGTGCAAATTGGACATTCTTACTTCAATTAAATTTCATGGCATCTCTAATACAAGAAAACCACAACCAATCTGAAGTCTAAATAAAATCAAATTTATAGGACATCAAAACTGTCAGATTATTTTAATAAACTACTTTATAAGACTATGTTAATCATGAGACTAAACACTTATGTGTCGTGTGGAACGGTGTTGTAATAAAATTTTATGACAATTTTGAACATCTTAAAAAACTTTTTAAGACAATATTTGAAAAAAATTCTTATAAAACAAGTGTCATATAAAAATATTTGTTTATAAACACTTATTAGAAATGTCTTATAAAATGACTAATAGAACATTGTTTTCAAAAGTGTCTAAGTCCCATCCAACATGTTAAGACGTACAAAAACATCATATAAACTTATTACAACGCATTTAGTTAAAATACACAAATATTTGGTTCTATAAATTTAAATCAGATAAAGTATTGTATTAGGACACTTAAATACTCTTGACGTCCTACAAAATCAATGTTGTTGCAGTGCAAATGTGTGATACAAGAAAACCAGTTTGATAAATAAAAAGAAAATGTCTTTTCTTGAACGGTCATAAAACGTAATCATCACGAGTCATTGTTTCCAAACCAAAAAACCATCCAAAATTTGGTTTTCGTTTTAATTAGAATCTTGAATTTTATCATGTTCACGTGTTTCGTTTTTTATTTCCCAGAAGATGAATCCACGTCTGTTGTTCCTTCTTTAAAAGTAAAGTTTTCTGGTATAGATAATTTGATCAATCTTTATTGCAATTGTCGGCCATTTTCATTTGAAATTTTTTGTTGTTTTATCATTAATAGTTGAGCAAAATCATTCAAATCAAAATCGTTGGTATATGATTATTTACTTTTATTATTAGAAATAGTAAAAAAAAAATCCTTTTTTGGAATTTATTAATTGTTACTTCATGGGTAATGGGTTGGATTAATTAAGAGTGTCACGGGCATAACTTATCACTTGGGATGGATTCACTTGTCAAGTAGTACTATAATTTTGTATTTAAATTTTTTTTGGAAGCACAATTTGAAGTTAATTATAAGGAAAGGTTAATAAAAATTTAATAAATAATTCTATTTTTAATGATTAAGGCTTTGTTTGGCAAACTAACTCATAAGTTAGCTTTTGACTAATAAGTTATAAGGTAACTGATGACTTATAAGCTAACTGATAGCTGATGAACAAGTCTATAAATTATATTTAAATAAAATAATTCATTAAAAAAAATTATTTTGAATTATTAAGTTCCTAAACTATTTTTTTTATAGAAAACCCATTAAAATTTCTCATTTTGAATGATTAATTTATTTAACATTTAAAAAAAAAATTGAACTTTCAAAAATTAGTTACTTACGTTTGAACCAAAATAAGCTACCTGCAACCGAATATCTTTTGATTATCCCTCTTATGATAAATAAAAAATAGATCAAAAATGGGAGATCAATGATAAGAACTAACAACGTGTTAAGCGATATGGAGAATGGTTGATGTTGGTGCAATGGGGAGTGGTCAGAGGAGCGATACTGTTGTTTGCGAAAGGTTTTAATTGTATAGGGTTTGTTTTTACTTTAAAACTTTCTTAATCAATTACATGTAACTTATTTAAAAAAAATTGTGGGCATCCAATTTTTACTTTAAAACTTTCATAATCAGTTACAAGTAGCTTATTTAAAAACAAATTGAGGTAACCAATTTTTAGAAGTTTGATAGTTTATTTATTTTAAAAAATATTTAGGAACTTACTCATTCAAATTGAGAAAGTTTAATAGTTTTTTTAGAGGTATTCGTGGTGGTGGTGCGGTTTAAGGCCAAACTGCAAACCGCACAGCATATGCGGTTTGAGCATTTTCCCAAACCGCACCGCATAAACCTCAAACTGCACCAAACCGCACCGTAAAATGCGATGCGTTTATGCGGTTTCTACCTATCACACCTTATGTTTACAATCCAATAATTATACGTTTAAACTACATTATTAAATCAACGATAAAGCGACCGTAGCTCAAAAAATTAAGGATTTTCAATATTTCTAATTCCCAAATACACATTGCATACTTAAAAATAGTATAAGAAATGAAAGATAAACTTCAAATTAAATTGAACGTGTGAATTGTGGCGTGACCAACTAGTTTATTAATACTGCCGATTGTAATATTGGATCAAGATCAAAGTCAAAGTCCAAAACACAAAATTCAAAAATATTTAATAAATAATAAATTATTCTATATGTATATAATATATATATATATGTGTGTGTGTGTGTTATATAGAACTAAAAAAAATACAAAATATGCGGTGTGGTGCGGTTTGATAACTCAAAACCGCAAACTGCACCGCATTATGCGGTTTGGTAAAAATGCAAATCGCAAATTGCACCACAGAAGTTCTAAACCGTACTTTGTGGTGCGGGCAGTTTATGTGGTTTGACGGTTTAGATGAACACCCCTAGTTTTTTTAATGAAAAAACTTTTTTCATTCAAAAAAATAGTTTAGGTAATTAACCGTTCAAAATGAAAAGTTTAATGGTTTTTTGTTGAGTTTTTTTATTTAACTTTAACTTTTCTCTTAATTATATGTAGAGTAAACTACAAATTTGGTCCTTGTGAATTGTTGAAAATAACATTTTTGTCCTTATGGTTTCAAAAATTACAAGATGGCAATTATGGTTTGCAAAAATGTTCCACATCTAACGGCTGTTAATTAAGGGGCATTTTCGTTCTTTTATCAATTTGTATGTATTTTACCCGCTCAAAAACATGGACAAAAATCATAAATCCAATTTTTTTAAAATGACGAAAATACCCCTCATTTAACAAAAAAAATTAACGATCGTTATAGAAAGATACCATATCCAGACATTTTACAAAACACGATTAACATCTTGTATTTTGAAACCATAAGGACTAAATTTATAGTTTAGTATGTATTTGTAACGTTGTTAGAATCACTTAACTAAATTTAAAAGATAATTCTCATTTTCTTCTTGTTATAGTATATCTATAAGTAAATATTTTAATAACGTATATATTAAACCAAACTTTGTCATTTTAATTTGAAAAAAAAACGTGTGTTTTTAATTAAAAAAATTAAATAATGTCTAAAGAGACATGTTAATTTTATTTACCGTTGAAATTGGATTGTTGACTCATGTTAACGTCATAAAATATTTTTTATAAGCTTATTTTTACTATTTTATGTCTTGGAAAGTGAGTCTCACTATTATATTGTAATCGTCTTTCCAAAAGTAAATTAATTGTGGACTCAATGGGTTCAAATAATATTAATACATACACATATAAATATAAGACAATAATAAAATAAAACCACGAAAAGGTGAGAAACTCGTAAAAATTGATATAAAAATATTTTTTTTATGATTTTTTTTATCAAAACCTATAATTTAAGATATTGTTTTTAGAAAAGGTATCCTGGGTATTTGTCTAGATTAATCCCTGACAATTTTAAGACTGCTAAAGTATGCAGCGCTAAGATAATTCCCAGTGGATACAAGTTGTTTGCGTCTTGATTCGAACCTGGGGTAGATGGGTTATCTAGCCTCATCCCCCACAAGCCTTAACCAGTACGCCACAAGCCTTCTGGTTTTAAGATATTGTTTTACATATATGTTTGTGTTTACCTTATGAATACTAGAAGAGTACTCGCGCAATGCAGTGAGATCCATCTTAATTTTAATGTTTTATTTTATTTTTTGTCTCTATCGATGCTATAATACGATTTTATTAGTTTGGGAAAAAAAGATTTTATTTTTTATGTACTTTTTTTGATTCAGTTTTTTTAATTATAATTTAGGTTTAATAATGAAATAATATATTTTAGTTTAATAATGTAATTTTTTTATAAATATAATAATTAAGTATTTTGTTAGAGTTGAATGACTATCCTAATTATATGTTAGATTTTTTATATTCAAAATTAAATGTTTATCTGTATAGTTAGTTGTATAATTAGTTATACGAATTTAAAATGAAACTTTAATAAGTTGTACCAATGCATGTATAACTTGTATTCTTGAATTTTAAGTAATTATGATTTAATCAATTGTATCTATTGCATAATAATATGTTTTTAAGAGTTTTTGTTAATTGCTTTATAACATAATATAGATAATTACATGTGGATTTTTTTTTGATCCACCTAGTAAATTAAAAAATATGCATAAAAAGATTCATATGGTGAAACAAATACATGTGAAATTTTTACTTTATGAAACAAATATATGTGAAATAATATCTTAAATCCTAGCATTTGATAAAAAAATCATGAAAAAAATTATTTTTATATCGGTTTTTACGAGTTTGTTACCCTTTTATGATTTTTATTTGATTAATCCTCTACAAATATAATATACATATACATACGGAGATTCAAAAGATAATGTCAAAAGATGAAGAATAGAAGGAACCCTCCATCAACCATTATTCGGTCTTTATCAGAAGGAATCAAACGGAGTTGGATTACATTCGAATATAAGCTAAAGATTATAAAAATGAGAAACCAAATATTCAATATATATATATAGTCAAGTTCAAATAAAAACTTAAATTTAGTTGTGAACGTGAGGACAAATGAGAGCGCGACACGTATCGAACAATCAAAGAAATATCCAGACCGAGAGCGCGACACGTATTGAAATTCACTGTAAATAATACATTTAAGTAGATAAACTTAAATCTAATTCATAAGTTTTATTAAAAAAAAATCTGAAAAATTAAACCTATACATAACCATTATAAATCCTGGACCAAGTTATAAAATTCCATGAAATACGTATCCAATTAGAACCGTCAAGTCATAACTAATCTTCACCAATCCCAACATTTTTCGTGTTGGACCAGATCTAATCTGGGCCATCTCTATCTATAAGAACCTGTATTGGGTACCCGGTGTCTATTTTTTATTTCAAATTTTATAATTCCATATTATAAAAATATAATTATTAGTCTATTACAAAATACCGACGTAAAGAAAATAAAAACTATAAACGGTAAAAACTAATATGATAAAATAAAAACTAAAAACCAATAATGACATAAATAATTTGATAGAAACCCCTAATAGCAGCAAAACAACATCTTATTTCAATAAATATAGCGGTTACTTGTCAATTCCGATTTTGAGTATCCAGCAGGACCACATACCAATTTTGGAATCGATTCTGACAGTTAACGGTTTAAAAAAAATGAGGACGAAACCGAAACCAATCCCGATCAATTTCGTATTTTAGAAACCGAAACCAATAACAGTTTTAGAAGTTAACACATTCCAATACTCGGCCCCTAATTATAACCATATATATAGGGTCATTTGGGCCTCAATATATAAATAAATATTATATATAATTGAATGGGCCGTATAATGACTCATTTGGGCCTCAATGAAACCCTATATTTAATCTTTTTAGGGTTTTCTGTTCTTCCTTTATATATAAACGCATGTCTATCGTTCTGTAAATATGTAGATCTTGTTCAAGTTAGATGCTCCAAATTTCTTCTTTCTTTTTCTATTTTTTTAATTTAATTTAATTTAATTTTTGGGAAGAAAGTTGCAGATGATGAAAAAACTTATATTTTTTGGGCTGATTTAAACCATGAGGCTCCAAAATCGAGCTTTTTAAAACTGATGCTTCTAATTCTATCTTCTCTTCTGTTTTCTGATTATTTATTTTTATATTATTTGATATTTTGGTTGCTTTCTTGATCTTGTTTAATTTTGTTATTGAATGAAAAAGGTTTTTTTCAGGGATTTTATATCCGTAAGGGATTTTAAATCATAACATTTGATGAAAAAAAATTATGAAAAAAAATTATTTTTTATATCAATTTGTCAAAGTTTGATCGTGAACTCAAATTTGGTTGTGAACGTGGGGACAAATTTAAGCGTTACACATGTTTGAATATAGATTATTCAGTCTGAATATACAAAGAAATATTTGGATTGAATAAGCATTCAGACCGAATAAATACTATATTCAGTCTGAATATTTCTTTAAATGGGACACCTGATACACTCTTATTTGTTTACAACCAAATTTTAGTTCTCATTTAACCGGTCCCTATATATCACATAAATTTTCACTGAACATAAACCCATCTTCAAATCCTGTTTTTAAAAATATTGTTTTATATTTTTAATTCATTTATAATTAAACTACATAAGTTATTTCCGATCTATTTAAAATATGGTTTTATAATTTTTTCTTTTGTTTACGCATAAATGCGCTTTCTTAAATACAAAATATTAGAAATTTGAAAATATAAATATTTGAAGTTAAATTATGAGATTTGAAGAAAATGGATATTTTTAAAAATTGCGTGTATTTCCAAAAATATGAACCGGATATACTTAAAACTATGATATCTCCAAATGAAAGTATTTAAATTGTCTTTTGGTAATAATTTTCTAATATTTGATATTGGTGTCATTTTTATTGTTTTCTTTTTGAGTATTTTGTTAATGATGTATTTTATTATAAATAATAATAATAATAAATTTATTTTATATGAACAAATGAAGCATTATTGATTATAGCTGGAAAAAAGTAAAATGTAAATATACATTATTGTTTAAACAAAATGGTATAACTTGTTCTTGTAAAAATAAAAAGACCAAAATACTCTTAACTTAACGAAAATTTATTAACAGAGTTAGTGAGAGGGACCATTTTTAAAGCAAAATGCAAACAATATGGACGTTCTGTAGTTATTGATTCCAAAAAAAGGTGTAAAACTCCATTTTGGTCCACAAAGTGTTTATTAGAAGAAAATATATGGTTCAGCGGTGGGCCCCATTGAATCGAATATGATTTTTTAATGTGTGGAACCTACATCATATGTGGTCCACAAAGTGTTTATTTGTTTCTTTAAAGAGGGGGTGATCTCTCTCCTATATAGATATATGTACACATAGAGACAACATGTTATGTATCTTACTTACCTAAAAAAGGTATACCTTTTTAATGCTTAATCAAGAAATGGAATATAGAAATTCGAAAAGCCGGCATCTAGAAAGAAAAAATATGGTTAAAGTGTTTCTCAATGGCTACGTAGTCGACTTCTTAGGATATTTTTTCACATGTACGTGCGTTTTCTATTTGATTCTGTAACAGTATGTATAACACATGTTTTTTTAAGGGTGTTTCAGGCTATGCCTGGATTAATTCCGACAAATTATGACTGTAAGACATCAGTTCTGATAAAATCAGTGGTCACAATTGTTGTGTATAACTAGATTCGAACAATTGATAGATGAGATATCTTAACACATCCTAGGGCTTCAATCACTACGCCATAACCCCTTAAAAAACATATTGTTTTTGACAACATGATGTTTTTATGAAGGTTAATTAATAAAATCAACTACGTTTTATTTTATTTTATGAACCATAGTTTATGAAAAATTCTGTAGCCGATTGTAAATGACAGTTTTTTTCAATGTTTTTTAAGAACGAGTTATTATTATGTGATTTGTCACTCATATATGCTCATCATAGTCCACAATGAAACAAACTTATACAAATGATTAATCTGATATATCTGGCTCAAATAGTTTACACTATTAGAAGAAAATTTTGTTCTTGACACGAACGTGTCTAAAATACTGACTTACAGAAAATCTTGTAATGGCTTAGGGAAAACGAACTTAGAACCTCATTGTGCAATAGACACAAGGTTCCAAAAAATACCGTAATACCAATTATTTGGGTTCGTCATAATTCACAACCTATACATGATGAAAATGTTAAGTTTTTCTTTTATGAAAAGTAAAAGCATACATGCATTCAGATAAATTGGTTAAATTTTCATTTTTTTTTTCTAAATCGAATATAAGTAGATATTTGACATTAATTGATTAGCTACTTACGTTAGTTTACTTTTTGAATTTATTTGAAAAAAACCATGCTTGATTTATAAGAGCTCTCCAACAGCTTCCTAAAATGGGGAAAGTGGGGATTCTAAGCTAATTTTTAACTCAAACAGATTTCCTAAAACCATCTTCAAAATGGAGAAATGAGGTTTTTTTCTCCACATTTGGAGAAGACCCTAAAAATGATAACAACATTAGACAACCAATAGGAAATTTTGAAAACAAATAT
The DNA here is from genome assembly GCA_036898165.1 of Silybum marianum. Lineage (NCBI taxonomy): Eukaryota > Viridiplantae > Streptophyta > Magnoliopsida > Asterales > Asteraceae > Silybum > Silybum marianum. Next base: position 26,938,715 of record CM072544.1, on the reverse strand, counting down.
CTGGAGAGAGATATAATATTTTAATAGATTGGTTTAACATTTAAATATTATAATTAATGTCGGTTTTTTTCAAAATGTGGAATCTGTTGGAGATGAGTGCAATGTTTTTTAAAAAATTTAACTTTTGGTTCTCTATTTTGATTTTTTTTGAGGAATTTGTTGGAAATGCTCTAGCAAGCTAGTTTTTTTTTTTGAAAAAAAAAGTAGCGGTTTTAATATGTTTGACGTTTTTTTTTTCGTTTTTCTGAATATGTCTTTGGTATTTTTAAAATATTTTTTCAAATTGTTTTTTAGACATTTTATATTGTCAATCAATTTTATTAGCTAGTTTTTAATTTTTTATTAAAATATTAACTAATTATTTTTTTAGCTAAATTTATTTTTGTTTTTCATAAAAGTTCAATATCCCAATCCTTTTAACTTCCTTCGTAAAACGATTCCTTCACCTACATCTATTCGATGAATTTTCAATTTATTGTCAATAAATGCCATAAGAGCGACATGTTAACTCATTCTATTACGAAAATATCATGATTGTTGCAGAAAACCATATAAACACATTTTTATATCATCTTTAAATTCAAATCAAATAAAACTAGTTCATCAAACTAAATTATAAATCAAACTATTAAATTTCAGAATAGTAATATCATATATCAATAAATATAATTTGTAAAAATCGAATAAAACTGGGTTAATTATTTTTGTAGACGTGTCATTTGTTAACGAAGATTACTAAAAATATACTACAGTCAAATAATAGTTGACATAAAATCGTAAATATGTATAAAAATGTTTGATAAGGTAAACATGTCAGTTAGATATAAACTCATGGACTAAGGTTGTAAACTAATGGAGGAGAATATGCGGGAATCCGTTGGTAGAATATCGTAGTGACACGTGAACATCAAAGAACACTATTAAAATGAAAGTTTTTACCTATAAACATTTTATCTGAGAAATCCGTCGGTAAAAGATGATTTGTTACAAAACCGTCATAAAATCTATTGGATAAATCAAATCAGTGACATATTAACCAGAAAATTCCTTGGGTAAATCATTGGTATTTTTCTTGAAAACCTCAGATTTTACCGAAACTATTACTATTTCATGGATGATCCGTCAATAATCATTCATAGAAACTGGATGATTTTTGTGGGTGAAAGTCATTTGTTTTATAATGTAAACCAACAGTAAATCTAGAATTCAGCGTATTAAGATTTCATATACCCCGCCTTTTTCATATTTATGACAATGAGCTTTGCAAAAAGCAAATAATACATTTTTATTTCGTCATTTTCATGTGAAAGTTTTGGATGAAAATCACTCGTTCTACATTTTCATGTCTCATTCATGTCCATCAATAACTAGTGTTATACCCGGGTATACGACATGTTTTATTATCTGACATATAAGCAATTTATGCACGAAACTATGTGATGTAAGAAATTGAATTTCATCATAGGAAAAAAACAAACTATCAATTTTTTAAACTGCGGAAGCTTTGTTACCACCTCAAGAGGAATTCAACATTTTTACATAATCACATCAACACCTCCGACCATAAAAAACATTGACCAATACACAACAAAGAAAAAACATATACAAAATACCGCAACAAACAATACACAAAACAAAATCAGTAAGGGCAGCAATTTTGCTAGAGGCAAAACAGGCCAACAGCTAGCTCTCGGTAGCTATAGATTTCACCAACATACAATTTAAATCTAACCTGAAACATCAAGGAATATTTCAACACGACCCCCATTCCAAATCTATCAGCATCCGTACAAGATCTCATGGATGTAAACCCCCTTTTAACTTCCATCTCACTTGCAAGAACCAAACACCTGCAGTGCAGTGCAGTGCATAAAGAAGAATTTGCATTTCATAAACGGGGACTTTCTATTTATAGCATAAAGAAGAATATGCATTCCAATCCAAAAATAATCTTAAAATTTTAATGAAAACGCTCCATCCTTATAACTCCGAATTCATAAATATGATCACTCACCATTCTTATATCTCCAAAATTCATAGTTATGATCACTCACCATTCTTATATCTCCAAATTCATAGTTATGATCACTCACCATTGGTTGGATTTGTGGTACTCTATAACCAAATCAAATTCAAATACATGTGTCCTTGCATGTATACTTATTGCATCATATAGGCATATTTGTCTAGTAGTGCCAGAAAGTTTAATCCAACTATAAACCAATTCCTTTCCAAGTTGTTTTTCATACAAGTGTACTTTATATATAAGATCAAATCTATGCAAAGAGAAGAGTATCAAAGACATTTCAAACATCAAATTGTAATAAGTTGGTTCATTCCAAACAACTCACTTAAAACACTTGTAATAAGATTTAGAACAATCTTTATAAAGCTTTTAGGGACCATGAATCAAAACACAAAACCTAAAATTTGATTATAAGCATAAAAACCCACATTGAAATTTATTTACCTGATGCAACTCGATTTGAAGAGCGAAGAGAAATTACGGGACTATTTTACTGCAAAAGATTGCCAAAGTAGCTGCATGGCTGTTTGGCTGGCTGTATGATGCTGCAGGGCTGTTTGGCTGGCTGTATGATGCTGCAGGGCTGTTTGGATGGGTGTATAACGCTGCAGGGCTGTTTGGCTGGCTGTATGACGCTGCAGGGCTGTTTGGATGGCTGTATGACGCTGCAGGGCTGTTTGGCTGGCTGTATGACGCTGCAGGGCTGTTTGGCTGGCTGTGCAATGCTGCAGGGGCTGTTTGGCTGGCTGTGCGATGCTGCAGGGGCTTTTTGGCTGGCTGTGCAATGCTGCAGGGGCTGTTTGGCTGGCTGTGTGTTACTGCAGGAATCCGGACAGCCCGGTTTCGAGGGATGCTGGCAGAAAAACCCTCCAAACAATCCCAATCTATACAGACATATTAATCCACACAGGCAACTTTATCTATAAAGGACTTGGGGGTTGTTTGGTTGGTTTTCCATTAAGTCTTGTATGAATAAAGTTGTCTGTGTGTATTGATCTGTCTGTACAGTTATGTATAGCTGACCAAATAAGCTGTGAGTCTCATTAAGCTGTTAACAAAAGGGCCTTAACAGAAAATCAACCAAACAGTCCCTAAGGTCCCTTATAATGGATATGAATAGATAATTACAAAGTTGTAGTCGACCATAATAGACGATATAACGAACGTATCCATTTCTAAAAGTTTTTACGTTCTCCTCCATATGTTAACATGAACTTACAATGCTGTAAATGGGAGGAACAATTCTACTACTTCTAGATTTGTGAGTTGGCATACAGAGAATCATGGTGCCAAGTCCTGTGACCGAAAAATCCATCTGTGACGATGGCAAACGATTAGTATTCCCAAAAACAAAGAGACAACATTAACATATAAAAGACGGATGCAATCCTATATTAAATGCAATATCATCATACCCAATATACAAAAAGATACAGAAATGTGCCCATTCACGAGCCACTAATACTTCATCCAATAGTTTTCGACAGAACTATCCATGTTGATGAAAATCTGAAATCCATATGTACAGAACTAATGATCTTTCTCTAGCACCCATATTGCAATAATCAAAACTACATTATAATCAGAACATATAAAGTAAAGAAATTCACCGCGGTTTCCGCTATAGCTACAATATGCATTGCACCGTTAAAGACTCGAGGCTAATTCGGTCAGCTATACATGACTGTTTGTTAGAAGCTTAATGGGCTTAATGGGACTCATAGCTTATTAAGACAACTATAGATGATGGCTTGTTCCTGTTTTTCGTTGTAGCTGTCATATAGGCTCTTGGTGACATGCAAATTGGATGTGTAAAAAACAAAATAATGCACCATAATTAGGAATTCATCAACAGACATCAAGAAAACACAAGAGAATGAACATACAAGGAAAATAAGTATAAACTACAATGTATTCGGATAGGCTGATAGTTATACAGAGGTCACAAATGTATAAAGCTCCCCCTAGAAGCATGCTGAATAAGCCACTTTCTATGTTATTAAGCCACTACAAAACAGTCACGTATAGCTGACTGAATCAACTATGAGTCTCATTAAGCTGCTAACAAAGGTTGTTTGGTTGGTTTTTCCATTAAGTCCGGTATGGCTAAAACCGTGATTGTGAATTAATCTGTCTTATAAATTGGTGGGAGTATCTTATATGGAAGGAGCGATTTTTAGATTTTTTTATTTGGGAGGGGTAAGTTTAGAAAAATTTGGCTTTCTGCATAAAGTCTCCCTCTTTAAGCTTACTGAATAAGCTAGTTTCTATATCATTAAGCTACTACCAAACAATCATGTATAGCTGACCGAATAAGTTGCAAGTCCATAAGCTCAGTAAGCTGCTAATAAATAGATCCTTGGACATATTTGACATCCTAGAAAGCATAGTTGTAATGACATGAATCGCGAAGATAAAATAGTCACACCTTTTTTTCACATGAATCTTGAAGTAAAAAAGAAACAAAAAACTGCATTTTGACATGAATCATACAACAAAAGAACATAAATCTACTTTTTGTATATGAATCTTGAAGTTAAAGAACATAAATCATTAATCTTGACATCAAAGATAACAAAAGTATGCAATTCGACAATACCTGAAGTTAAAGAACCAAAGATCGTGATAAGAAAATATAGGAAATTGAATTTAATAGAATACCCGCATCCGGGAGGCCTTCATTACGAATCACAATTGTTCTCTTCTTATCATGGTCTATGATGGCTATATTACCCGGTGTTCTCGTATAAGCACAATCAACCTATCAATGAATTCATACCATATTCATCAAACATTTGTTACAATGATGTACATAGTAGAAGGTTCAAATGAAAACCATAAAATATTTTGAGAACAATGAGAACCAATATATGCATTGACGGATTGAGCTAATGCATATATACTTGTGTACATATATAATACACATTTTGTTAATGCATACACATACACACATATAAGGGCATGTACTGCTAAGAACCTAAAATTGATTAGGAACCCGGGAATCATCCATAGCATGACACGTGTCATATTCATCAGAATTATGAACGTCATGAATGTTGGAACATATTCACAACCAATGTATGATTTTCATGATGAATAAAAATATATATTTAGAAAAAGTATAGAATTTTAAACCGTTTTACAGCCTTACAACCTTCCTTTTCAGTCTCTGAATGAAATTCTAACTCCCATTGACAAAAAGAATAAAGAGACGGAAAAAAGACCAATGCAAAGACATCATCGATATCAAAAAGAAAACTAACCCTAATCAACAATACGAACAAAATTCGGCTTTGATTCGTCCTGCTTCAACTTGATCCTGATGTCCCTTTATTGCTCAACCAAGGTAACAAAAGGGTCAGATTAAATTTACACACAATGCAAAGGAATTACAAAAAAGAAGTTACCTTAACCGGTTCAACAGGGTCGAGATAATCGGGTAAAATATTGAAAGCTCCCAGTCGAACCCAAATATGGAAAAGCCAGAAATCAAATTAGGGAAATCATAATCCATCTTACCTACAAAGACCGATGAATCAAAAAGATTCAAACCAACAGAAGTAAGGAAATAAGAATTCTATAAGAGGAGAAGAAACCTTGCTTGGAATAGGGATTTAACACTCGGTCCACTCTATCCACTAATTTAAAAGCACATAAATAAGTAAGAGGATTAGAGATTCGCTACCATCCACACTCCACATGGGTTAGAGGATTAGAGATTTTCAGGGGCTTGGTGATTTGATGGTGGAAGTAGATATATGCCAAGATGACTGCACAATGATACGTACAGGGAGCTTCTGATCTGCAATAAGCCAATAGGAAAATCTACTTTAAGAATCAGACCGTGAATCGTTTATGGGAAGAAGATGAACGACTTGAAAGAAATTGGGGGTTTCAGAACTGAACCCAGTCGAAAACTTGAAGATGAACAAAGTTTGAACCCAGAAATCAGATTTGAAGAAAGGCAAATGAGAAACATTAGGACCGAGATTTTAATTTTGAAGAAAAAGCGAAAGAAGTAACCCGATCATGTTCCGCATACCACATATAAGGGCTTTGAATATCATCGTACAGGGTTCAGGGAGAGATTTTGCTGCCGAATCAAAGAAATAACATATTTGAATCTCTCCAAATTTCTCTCTTTGATGCTGTTACATTGGTATAAGAGCAAATCCTGGAAAAAGATATGAAAACCTATCTAATTTCTTGAAGTTTCTTCATTTCTTCTTGTATTTCTCCATCGCTGGCACCTGCGACGAGAAGAACCCTAGTAACAAATCACTGGAACAACGAATTGAAGCCTAGAGTGAGAATATGAAGAATTTGAACGGTCAAGATAGCTATTTTGAACGGCTAGAGTGTACGCAGCGTAGCAAACCTAAGCCAATAACCGTAAAATAGCTATTTTGAACGGCTAGGATTTCATCTTAGGAATAATTTGAACGGTCAAGATTAAAAGCACCGACCTGCATCCATATATATATATATATAATATGAATAGATATAAGCAGAGAGAGAAGTAAACATGAATTAAATAAATGAAAATCTGACGTGCCTTAATTTCATTGGTGGGACAGGAATGAGACATGTGAATTTAGGATAGATGATTTTTATTCGAAAGTTTTCTCTTGTATGGTTTGATATAAATAAATAATTTAATTACTAATCATTAAGAACCTTACAACCATTAAGAGGGTGTTTGTATTAGCTTATCAAAACAATTTACTAACTTATACCGGTATGGAACCGGTGAAAAGTAAATTTAAGTGTTTGGATGGGAGAGAAAAAAAATATTTATATCGGTTCCCCATCAATGAAAAGGAGATTTTGATAAGTTAAAAAAGGTTTTGACATATCAAAAACAACTTATGACTTATGAGCATTTTTTGGTCATTTTGCATCTATAAGCACTTTTTTGCCAAACACTAAAAACAACTTATTGACTTATTCGGTGTGGAACCGTCATAAACTAATCCAAACACTTTTTTAAAACTTCAGTGTGGTACCATATAAGATAATAAACATTTTTTGTAAAAAACATAAGTTGTTTTAAAAGCATCTCCAACAACATCTCTAAAATAGAGAAAATAAGAAAAAAAATAGAGATTTTGGACCAAGTTTGTGTTCCATAAGCATCTCTAAAAGTTTCTCCAAAATGAAGAAAGCATGAAAGAGAATGTTTTTTTTCCTCTAAATTTAGAGATTACCCCAAAAATGATTATCAAGTGAAAAAAATAATATTTTATTCATACTTTCATTCTTTCACCAATAATATAATAGTTAGTTTAAAAGTTTTTAAATAAATTGAGTATTTTAATAATATAATTAATATAACACTCTTCAAAATGAAGATGCTGTCGAGAATGAATGCAATTTTTTTTAAAGATTTTAACTTATCCTTATGCCGTTCTCTTGCTCTCTCTTCCATAATGTTTTTATTGTTTTTTAGACATTTTATATTGTCAGTCAATTTTATTAGCTAGTTTATAATTTTTCATTAAAATATTAACTGGTTTTATTTCTTTAGCTAAATTTCTTTTTGTTTTTCATAAAAGTTTAGTATCCCAATCTTTTAACTTCCTTCCTTAAGATTAGTATTCCAATAAGAGCGACATGTTAACTCATTCTATTACGAAAACAATTCTACTACTTCTAGATTTGTGAGTTGGCATACAGAGAATCATGGTGCCAAGTCATGTGACCGAAAAATCCATCTGTGACGATGGCAAACGATTAGTATTCCCATTTTAATCGTCTTGAACTTGTCATCCCGATTCCCATGATTCTCTGTATGCCAACTAAAGTTTAGTATTCCCATAAGAGCGACATGTTAACTCATTCTATTACGAAAACATCATGATTGTTGTAGAAAACCATATAAACACATTTTTATATAATCTTTAAATTCAAATCAAATAAAACTAATTCATCAACCTAAATTATAAATCAAACTGTTAAATTTTAGAACAGTAATATCGTATATCAATAAATATAATTTGTAAAAATCGAATAAAACTAGGTTAATTTTTTTTGTAGACGTGTCATTTATCAATGAAGATTACTAAAAATATACTACAGTCAAATAATTAGTTGATATAAAATGGTAAATATGTATAAAAATGTTTGATAAGGTAAACATGTCAATTAAATATAAACTCACGGACTAAGGTTGTAAACTAATGGAGGAGAATATGCGCGAATCCATTGATAGAATATCGTAGTGACACGTGAGCATCAAAGAAGACTACTAAAATGAAAGGTTTTTACCTACAAACATTTTTCTGATAAATCCGTCGATAAATGGTGATTTGTCAAAAAACCGTCACAAAATTTGTTGGATAAATCAAATCAGTGACATATTACCCAGAAAATTCTCTAGGTAAATCATTGGTATTTTTCTTGGAAACATCGGATTTACTAGAACTATTAGTATTTCATGGGTGATTCCTCAGTAATCATCAATAGAAACTGGATGATTTTTGTGGGTAAAAGTCATTTGTTTTATAAAGTAAAGAAGCTTGCTGAGAACGGAAACCAACACTAAATCTAGAACTTAGTCAATTAGAGCATCTCTATAATTTTCTCCAAAATAAAGAATTAAAAATCAAAATCTCTAAAAAATATTACATTCAACTCCAACAACATCCCTATTTTAGAGATTACAAAATTCATTAAATTATTAAAATGTTATATATTTTTAATAAAATATTATTTATATTATCTAAACACTTAATTTTAATTTTTTTCTATTGATGGAGCATAATTAAATAAAGTATCAATCCCATCGTAATTAATTTTTGGAGATTTCTCCAATTTACATTTACTCATCTTTTTATGGTAACTAAATTTTAATACTCTCCTTACAAACATCAATCAATTTTACTTTTACAGTTTTTTAATTGGATTTATCTTTTTTTTTTCCTGTTAGTTTTCCATTTTTCCTCCTAATTTTGTTTTCAAATTAATTTTAATTAATTGTATATTTTTTATTCATAGTTACTCTTTTTTTTAAAAGGCATAGCGGCATCGAACTCACGAACGACTACCACGTACGCACGTACGCATGCCTCCCCGACGGTATCGGGCATCCAAGGGCAGCCCACTAATCCGCCGCTGTCCCGGCCCAACTTACGCTGGACCTAGAGCCCAACTGCAGTCTATGACTGGGCTGGGGGACAGCCTAGTCAAAGACTGAGTACTCCTGATGCCCTTAAATTGACTCCCCTTGGATTCGAACCCGGATAGATTGGGATACCAAACACAATCCCCGCTGGATGTTACCGCTTTTGAGGAAACCAACTAAGCTAGACATAGATTAATAATAATAAAATTAATATATTTTAATCCTAATCATTTAAAGGATAACTATTGAATAAAAAATATAAATTAAATAAATCTAATGTGCAAGAAAGTTAAGTAGGAATAAGAAGAAGAAAAATTAAAAGAAAAATACAGATAGTTTTATATCAAATAATTAGAAGAAAAGATTGATTAATTCATATACCCGATAAGTGTAAAGTGTATTTATAGTATACAAATCTAGAATTTAGCCTATCAAAACTTCATATACTCACCGATAAGTGTATTTATGTTATGTAAAACAAGTGAGATAATTAGTTAGATTTTTCTATAGGAATCTATATTATACTAATAAGATACGTAGACATATTTTTTTTTAAACAGCGACAGTTTTATTAAATACGTAAGAATAAACACTAGCAAGAAGCTAGTAGAGCATTTACAAAACAGAAATAGCAAGAAAAATAGTTGACATATGATCATCAAATAAAGAAGCTTGTGGAGGACCGTGCAACCATCAACACTGAATCCAGAATTTAGCTATCAAGATTTCATATACCCCACTGATAAGTGTATTTATGTAAAACAAACGGATCTACTATAAAAAAATTGGGTTTATAGGATGTCACCCATAAATAAACGTCCTAGTAGATCACTTTATATGACACAAGTTATAGGACCAAAAAATAAAGCGCGTCATATCTAAAGGCGTTGTAAGAAGTTTATAAGACGCATTACAAAACAAATGACTTTTACCCACAAAAGTTACTCATGGAAATTTTCGTCGGTAATTACCACAGATCACCAATAAAATACCAATTAATAGTTCGGTAAAATCCGATGTTTCGAGAAACTACCAACGGATCACACAGATAATCCCTGGGAAATCTGTCACTAATTTAAATTACTCACCAACAATTTACCCACCAACTTTTGTGACGGTTTTGTGAGGAATCAGCCTTCAGCGACAGATTTCCCGGAGAAAAATCCGTAGGCAAGTCTTTCGTTTAGTAGTGACGTTTTTGAGCGTCGTAGCAAGTTTATTAGGACACTTTTAAAAAAAGCATCGCATTAGCTAGTTTATAGGACACTTTTGAGAAAATGTCATATAAACTTATATTTTTATAGGACATTTGTGTTTATATAACATTTTTTCAAATTGTGTCCAATAAAATAGCTAATGCAACACTGTTTATTAAAAATTAAGTGTCCTAATAAACTTGTCACGATGAAAATCGTTATATAAACTTATTACAACGCCTTTAGATAAGATGCTTCATTTTTTGGTCATATAATGTTGTCCTCTAAAGTAATCTACTAGGAAGCTTATTTATGATTGACGTTTTATAAACCTAATTTTATTATAACAGTACGACTGATATTTTTCTGTAAGGAATCCATTAATAAAATACGTAAAATGCAAATGATTATCAAATAAAGAAGCTTGTGGAGGACCATGTACTTCATATACCCCATCTTTTTATATTTATGATTAGTATAATTATTTGTTTAAAATTGTAAAATACATTTTTATATTTACAGTATGGATTTAAACGAAAGAGATAAGAGTTTTCTATTGTATGTTGTGATATAAATAATTAATTTATTTACCAACCATTTAACGACCATCAGATTTTCTCTTTTTCTCTCTCTTATAGATAGACATTAACTCACATCTCTATCTTAATTAAATTCAATATTCCCTTTGATAAAATTAATTAATTTCTCTTCTTAATTTTTACAAATTAGTTTTAATTAGTTTTTTTTTTCTCTTAGTATTAAATAATTATAAGTAAATCGTTAATTAAAAACTATGAAATAAAATGCAACTAATATATTTTAAGGGTAATTATGAACAAAAAAAAATGTAAATCAGATAAATCTAATTCACAATAAAATTGAAACAAGAAGAATAAAAATTAGAAGAAAATGTTGGCGATTTTAGTGTTATCAACATATTTTAGTGTAGTTGGAATTACTAAAGAGATAGGTTAAGTTCAGTTTACTTTCTGAGACCGGAGGTGCGGGATGCACACTCAGATTGATAAATTTGGACTTAGGAATACGAGGGTCCGGGGACAGCGTCCCTGGGAACAGGGTTCCAAGGGACAGTGCCCCGAAACTAAAACAAATTTAATGCCTCTAAATTTGGTGCCCCGAAAACGGATGGAAAACGGCCCTTATCCAAACAAATCTTTTGGGACATATAAAAATGGGAAGTTAGACAGAAATAACTTCTCCTTCTTACTTCTCAATCTCTGCAACGAAAAACGCAAAAGCAAGGTATCTTCTGTTTCTTAATCGGATTTAAGCCTGTAAATCTCGATTCTGAAGTTCTAGGATTATCCAAATCTAATTTCGTGAAACCCCAGGCAAAAGGGTCGAAATCACAGATTTTGGAAAGTGTGTTTAATTCACGACTCTAGAATTATCCAAGTGATTAAGTGATATACTGTTACCCTGTTATCTAACAGAAAAATAGATAGACTTATTTGTACGTGCTTTCTTATTGTAGGCTCTCTCTATGTTGCGTAGAAGTAGAACTGACATTGTACAAATATATTTTTTCTTCTTTCTTTCCCCTTTTTCTACAATTTTTTCTTTTTCCCGACTGTCAAAGGGTAACTGACCCAACAATAATTCGATAATCGAGCTATTGATGGAGTCTAACATTTTTTAGGTTAAAAGTTCAAATCTTATCAAAAATATATAAAGTATATGTAAGTTTTGCAGTACATAAGATATAATATACTTGAAAAAAATATGAACTCGAAAATAAACTTAATTGACATCAAAATCTATTATAATTGGTGTATACACAAACATTTATCACATTTGCAACGGGAATATACATATCCAAACTGGATCTACCAGATTTTTCACATTGAAAATTAAAAAAAATAAGATATCAACAATTATATTTTAACAAAGGGTAGAGATAATCGATTTTAACTTGTAGCATACGTTTGATAGGAATATATTAATGTCCGCCAGCAACCGAACATACAGGTAGATCTTTTGGAAATACAGGCTTGACTCCTATGATGGGATTTCTTTCGAAGAAATTAACGGGCTTCAGATCAAAACTAGATTGAACAGTTGGCATCACGGGGAAATCTTCTTGGCATGGTATGTGATGGAACCCCATTGTGTACCATAATACAATGTCCTTATTCTCGATCTTCCGATTCCTGTTTAGTTATAAACAATCAATCATTAATGATTAAAGATGTCATTAGCATAATATATCAGAAAAGTAAATTGATAGAGTTGTTTTTTCTATTAATATATTTATGAAATAAAATTCTTTAACTATGATTCAATTAATTTAAATAATAATTAAAAATTAAGGAAAAAACATGGTTTACCTAGAGGACCACACTTCAAGTGTGTCTTTCCCTTTGCTTTGAGATGCCAAAACACCACCAGCCCATGCTTCACTTCTATTGTGTGGAGTTACCCAAATCTATAACAACAATGAAAAAAAATCCCATTAATCTAATTATTTATCATTATTATATATATATATATATGTATATGTATATATAGAGAGAGGGGGGGGGGGGGAGTTTCAGGAGAAAACGCTAAAAAAATAGAAAACTGAAGAACACCCTGAGAGCCCGCCATCTTGACAGTATTTTTTTTCTATGCATCAATGCATATATATGCATTAGTTAGTGCATATGCACAAATGCATACAAGCGATTGGAGCTCTTTTTTTCTATGTATCAGTGCATATTCACAAATGCATGTTACTGCATACCGTCCAGATGGAGCGCTCTCTGGGTATTATTCAGTTTTCTTTTTTTTGGCGTTTTCCCTTGAACGTGACCCTATATATATAATATTATTTTATACTTGATTATTTGTAAAAGCGGCCCGAATTTGTGGAGGATCATCGTGATCAAGTAGGCTAGCTGCCGTTTCACCAGGGACGATCTTATAGCCTGTTGGATTACCCAATCTTGATGTCCGAGAAGGGTTAATGACGTGAAACTCAGACGGTTCGTACAATTTAAGCTTTATTTTAGCGTCATCTTCTCTTTTTGCGACCTGTCTTTTCGCTTTTAAATAACTTTTTCTCGGTGACTGTCCTGGTAATGTTTCTTCTTTCACTAGATTATACTTTACAAACGAATTGTTGGCGCCATCGATGTCCATATCGAGGTGAAACGTGATGAAGTGATCGTGAACTACACCAATCACGTTTTCAGATACCAGTGTCCCGGTCATGTCATTGGTGTTCGAGATATCGTTTATGTTTTCATATGGAGTGCCTTTCACCAACAGTATTCCTGATAGTCCCACCTGTCGTTCGTTATCGAGAATTCGTCATGTGTAGCTTTATTAAAAAAACATAAATTAAAAGAAAACAAAAATTGAGTTACAACTCCATTCCTACCAAAATAAATGTTCAAAATAAAAAAAAAGTCACACTTTCATAAAATGTGTAATTTTTATGATTCTTAATTGAATACCCAACGATTTCCTCTTATAATAAAAGATGTAATGGATTTTCAAATCTTATAAGACAGAATTACAAAACCGGACACTTAAAAGTAAACAAGTATTTCTGACACGAAATAAGTCTATGTTTGACAAACTATCTGATAAACTAGCAGTGGGCAGATAAACGTATTAAATATTATTTTTTCTTCATTTTGAAAATTTAAAAATAAAGACTATTAAAAGATAATATATATACCTTAATACGAATTAAACCATCGGCTTGAAATTCCCAATCAAAAATATAATCATAGTTCCCAACTGATGATATCATCCGAGCCACGAGTGTTACCTTTGGTCTTGATTCTCTTATCTGTTTTTTCCAAAAATATATATATATTAGTAATAACATTTATAAATTAAAAAAATAGCTATAAGATAAAATCTCAGTTATAAACGGTGAAATACACTTATTAAATTACAATTGTTACATACGTTAAAACCCGTAGCTGGAACCTCTGAGTGCCGCCACCCAATATCTCCAGCGTATCGTTCAAATATACAAATCATATTTGGTTGGATGTACGGTTTGCCATCAGTAGTAGTAAATAACCCGTCCATATAATATGCGTGTCTCGGGCAGTCATTCAGTTCCACAAGTGACATGGCAGTTGCCCCGAGCCCATACTCGCCGGCATCCAAATACGACTTGAAGTACCATGCCTCATCTGGGTCCATATAAGGTACAAAGAGTTCTGATGCGAACCCTTTGTACATCACGCTCCTATACTCCCCATTATCAGCCCGAGTCATGGCCTGAGATATTACCATCCCAACCCGTATATCGGGCTTCAGGTGAAAAACCCAATTGGCCCATTTCACTATGTGTCCATTCTCAACAGTGAAACTGGGCCCTTTGGGTTGTTCCATTGACATAGGGTTAGTTTTGGGGCCCATATTCAAAAACGGATTGTTAGTCATGTATTGATATTCTGTATTGGTTGCTTTTGGTATAGGAATTCCTCGGCCAGTGTCTGTAATTTTAATAATCTTTTTTTTGTCAATATCTACCGTTACCGTTAGCCCTTCAATGGGCCTCGTGTAAAAGTTAGAAGTGTTTTGGTTCGAAAAGCACTGGACTTTAACGAGCCTCTTACCCTCCTCGTCGGGCCCATACCAGCCCGACGACAAGGTGATACAATTTATATCGTTCAAGTCCAGCCCTCGAGCCAGGATAGTGCGGTTAAACTCCAGGTCTGAATACGTAACCCGCAAAGCCGTTGCCAGGTCATCAGATGTTAACATTGGGTAACCCGGCCCAGTGTTAACAACATGGCCCGTTACTCGGCCCAACCCCAAATCAACTGTAAGAAAATGGGTTAGCCCGTCTAAAAGGGCCGTGACGGATGCCCGTCTAGGGGTGAGTGGGTTGCCCGTTTTCCAGCGGATTACTTGGATCTTTTTGGGCTCGTCTAGAGTGAGAGAGTGGATTGATGGGGTGGATAATAGAAAGGGTTCGTATGCCGAAAGAATGGATCTGACCCGATTGATTTCAGGTACGGTTAGTGGGTCGAGTGGGTGATGTGGAATGTCTGCAAGGTGGTGGTCGGAATTGGGTACACCTGTGGTGTCGAATTTTGAGGTTAAGAGGCGATTGGTTTTCCGGCGAGTCTTGGCGGTGCACCACGACGGCGTAGCGGCGGAGCAACCGCTGTTTTCCGGTAGGTATCTTGAATATATAAATATGAAAATTGCTATAGCCATTATAATGAAGAATTGAACATATTTAGATTTTCCCATTTTTATCTCTCTAAAATGCATATGTGGGTTCATTGGGTGACACTACCGAAACTAAAATCAGGCCCTTTTATAGGCTGAATTTATTTCAATCCTTTTTGAAGTAAATCAATAATATAAAAAAAATATCATATAAAGTTTTATGTTGATTTATCTTAGAGATAAAGTTATAGCTAGCCAATTAAATAGCATAAATGTGAAAGTGAAACATAGGTTTTTATTAATGATCCTAATGTTTATAAATGATTTTTTTTTAACAAAATTTAAAACATTATTATAAATAAATGATATAAAATCTCGTAAAATACCAAATTTCTAAATCTAACATTTATAAATTTCAACTCGATACTTTTATTAAAGCCAAATATTTAATTGAAACTGAATCCAATTTTAAGTCCCATCGATCACAAAACATCAATGACATGTTATTTTTCTACATGAACACACATCAAATACAAAAAATTACAATAAATTTTGTTGACAAAAAATTATATTCAACAAATAGCTAAAATAATTCATATTTTGGGAAAATTGCTTGAGGAAAAATTGCTAAAATTATATTCAACAAATAGCTAAAATTGCTTGAGAAATTTTCTATTTTCCTCATTTTTTGTTTGTTTCTTGCAAATTGAATGTCATGATGAAAAAGAGAAATTATATTCAACAAATAGCTAAAATAATTCATATTTTGGGAAAATTGCTTGCAAGAAACAAACAAAAAATGAATTACTTATGATAACAATTAAGAAGTAGAAAGCAACTAAAAATTTCCTATTTTGTCAAAGCATTTTGGCCAAATGTCATCTCGTCGGTAAAGTCGAGCTTTCAAAAGATCAAGTGTTTCCAAACTTATTAAAGGTGACATGAGTGCATGAGTTTTATCTTTTACTGTATAAATATTATACACTTAAAAAATCTATATTTTTACCATGTGATTTATCAAGAAGGAAAATAATTTTCAAACTAAAGATTATGATTTTTTTTTAACAGCAAAACAACCCATTTATTACCACTGTGAAAAACACAACAAAGCCATCCACCATCATAATAAAAAAAAACCGGAACAGAAGAAGAATAAGAAACTAGAAGATATAAACGATGAGGAGAGTTTGCGAGGGTCAAACCTCCATCGCGACTACTGGCCCACAAAGAAAACTCCGTCGTAGGAGAACAAACTGCCATAATGTATCGCCGGCCATGACAGCTCGGAAAACATCTCGAAGAGTTCCTCACAACTCTGCTGGGTTCGACAGCCACCTAACCCACTATATCCCCAATTGTGACAAAGATTATGATTTTAATTTTATAATATTAGTTGTCATTATGGTTTTGTCAAGTCGTGTTTTTTAGAACATTGGTATATATATATACACATATATATATACATATATATATATATAGAGAGAGAGAGAGAGAGAACATGCATGTTACATGAAGACAAGACCAAAACACTCAGGCGATTCAAGAATCCGTCCGTCTATCTGCCACCACTAAATCAACCTTTGCCTCTAATGCCATCTTTTACTTACACTTTTTCTGAAGCTTTCATTCGTGCATCTTTCATATGATGGCCGGATAGGAAAGACATGTGGGGTTTGATAACCACCACAGCATTGGGTTAGAGGTACTCCCCTCTCTTATAACACCCCTAAAATCCAAAGCAATGGGTTGTCCAAATAACTTTGAATCCAACTTAAAACCATGGTGGAAGTTAGTTATTGGTAGCTCACTACTTGAGGCTTATAAGGAGCTTCTAAATCCCTTAATCTATTAATGTGGGACGAGTTGTTACAAACTCCCCTACTTAAACTCCTGATGTCCTCGTCAGGTCTGCCCAAAATCTTTCTCCTTGTCATCAATGACGTGGATTCGCCTAAGATGTTATAAACGCCCCCTCCTCCCCCCCGAGGACTCATCATGCGTTTGCCCCACCATCCCGATAGTACAAGGATCGACTCTGATACCATTTCTCGATTTGTGCGTGTCATCCTTGCGCAAGGGCCATGCTAATCTTCTTTGTATCGTTCCAATTTTATGGGACGTCCAATAAAGTGCATTCGTTTTAGTCTCAAAAAGATTTGTAGAGTTTATTTTTATATTTTTAAATATATGTGTGTATGTATATATTTATGTTAGTTAAAAAGGGAGGGTCTTAAGATGTAAACTTAGTAAGTTGGGAGGTCATTATAGTAATATTTTATTGATAGAAAAGGGGGAAATAGGAATTTTAGTTGGTTAAGGTTTTATCCCGTTTTTGTTGAGGATAGAGGCTAATCCTCAAAATTCCCCCTAGCTATTGTGGTCGCTATCTGGGTCAGAGGCTGGAACTGGATCAGATCCACCCAGATCTGATGAGCTCTGATCCAACTGGTTTGATTTAATTTCCTGTTGGGCTGAAATTGTGTTCTGTCGGGCCATATAATATGGGCTGATGAAGCCTTTTCTAAGTATTCTAGTTGGTTAATTATAACTAGAAGGGTACTTGTGCAATGCAGCGAAATCCATTTTAATTTCAATGTTGTATTTTATTTATTGTCTTTATCAATGTTATAATACGATTTTATTAGTTTTGAGAAAATAGATTTTATTTTTTGTAAACTTTCTTTATTTCAGATATTTTTTTAAAAATTATGATATAGGTTTAATAAGAAAATTAACCAAAATAATATCATTTTTGAAATTTGAAGTAATTATGTTTTAATCAATTGTACTAACTGCATAATAATATGTTTTTAAGAGTTTTTGCCAAATGCTTTATAATATAGTATAGATAATTTAATTTTAATGAGTTTTATTATTTAATGTTTACAAGTTATTTAATTAATTGAAAAGAGTGTTGGTTGGATAATTTATCTAAATAAATTATTTCCTATAAATTAAATGATTAGTTTATCAATTTATTTATTTTCTTTTGAATCAATGAGGATTGAGGACGTATCCTATTGTTTAAAGATAAAATTAATATTAACTATAGATAAATTATTTGATGATTAGTACCATGATTTGTTTTGTTGCAAAGATTATTTTTATAGATTAAAAAGTTTATAAAACTATTTTCTTAGCTATGCAAAGAAAAATAAAGGTTTTAACAATTATTTTGATGAAAATCTTTTTAAAGTAAAACCTATAGGGACATTAGATTGAGTTGACTCATAAACGACCGATCGAATGAGACCTATCAAATAATAATATAATACTAAAATCAAGATTGATATCTTTATGTCAAACTTGCAAGATTTTCTTGACCTATCATATTTATATGACACAATCATATTTATGACATATTTATTTTCTTGACATCTTGAAGATGATTTTCTTGACACATCATAAGAGTTATGGTGATGTCTAAATACAAATTCCAGTGGGCAATGTTGTAGGAATGTTAAGTTAGTCTACAATAATTAGTTTTATTATCTATTTTGAGTATTCTTTCCGGACTTGAACTAGTATACTACTGTTTAGCTCTCGACCCATATACCTATGTGGTATCAAGACCAATAATAGTATCTTTAGTATTCTCAAAACAGATGGACTTAGCAAAAATCCTTTGTCTAAATAATCACTATTCCGAGTAGATTCCATAGCATCCAAGTTGGTATGCATTCAATAGCTTATTCCTAAGTCCATGACACTTTGATGAGCAACCAACTTGTCAAGAATAATCAATGAGAAAAACATAAAATACAACCCTTCCAACGGGTTAGGTATCCATGTTAATAAAAAAAAAATAAGTGTCACGTTTTAAAAATAAATAACAAAATTCTCAAATATACCCTTAATTAATGCACAAGTATTTAAGATTTGTGAAAAAAAAAAAAGGAGAAATTAAATAAGAGCAAAGTTGTCATTTGATTAACTAAAAAGTGTAATAATTATGGATGTCTAAAACTGTATGTTATTTCAATCGTGGACACTTATTTTAAAATAAAAAAAGTGACATTCTAATTAATTATTTTTTAATTATTAATAATGTGTCATTACTAATTCACGAGAGGTATAGGGTTGGGATAGGCAATATTTTCCGGAAAAAATCTATTGATTGTATATGAATCTAGAATTTAGCCTATCAAAATTTCATATACCCATCAATAAGTGTGTTTATGTTATGTAAAACAAGTGGGACGTCATATTTTTCTTTAGGGAATCCGTTAACGGAATGGCATAGACACATGATCAACAAAAAAAGAAATTTGCACTACTAGAAAAAACAGGGTTTTTCGATGGCCAAATCTATTGGGAATCCATCAAAAAAAACAGGGCTATCGGATGATTTGGCATTCGGAAAAACCTCTGCCTTAAAATCAGATTTCCGACGGATTCAAAATTTCCGTCAGATATCCGTCAGAAACTATTTTCTAATTTCTAAACGACTTAATCAGATAATTAATTATTTTGAAGTTATTTTTTTAGTAAAAAATTTCGTCAGTAATTTTCGACGGAATATGATTTATTTATTTATTTATAATATAAAATCCATCGAAAATCCTTAGGTAAAATACGTCAATAATTTCCCACATAAATGTATTATCAATTTCTTTTTTTTATTATGGGATATATATTTCCAACGGAATATCCGTCGGAAACGAGATGGACATTTAAGAACAATGAATTTCCATATTTATTAGAACTTTTTACCTAAAATAACAAATAATATTATAAATTATAAAAAAAATTAAAATTACAAAAATATACAAAATCAACTAAAGAAGTAAACTACGATTTTCGCCCTTGTGGTTAATTGTTTATAACTATTTTCGTACTTGATCTCTAAAATTTGCTTTTTGGTCCTTATGGTGTGCATTTATTTTCCATTTTAGTCCTTTTGACTAACTCTGTTAAAAGAGTCCATTAAATCATGGGCTTTCTGGTCATTTTACCTTATTGTTTAAATTAAATTTTAGTGTACTTAGAGGAGCATGTGTACAACCATTTAATGCACCCACCATCATCTTCCACAATATATCACCTGCAACATCATTCTTTCTACTAATATGAAACAATATATGTGGTGTTTCATGTTTGTACCTTTCTTCGTAAATTTCTCAAACAGGCTTCCATGTTTACTTATGATTGGTTGGTTGTCTTGTAGTTATGACAGGACTGTGTGTGGATCGGATTGGATGATACTGCAATTTTCGATGAGGTAAACCCATGGGTTGTGGTGGGTTTTGGTCGGATTTCGAGTTTTTAAATCATTTTTAGATATTCAATAGGTCGGGTTAAGAAGGTACATACCTTACCTGAACCGATGTATTGGACTAAACTTTTGGAGATTGAGTTTGTTCAGGTTGTGTGGATCAGGTGGGTTGAGTTTTATGATATTATGGGTTTTACACACCCCAATCGTATGTGAGTGAGAGGCGATGAATAGGAGCATTTTCTCGCTTTTTTATTAATTATTAGTTGTGTTTATCGGTTGAAATCTAATAGATTTAAATGGATTTGTTTTGATCTAACAATTCAATAAATGTGGATTTTGTCATATGATCCGGTTCAATTAACATTGGACACATAATTTAATCCAATTGAATTCAATGAATAACCAATAGTAATGTTCAATAGATGTAAATGATCTGATTCAATCATCTATTGATTTTGATACACTTTTAACTAATTAAATCAACTATTTTAACTGAATCTCGTTACGAATATGAGAACAAAGGAAAGCGCGACATGTGTCTATTCAGTTTGAATGATGAAGGGCATTCGATATGAATAACGAAGGTGATTTCACACATTATGCAGTCTGAATAACACATTCAGAGTGAATAACATAACATCCGTTTGAATATATTCAGATTGAATCGGACACATGTTGTGTTCTTCTTTGTCGCTCACAACCAAATTTGAGTTTGCATCTGAATCTGTGCATATAAATATATATATATATATATATATATTGTTAATTTATAGAAATTACTATAAATATCATTTAAAAAACAATACTGTAAAATAGTAAAAGTTATATAATTATTATTTATATGGTCATTGAATCGGTTCAGTTTCATTGGATTTTGGACTGTTCTAAAAGAATTAAAGATTCGACCGATCCAATTTACAACATTATTTTCTAATTTATCTTTGATTTTAAGTCATTTTCACGAACTTTTATATATATGTTTTAAATTTAAATAAAACAAAGTTCAAATACGATTCAATAAAAATAAAAAATAAAAATCATTTTTGCTTACAATAATTTTGTTTTACTCATTTTACCAACTTGGTCATATAACCATTTTTTATGTTCAAAGTTGTTCCAACAAATAAAAATAAGTGTATATGTTAAAAAGATTCTTTTGTCAAATAACATTTAAAACTTCTTAATTATCTTATGAACTCAAAGAGACAATGACTACATACAAAATAAAGCATATATCTTTGATATTAATATTTTTTTTAATAAATAACCTTCTTGTTGATAAATTTATAGTTGTAAGAATATTTGATTATGCATTTATGCTATAAAAACAATCACAAAAATAGTAATTCGTCTATTTTTTTTAAAAGGCAGATGCTGTAAACGATTTACTGTCATACTAAATACGAAAAGAAATCAATAATGAATCAGGTTATACTTAAATCTTCAAAGTTCAAACAAGGACACTATTATGATTTAAACAATTTAAAACAAATAAGAAGAAAAATGATCATTAGCTGTGACGACGACAATAATTGTTTGGTCGTGTTGAGGCTGGGTGACAGTTGTGATGACGACTGTAGTGTGTGTTGGTTGGGAGGGGAGTGGTAGTGGTTGCTGACGGTACGATGACGATAATAGTACGTAGCATGGTTGTGGTGGTGGTACCAAGTTATTTTAAAATAAATGTTAGGAGCAAATATGCACGAAATAACTCTAAAAAGTTGGTTAACATTATGATATAACTAAAATTAAATTAACCTTATCGAAACTTGGGGGTCGTTTACCAAACGCTTACCCGGGTAAGCACTTACCAACTTATATTACCTTGTCGGAGGAATATGACAAGTACTAAAAATCCTACCCTATAAGAGCGAATACAAAGAAAGCAAGGACCAAGAGTCTTACCCGGTAAGTTTTGGCAACGATAGTAAACACTTACCAGATAAATTGTGGCATACGATGCCGTTTTGGTGGACTAAAATCTTACCTGGTAAGTAGGTGATAGTATTGAATATTGCCAGTAAGCACTTACTCTAATAAGAAATTTGTATTCAAGATTAATTTTTATTAAAAAATGTCCACTTTATTATTTCCGCTAAATTTTATTAGAAAGTTTTAATAATCTTAACAATAAACATCAAGGTAAATGTGTGTTCAATGTAAATTAAATAGGGAATTTTGGTAAAACAGTCATTCAGTCGAGTTATTTCGTCTTCTAGTTATTTTCTTTCTAAAATTAACAAAATAGTTACTAGGTTGACATATTTTTAATATCCAAATAAATAAAAGGCATAATAATTGAGCAATTTTGAAGTTTCAAAGGCATGTGATTGCATGTATTCCCTTACTAAATAAAGCAAAGCAACTAGTAGTACTTTATTAGAGCACATGTAAATTGTCATTATTTGGCATGGCCTATTCTTAAAAATATAAATATATAAAATATTTTAATAAAACTGTAATTTTAAAAAAATAATAATTTATAACTGTATACATCCTTTTTTTTTTCTGCATCATGTTATATTTTCTCTCTTTTCCTTTGAATTTAAAGATTTTCAATGGAATTTTTTCCCTATTTTAAAAGAAAGTTTATCTTTATCACTAAAACAAGCTTTTTTTTAACATTCAAAAAATTTAAAATAATATAACCGTTAACAGTTTTTTACTTGAATTAATAGTTTTTTTTTTAATTTTATATAATACTAGAAGTGACAAAAATTTAGTATTAAAAGGAAATGTTTCTTGTTATAATATATTAATTTCAGTGTCTTGTTCTATAACTCATTTTCAAGAAGAGGTACATAAAACTGATCGATATAAATCACAGAGTAAAAGAAAATGGAGCGAGAGGCCACAACTGCTCCCTTTGCATTTTTCAAAATTTTCATGTAACAGTTTTTTTCTAGCAAGAAGGTGCAACAGATCCATTTTTTATCTTGTTCACCCTTCTCTGACGAGATGAACTCTCTCATTCGATAAGTTTTTCCACCCCATCTCTTCCCTCTCTTTATTTTCCTTTGTGTTTGCAGGTGGATCCAAATACCAGTAGGAGTATAGGACCATTTGCAGGAACAACGAAGATCCAATATTTACAGATGAACCAGAAAAACTTAGACATCAAGTATTTGATGGTGAATCATCTACCCTTCCCAACTTGACGGTTTCTCGCACCAGACTCTCGCTTTTATGATTGTTTTTCTCCCTTTTGCTTTCTTTGATCGATGACTCATCTTCCTCTATACTATGGTAACCGATGAACCTTGTTAAGCCCCTCCATCCTTTTTTTCTGTTTTGTCGTACTTTGGACGAGATCCTTGGCCCTCTTTTTTTTTAACCTTTTCTATTCTTGTTTTCTTTTGCAGTACTTTGACCATCCATTTAGCCTTTTAGATATTTGTTAGCATTTGTTATTCCTTTGATTTTCTCTAATTCAGATTTCATCTTCTAGTTGGAGTTTCGAAAATATGATAGTTGTAAACGATCATATATAAATATATTCATTGTGAATTTGTAAATTTTAGTATTTCATCAATATAGTATCGTTGTTTTCGCCATTTTCATAAAATTAAAATTTATGAAAAACCTCATTTCTCCTACTTTCTTCATTTTGAGAAAACTGTTGGAGCTAAAAATTGGCCTAAAATCCTCATTCTGCCCATTTTAGAGAAGCTGTTGGAGATGTTCTAATAGTAACCCTACAAAAGTGAATCTCTCTCACACACATCAATGTCAAAACCTCATTTTCATATTTCAAAAACTACTAAAATGCAAAAAAAATCGTACAAACCCCTATTAAAGGGTACCATTAGCACTCCCTCTTTTAAAACCCTCATAAAAAACAAATTATAGATAGATACTTTTAATTGTAAAAAGTTTTATTAAAGACCACGTAGGATATGAGTCAGCAATAGTCATTGTCCTGTCAGCATCCAACGCGTGTCCTCGTCACAACGCCTCCCTTTTATGGCAAATCACAAAAAGTAGGCAGACAAAAGGAGGTCAGTCCACGTCAGACCTCCGCTGCCACGTAGCTTTCTTACCAGGCTTTAAAAAAAACATAGTGCTATATTCCTGTAGCCACCTATTCAGATTTTATTCCTTTTTAAAAAAGTCAATATAATTTCTTTTTTGCTACATGTCCACGTGTTTATTTTTTACAATTTTATTAAAAATAAACTAAAAATATCTCCGGAATTTTCTCTAAAATAGATAATGTAAAGTCAAAATCTCTAAAATTATTATCTTTCAACTCCAACAGCTTCTCTATTTTAGAGAATCTATTAAAATTTTATATTATTAAAATATTTAATAAATTTATTATTTCAAAAATCTCTAAAATTATATTGGTTGTTTTTTCTTGAAAAATCATTAAAATAATATTTCTCTGTCATTCTTTTAGAGATATAGAAATCTCTATTTTAGAGAATCATATAGAGATGCTGTTAGAGAAGTTTAAAGGAAAAAAATGAGTTTTTCTCTATTTTAGAGAAACTGTTGAAGATGCTCTAAAATTGTATATGAGCATATTCTGCTATAAACCTATAAATTGTTCATAACACAACAGATAACATATTTATTAGGATATAAAAATGCATTATTCATGATGAATAATACATTTATAACATTTTCGTATTCATCGTGAATTTGTGATTCATGATAAATAACACTTTCATACTTATAATTATGTGTTACTTATTCTGAAAAAGAACATATGACGTATTGTGGACGGTTCTCGGGTTTCTAATCAAAAGGGATTTTATGATTTTGGTCCCAATGGTTTTTAATTGGGTAAGAGATAATTTTTTTTGACAAATAATGAAAATGCTCCACATTTATAAGGAATTTTTATTAACAATCCTTAGAAAGAGTGATCAAATCATAACATTTTTTCAATTAAACCATTATAACCATCTTATAATTTTAAAAATATAGGGACGGTTTTTTTTTCCTGACAAACTACAAGGTCCAAATTGCAGTTTACTCTTTATTATACATGATACATAATTTTAAACTTGGTTCTAGTTTTTCTATAAGTAGCAAAATAAATGGATTAGTTGATTGGTTAACCTATTAAAATTAGTAAATTAGTTTGAGTCAGGTATGCCCCTCACATTACAGAATTAGCAGTCGATTGTGGGCCAGTTGGGGTTGCCGGTATCAACCTTTTGTCTAAAAAACTAAAAATAAAATAAAAATATACATTCAATTTCAACAATTGCTATATTTTAATAATTTTAGTACTAACTATATTATTAAAAATATTTAATAAAATATAATATATTTACTTTTAAACATTTACTTTCAATACATATTTTTGGTGGGAAAAATATAATTTTTTGTTTCTTTTCGTATACTTGTCGACATTTAAAAAAATGGTATACTTTCTCTTCATTTTTCTATTATGCCATAAAATATAATATAGATGTTGTAGTACAAAACTCTTTTATATCATTAATTTTTTTATCTTAACAATTTTTTAAAAGGATGTCCTGGATTATATTTGAACTAATCTTAAAAAATTATGACTGTAAGAATCAACCATCATAAATTCAGTAAACAAATAAAATATTCAACTATATTCCTAAGATGTCAAATATTACGTTACAATCCTTATGACTTTATCCTAGTTATTGCATATGGTTTTATGCCTCTCAAAAAGAGGTTAGACAAATATTGATCCACCAATATTTATTTATTTGCATTTTATAAATGGTTTAAGCATTAAATATGATCACCAAAATGGTGTTATAAAAACAATGATCTAATTTGTTCTTTCTTTAATCATAAAACAATATCGATGAAATGATTTGAATAGACATATGATAACTTTTCACCCATTATTATTATCATTATTTATTAAATACAACCAAAATTGACATGTTTTAATTACCAGACTGTGATTTTTGTGTGCGTTTCTCTATCGTTTTGTGATTTAGGGTCTCGCTGTTTTTCTTGAAAGGAGGAGAGAGGGGATATTGACAACTGATAATATATATTCTTAAAAAGCTGATTGTTGGATTTATGGTTTATTTTATCTTACATGCATTTGTTTTTAATATTTTACTGGTTTAAGTATAACATTTTCAAAAGTCAAAACACTCTTTATGCCATTCACGACAAAGCTACAAAAACGATTTAAATCCAAACTCAAGTGGTCTACCACGTTTCCTCGATTCTAACTTAAGACACGTTTTCTTCAGTGGTTGGCTTTAACACATTTCCCTCGTTTTCCTTTTATTTTTTCAATATTTTATCGTCACACTATAAGACAGTAGGACATTGTTATTTTTAATGAAAACTCCATTAAAGATACAATTATTTAATAATTTAAATGTATACATGTACATCTTCCACGTGACTGTAATTCTCCTATTTTAGAACCATATACAATTTATTTCACACTATAGCATTGTAGTTTTCGATTTTGTAATTCAAATAATTCATAGAAAATATAATCTTCATGTAAATCAAATAAAAAAAATTCTATGTCAAAAAACCAAGATTGACCTATTTGTTAAGAATTGGCCAAAATGGGAAGTTGTCCCTTGGAGGGTTTTATGAGCCAGATTTGCTTCTATGTGAAGTAATATGATTCCATTGTTGCATGATCATTGTCTCCTTAATAATATAACTCAAATTTAATAAATATTTATAATATTTTATGCGAATTATTTATATTACAAATAAATCATATATCTTTCATTGAAAATATATAATATTTAACTGTAATAAAAAAATTAAAGTATCTATTCAAAATCAAAGTTATCTATATTATAATACTTACCAATGACCAAAAAATAAATTCGGATTTAAAATCTACACTCATTTATAAAAATATGAGGATTCAATGTATTTGAAGTAAATATAAACAATCAAAACCAGAAGGAGCGATTTTTAGGATGAAAATTATGAGATATTAATTTTTATATATTATGTATTAATCAATTTATGATCGGTATAAAAAAATTTATACTGTTTATCAACTAATTTTACTTGGCACTAACTTAATTATTATTTTTTTCGACGCAAAATAAGAAGTTATATAGTTAGTTTTCTATCAAGTAAGTGAATTAATTTGTCTATATAAATTGAGAATATTTGATTGAAGATCTTTTTCTTACATGAAATGAACGTGTTTTTTAATTGGAGTTTAAATTTGAAAATAACTTGACTTTCTGAGTAAGGCCCCCCGTAGAAGTTTACTGTATAAGACATTTGTGGGGTTAGCTCAAATGATAATAAAACTAAAAATTCTTTTTAGAGATCACTGGTTAGATTCCTGCAAGGCAACCGAGGATTTTCTTGGTTGTTCGCTTAAGATGCTAGGATTAGTCGAGGTGCATATAAACTGACCTAGACATATACAATTAAAAAAAATTCAAATGACAATGTTGAAAATTTTGGGTGTTAGTCTGTTAGAATTAGGAAAGGGAAAAGTTTATTAAATAATAATTAGTAACTTAAAGACAAATATTTTATTAAATATATAAATGTCGACACAATAGTACAATGGTAGTATATGATTTATAGTAATATGTTCAAACTAAACTTGTATACTTGGTATATTAGTACAATCCGAATTAATTTGATTCTAATTTAACGGTATAATTGATATCTATTATGGTTGATTTTATTTGACAAAAATTTGACACTTCTCGCGATTTTAAGCCATTAACGATGTATTTTTGAATTTAAGAAAAAAAATAAAGGAAAATAAAAAGAAATATATATATATATATATATATATACTAGAAGGGTACTCGCGCAATGCAGCGAGATATCTGGATTTTAGGTTTTATTTTAATTTTTGCTCCTATCGATATTCTAATGGTTTTATGTGGTTTTAAGAAAACGATTTTAATGTTCATTTAAAAGTTCTTTTTATTATGTAATTTATTTAATTCAATTTTTTTATCATAATATAATTATGTTTAATAACAAAATAATTTATTTCTGGTATAATAATATGACTTTTTATAATAATAATAATTAAATTTTCTGTTAAACTTAATGATTATCTTAATTATACTTTAGATTTTTTATATTTAAAATTAAATGTTTATCCTGTATTTTGGATGATGGTTATCTGCAGTTAGTTACATGAATTCAAAAATAAAGCTTTAAAAAGTTGTACTTACGCACAATTTACTTGTAATCTTGAAAATTAAGTAATTAACATTAAATAACAGTACCTAAGGCTTAAAAGATTGTTTTTAAGAGTTTTTGGTCAAATGCTTTATAATATAGTATAGATATATATATATATATATAGTGTTCTAAAAGAGAGTTAGAGGATTTTTTTTTTATTTTTTATGTTTTTGAGTAAGATATAGAGAAAAAGAAATGTCATTGTTATGAATATACCTTATTTATTTTTTAGCAAATTATAATTAATAGATTTATGAGTAATTTTATAACTATTTGTAATTGTTATTATTTTTTTCCTTTTCATTTCCTTCCATATTTAAGAGGAAAATCTTACTATTTTCTTTCCTTAAAAAAACTAAAGAATACAATGTAAATAGTTATTTAATTAAAAAAATTATTAACATACTAAATAAACAAAAGGACTGGATAAGAAAAGTTAAGATAAGAAGCATAAAAGAGATCTTTACGTTTGAATGTCCATTAGGATGAGGTGCACTGAGATACACCAGATCAACTCTCTTCTAAAACTCAATTCATGGGTGGATATGATATTAAAAGTAATCAAAGGTTCATATATCTTCTTACGATTCTCATCTTAACTTTTTTTCTCACACAATCCAATGTCATATACAAAAGTACAAAATTTGGATAAAAACAAGTTAAATAATCAGAGCTTCTTCAACTAATATGTTAAAATGTATGTTAAAAATAGAAAAAAAAAAGACTCAATGTATAAATATTTTAATTTAGAAAATCTCTAAAATTTATAATTGAGAAGAAAAATATATTATCTAATTGTTTTCGGCTTATAACTTAGTTGGCAAAGTGGTGAAACGATTTTGTCCAGATATAAGACAAGTTCAGATTACTATTGAGAGTTAAAAATTTTCAACCTCATAATTAAGGGCAAAATGGTAAAATAGACATTTACTTTTGAAATGGAGACAATTTTCGACACCTTAAAATTTGACACTATTACATACTTTATCGGGTAAAATTTTAGTTTATCGAAACGATATCATATGCAATAATTTCCCCAGTAATCACTAACCGGGTATAAATCATCATCCTTACTTACTAGATAAGACTCACGGTCTTTACCATTGGTCTTAACAGATAATATCTTGGTTATTGTCATGTTCATTTAATAAAGTTTTCAGTAAATGATTAACGGGTAAGTATCTGATAAAAAGTCACTTAATTTGATACAAACCAGTAATACAAACACTTTTTAGACCGAAAGGAGTATTTTAATTGCTTCTAGTAATACAAAGTTTTTCTTTAAATCCATATTAAAATGATAGATTTATGAAATTATTTTAATAATATAATTAAATGTTGAAATTAGTAAAATAGAATAACAGTTAAAATCAATGTTTTTAAACCCGGGTTAATCTGGCCGATCGAACCGGTTGGACCTGGTTAACTAACGCCGTGTTGATGCATATGACCGGCTTGTTTCAACCCGACCGGGTTTCTTAAAAACCCGGTTAAACCGGTTGTAAACCCTTTTCTCAAACCCGGATACCCGTTTTTATATTAAAATTCAAAAAAAATAAAATAAAAAAAATGTGTGTTATATGTGTTTTCTAATGTATTTGGATTGATGTAAAACTTGTTGTTTGTGTATTTTTAATGTTGCAACTTGTGAACATCAAATTATTACTTTATATATATGTATGTACGTAGAAAAATGAAAAAAATATAAGAGATTAAGGGAATTATTGAAACCGGTTAACCCGGTGGTTGAACCAGTTAACCCGGGACCCAATTACCACACCGGGTCAACTAAAAATCCGGGTTTTAAAACATTGGTTAAAATTATATATATATTTTTATAAAAAAATAATACTAAAATATTTTGTAACAACAAAACCATGGACGGGGGTTGGTTTGCTTGCTGGGCACGTCTTTTTCGCACCCATCAAACTCTATAAATTCCCTCCCCTCTTCTCACCCACTTCTCCTTCTTCGTCCCCTCTCATCTCCCCCTTTTTGTTCATCCCCACTCAACAAATTTCTAGGGTTCTCTGCTCGATTCATTCATTCTCGATTTCTTTCTTCTAATTTATCGATCTTCAATCGGCGAATTACGTCCCTAACAATCAGGTACGGTGTCTCTCCCTCAATTTCCGTTAGTTTTGATCGATTATGAATTTATAATGTACATTTCCGTTTGAAAATCGTTGGTGTGGTTTGATACTTTGATTATTCCGATTTGTGTGTTTGTTTCAATTGATATTGTGTAATTAATGTGTGGAAATTCGATGAGGATCTGATTTATTGGATTAAACGGCTCTTATTCTGTTGTGTATTGGTTATGATACGTGATTTTGATAGGATCATTGTGATTGTATTTGTGCACATTGAAATTGAAGAGATCAATGTGTTAAAAGTAGCCGTGGACCTTGGATTTAGGAATTTTGCCTAACGGGTGCTCTTTTATGTTGGATAAAGGCCCACAAGATTTGTTTTTAGCCGAATTCCACAATTTATAGGGATTATTTTAAAGTATTTTGATTGATTTCAAAAGTTTTTTTTTTTTTCGGTTTTTTGTATATCCTGGAGCAATGTCAAAGCTTAGCGGGATTACTTTTCGTACCCAAAAAGTATTTTACATGTGAAAATTGGTTGAGTGGGTGCACGAGAGCTCGGGCTTTCATAGGTCCACCATTGGTTAAAAGACTAATTAGTTTAAATCTCATTCTCTTGACTTACTTGCATTTGCTCGTGTCGATCTTGTAGCTTTCTGATTTGAAAAATAAACGAATGAAAAACATAGGATATAGAAGAAACTATATGGCAAATGGTGCAAAAAAAGCCAGTAAATTTCTTTTTTCTGGTATGGAAAATGAATGACTTGTTAATGCATCATTACATTTTCATATTTGTTGGATGTTTCTTCCCTTTGCATTTTGTCTTTAGAAGTATTCTGTATTCTGTTTTCATGTACATTTTGTTGTTTCTTAGCCTTATTTAATGGTTTGTGGGCATTTGGGCATATGAATACGAGCCACAATTTTTTATTTGTTTTTTTATGTTGAGTTAGTTAAAGTACAGCTGTCTTTGTATTTAAATATAATTATTTTATGCTCTCCACGATGTAATTGTTTAACTGTGACTAGGCAAATAAAGTACCCCTTTTGTCTTTAGATAAATCTAATATTTGTTTGATTATTAGTCATGGTCTTAAACCAAAAGTCAATGTTATTAGTAAAGGCAATGATTGTGTTATGGACAAGGACAAAATGCAATTAGAAGAAAGAACCAACATATATGAAAGAAAAGGGTCGGATAAACACATCAACATCAAAAACCCTTTTTTACATTTCCAAGACAATAAAAGTACAAAAATTTCAACACAAAGGGGTGTCATTAGCCTCTCCCTTAGCAATATACAGGTGCGTTGGGCAATGCTAATGACACCCCTTTGTGTTGAAATTTTGGTACTTTTGTTGTCTTGGGAAGGTAAAAAGTGGGTTTTGATGTGATGCGTACGAGGAGGAATTCACTTTCTAGGGAGTGTCATTAGCAACAAATAGGGGTGACATTAGCCTCCTCTTGCTAAATGCACCTCTATCTCACACACATCAACATAAGATCTACTTTTTTCATTTTCAATACATGAATTGACTTGATTATAGCATAAAGGGGGTGCAAATAGCATTACCTTATGAAAATTTTGTGATTCATTAACAAGTTAATTCATTTTCCACACCGATTTTCTGTACCAATTTTTTTCAGTCGTTTCTCCCATCTCCCATGTTTTTTCTTGGTTTTATTTTTCTAATTAGGAAGATACAAGACACGAGCAAGTGCACATAAGACGAGGGAATGAGATTTAAACTCATTAGTCTTTTAACACATTGATCTCTTCAATTTCAATGTTGCCAGCAACAGACAAACAGTACTCATCACAATGATGTCAAAAGTTTAAGAAAAATTTGCATAAAGAATGTCACAAAAACAAAGTTGCAGCACTTATTTTGGTGTTTTATGTCTCCCTCATTACACATGAGCAATGGGGGGCTTCTTGTGGTTGTGGAGTCACATCAAGAATAGAAAAACATTGTGCATGAGTCATTATTGTTTTTTTCTTCTTTAACTCAGTTCCTTTCATGGTGCTTATGTGAATAAATAATTGATTATATTGATCATTTTCAACTTATATACTACATATTTGTTGCAAAAGAAATATATGAATTTGACCATACAAACTGTAACAATATGCGGAACCCCATTAGATTACTCTCTAAAAGAGCCCTTAAGGAGAGAAGGGAGTTTCCAACATATATAGAGGAGAAATGATCCAAGTCTAGCTGATGTGAGACTTCAACCAAGAACATTAGCGTTGTTTTATTATGATGAAACAGTAGATCCATGAGAGCAACTAAATGATTGCTACTTTATAGGGGGCATGTCCATGTGTGAAGACCTGTATGAATTAAACTGTTTGAATGGTTTTATTATAGAAACAATTAAATTTTGAGAAATCTAACATGTGATCAACAGTTTGATTAGTTCAAATCTTCAAAAATTCTATTTGGAATGAAACAGGATTATTAGTTCCCATTATTATTTTAATATCAATAATATTGATATAAAAATCAATAAAATATATAAAAGAACTCATAAAATGTCATTTCCAATGGTAGTTCTTAAAAGTCACTGCACATTTTGCTTATAAGAAAGCTGTATACTAGTGTGATTGATATACTTATTTGTTTCTCTGCAGAAAACAGAATTAAATTATTGGGTTTTGAAGAGCCTATATAATTTAGAATGGTTTTTGAGGACATTTTGTAAATGCATAGCTTTGAGAATGAGGTATGGCACACTTGGTAATCGATAGTACTTTATGAAAAGCATAACCCCTCTCTTTTTGGGTTATTTACGTGAATAACCTTCTGACAGATTCGTCTTTTTTTTAATGTATGACCTTCAGACAGATTTTGAGGCATTCTTGTCACCTAGTCAAACCTTAAATTCTGTCAAAAGGTCATGCATTTAAAAAAAAGCTATCAGTAGGTTATTATTTGAAATAACTTTATAAATGTAGTAGTTACTCTTACTCATTAAGCACATGAATGCTTTCTTTCAGATCTCAGGAGTTAGCTTCTTCACAATGGACTGCTCACCGGGCACTAGTGATAAGAAAACATTGAAAAGGTGGTTTTTTATCGACAAAAGAGTTGGGTAAATACTAAATAGTTACTTAACGGTTTTCCCAAACACCAAAATCCGTAAACTTTGTTGTTTATCTCTCCTAAATTTTTCCTTCAATGGATTTGAGCTCGGCAAATGCTTCTCCTGTTCTTGCTGATCCCGCTCTTATAAATCAGCCAAGGTTAGGTTTCCATTCCAGTGTGTTTAATCGCTCATCGGGCACTTCGTTCTCTTTGATTCCAAAAAAGAAGCCCGGAAAATTTGATGATGTTCTCTCAAATGGTTGGCTTGATGCCATGCAATCTTCTTCACCTCCTCGTAAAAAGATGCTTAAAGATGTCGGAGTTGAAGTTGCTAATTCTGATGACAATGATCTTGTTTATTATTCTTGGATGGTATGCCTTATATCCATTTATAGTTACTAAATTATTAATCGATCATACGTGGATTTCTAATGCAAATTGACGTAAATGGCCGCTTTATACTTTAGGGTAGAGAACCACAAGGGTTGTGGCGTATTGGTTGAGTCCCTGGGGGATGTGGTGGAATATCCCATCTGCCCAGGGTTCGAATCCAGACGTACACAACAATTGTGGCCACTGAGTTTATCAGGGTTGATGTATTGCAGCATAATTTGTCGGGATTAGTCCAATCATAGCCTGGGACACCCTTCCAAAAAAATTACTTTAGGGTAGAGGTCAAGTCTTAATACGTCTTACCCTTATATATATCGGGCTCGTTTGATGAAGATTGATCATTATTCTTGTGAAAATATCAAGAAATACTTTTTGTCCAAAATAGTTCACTACAACAAAATCGGGTTTATAGGACACCAAAAGTGTTTTAAGTGTGTTAATAGATTACTTTATAGGACTTAAGTTTATAGGATCAGACACTTTTGTGTCAAAGTGTCTTAAATAAAGAGTGTTGTAATAAGTTTATACGACACTTTTGGGTGTCTTATCAAGCTTTTTAGGACACTTACAAAACAAGTTCTTTTATTAGCCTTTTTACAGGACACTTTTGAGAAGTGTCCTATAAACACGTCTTTTATAGGACACTTATTTTATAAGACATTTATTCAGTTAGTATCATATAAAAAGGCTAATAGGACACTTAGTTTTGAAAGTGTTATAAAAAGCTTGTTAAGTAAGACGTCCAAAAGCGGCTTATTAACTTAAACTTATTACAACACTCTTAGATGGGACATAAAAGTATTTGGTCCGAATGATTGAAAAGCCAATTACGTTATATCCATTTGTAATGTTATTTGTATCTGTTTGCTCCTTACTAATTTGCTATTCTTTTGTAACTCGAAGCTCAAGTATCCATCAGCCCTCAAGTCTTTTGATCGTATTATAAATCGTGCAAATAATAAAGAGGTAGTGATATTCTTAGATTATGATGGTACACTCTCACCAATAGTAGATGATCCCAATCGTGCTTTTATGTCAAACGATGTAAGTAAAACATCTTCCATAATTCCGATTTGTTTTTTATGACGTCCCTAAAGATTCTAACCCACTTTTATTTATTTAAAGATGCGTTCTGCTGTTAAAGGCGTTGCAAAGTACTTTCCCACAGCAATCATTAGTGGAAGAAGCCGCGATAAGGTATCACAACAAAGTTAAAGAATCGCCGGCTTTTTGTTGCAAACATGTTGTTGTTTTCATGAAAATCCAAATAAAACAACACAATGCAAGAAAAAATTATCTTGCATAAAAGTTGCCAAGTAGGATGTTTGTTTTTGTGCATTTATATATCCACAATTTATCTGAAATTGTCCATTCTTACAAGTAGAGATGCACAAAGAGCCCAAGCCCGAAGCCTGGGTTTGGGCCTAGTAACGGCATCTCCAACAGATTCTCCAAAATAGAGAAAATAGAGATTTTGGAGAAAGTATTGCTCCAACAGATTCTCCATTTGGAGAACTCCCCAAAAAGGATTTCCATGAGAGCGAAACAATTATTTTTTATTATATTCCCACTAATGAGAAACTTTGATGTTAAATGTTTATGAAAGAGAAATATCATATTGTATACATGTATAAAATATTTTTATAATATAATTACCGTATACATGTATAAAATATTTTTATAATATAATTATTGTTGTAATATCCAAAATAGAGAATCTGTTGGAGCTGAATGCATTTTTTTGGAGATTTTAAGTTTTGATTCTCCATTTGAAGAATTTGTTGGGGATGGCCTTAAAATCCTATCGGGCCAACTTTTTTCAGGGCCTGAAAAGGGCCCATTAAGCCCAAAAAAGCTGAGCTTTGTGCATCCCTACTTACAAGAATGATGATTTGTTTACAATAAAAGCAAATATAATATTTGAAAAAACTGGTCTTACATTTTTCATCATAACACATGTTTTGTTCAGGTGTATGAGTTAGTAGGACTAACGGAACTATATTACGCTGGTAGTCATGGTATGGACATCATGTTCCCTGCCAAAGACACAACGTCAATCAACCATACAAACTATATTAGGTCTACTGACAAACAGGTATTATATATTTATATTGAACCAACCTTTTTCTCCTATAAATTTTACCTCATATTTAAGCAAAAAAGTTGATTACTGGCAACCCCAACCGGCCCCACATGGAACTTGCCCTCTAGGAACCACATGTGAATGGTTGTGGCGTAGTGGTTGAGGCCCTGGGGGATGTGGTGAAATATCCCATCTGCCCAGGATTTGAATCAAGGCGTATAAAATAATTGTGGCCACTGGGTTTATCAGGGCTGATGTCTTGCAGTCATAATTTGCCGGGATTAAAGTCCAGGCATAGCCTGGGACACCCTTCCAAAAAAAAGTTTAGAGCTGACTCAACGACTGAGGCTAGCGGAGGGATTAAAACCCGTCTCCCACAAGATTCAAACTTGAACCTGTTGTGTATTTGAGCAAAGTCAGTTCCGCCCCTTTGCCTTATATTTGGTGAGGTAACATTTATGTTTTCTTGTGCAGGGCAAGGAAGTAAATTTGTTCCAGCCCGCTAGAGAGTTTATACCAATGATTGATGAGGTATGTCATATTGTAAAATTGCGTCTTTGCTTATTTATGCTTGATATGAGAACATGTTCATTAAAAAAATGCTAAAAAACGAACCCCAGAAAGAATAGGGTTTGGGGTTAGGATGTACGTAGACCTTACCTCTTAGAAAAGACTGCTTCCGTTTTTTTCTTTTCCAATTATACCCCTTATATATTTCCAAGTAATATTTCATTATGTTCTTTTAGATAATTTCATTGTCGTGTAGTTATTACCAAACATGACTAGTTTTTCAACTAGCTTATCAACTAACATATGGCTTATTAGCCAAAAGCTAGATTTTCAGCTAACAACTAGTTTATCAGCCAACAACTACCTTATCAGTTAATTTTTCAAACATAGCCTAAACTCTGTAAGAAGATATGGACCCACTAAATTAAGGAGTAAGGACGAAATAGTGAAGAATGGTAAAAAGAAACGAGTATATGCTTGATATGCACAAATTTTCATTAAACGAATGCTAATGGACTTCGACTTCAATTAGGTTTATAGGACCCTTATTGAGGTGACGAAGGATATCCCAGGGGCATTTGTGGAAAATCACAAATTTTGTACTTCTGTACATTACCGTAATGTAGATGAGAAGGTAAGAAACCCGTTTGTTTTTTGCAATTTGCTTACAATGATATCTTGAAAGTT
The DNA here is from genome assembly GCA_036898165.1 of Silybum marianum. Taxonomy (NCBI): domain Eukaryota; kingdom Viridiplantae; phylum Streptophyta; class Magnoliopsida; order Asterales; family Asteraceae; genus Silybum; species Silybum marianum. Next base: position 26,900,997 of record CM072544.1, on the reverse strand, counting down.
ATCCACGTTTGAAAGATTATATATACATTGTGCGTGTTGCAGAGTTGGCCTACAATCGCACAATGTGTCCATGATGTCTTGAAAGATTATCCTCGTTTAAAATTAACTCATGGGCGGAAGGTAATATAAGAAACACAGAGTTTTATATAAATTTGTCATTTTGGAAACCCGTGTGTGATTATAATTTATGGTGTTTAAGAACCGCGAGAATGATTATATGCATATAGGTTCAGGGGAAAATTGCGAAAAAATGAAAAACTGAGGAACACCCTGGTAACCATTCATCTGTACATGCACATGTGCATACAAGTAATTTGTTGGATATGCACATGTGCACAGAAATCAAAAAACAACTTCAATTACTTGTATGCACATGTGCATACTGTACAAATGAACGGTTAATAGGACAGTTCTCAGTTTCTTATTTTTCTGGGGTTTTCCCTGACCTTACTCTATGCACGTATATATATATGCATTGATGCATATTCACTATCAAATTGTGAATATATTCATCGATGCATATCTACTATGTATGCAAGTATATATCCATTGATGTTTATACTCGTGAAATTCATATGGTATATATATATGCATCAATGCATATACTGGTTCTCATTTGATATTTTCCCTATAATTTATAAGTAATCCATATGCTCTATAAACCTGAAAGTTCGATTTATTTGTAGGTTTTAGAGGTCCGCCCTGTGATAGATTGGGACAAAGGGAAAGCTGTTGAGTTTCTACTTGAATCTTTAGGTATGATACGATTTTTTTTATTTTGCAAAATGCATCAAAATGCAACGAAGTTTGATTTAATGTAACAAATATATTTTTTTCACAAATAATGCAACAAAGTTTCAAAATTTATTTTTTTGTACTCATTTTGATTATTAACATGCTATCTTGCAATATCTGATGATGACGTTGATATCAGTTATAAAAGGATTACATCAAAGCGGACGATAAACTTGACAAACATGTCATCAGATTTACAAGATCAATAGATTACCGGTTAAAATGAGTACAAAATATAAAATTTCAAAACTTTATTACATTGATCTAGAAAAGAAATTCTTTTGTTACATTAAATAAGAATTAAGGCAAAGTTCTTTGTATTTTGATGAGAATTTTGCCTTTATTTATTTATATTTTTCACGGTTTTTTCGTGGTTTTCTACAATTATTGCAGTTTATAATTTGTTCTCAAGATTGTTTAATTTCGTTTTTTTTCCTTCTATACAATGTCGTAAAATCAAAACAGGGCTAAGCAATAGTGATGACGTGCTTCCAATTTATATCGGAGATGATAGAACAGATGAAGATGCATTTAAGGTATAATTTTATCAAAATAAGTATCTACTTTATTATTTTTAGTTTGTCCCAAAAAGTGTCCACTTTCAAACGTAAATGTATACTTTCACATTTTACCCTTGATTATGAGGCAGAAAAAAGTTTCTCCTTTTATACTCAAGGTAAAACTGTCTTTTTGTTAATTAAAAAGTGTAATAATTACACATTCCTAAAACTGTCTGCATTTTTTTTATTGTGGACATATATTTTGGGATGGAGTAATTAATTGATTATATTCTTGTTTTCCTTTAGGTTTTAAGAGAGAAAAATCGTGGTTATGGAATTCTGGTATCTTCCGTTCCCAAAGAAAGCAAAGCTTTCTTGTCCCTTCGTGACCCTTCGGAGGTCAAAGACTTCCTTAAATCCCTGATTAAATGGAAAGAACAAATATCTGGTATTGGTACTGATACTGATACTGATAAACAATCAAAAGAAACAGTAAAGCATACATTACCACAATTCATCTTTCGTGGATTTTGAATTTGAAGAGTAGTTTTATAAATAAGGTCGAGCTCGTGGCCTGTGGGAACTGCAGGCCGAGCTGGCAACATTTTGTTTTGTGTGTTATTTCAAGTTTTAAGTTATGTTTTTGATTATTGGTTCTTGTTTGTTTGATTGATGGTAACATTTTGTTTTAATGTTCCCTTGGATTTTATTTTATTTGTTTTGAGTTTGGTGTATGAAAGAAACATTTGTTGTTTTAAGATATGTATTTTATTGATTTAGCGGTATCTGAGTTACGGGTAGAGCGCAACCTGTATCTAAAGATCAAGGGTTCAAAGTCTCATCAAAGTTGAGAAGTGTGTGTTAGAGATGACCATAAATCGGTTCTGAGTTGGTCTCAAATTGGTCCCTTGGAAACCTGGTTGGTCGGTTCCAACCAAAAATCCTAGGACCAATCCGGGTCTGGTTACCGGTCCTGGTTGGGTTTTAAAAAGAATACTTTTTATTGAAAAATGTTGTGTACCTGTTATTATAATTACAATTTTTGAAATTTAGTATTCAAATACACTTTAAATAATACATTTAATAAACTTGAAAATCTTGTATAATAATTTAGAAAGAGGTTCATGTGAGAACGGTAACAATTTACGAGAATGTAAGGACAATCATCAGCTAATCATTTTGTACATGAAAATTTTCATGTACAAAATCACATATGATTCACATACAAAATCATATATGATTAGTCGAGATTTTTCTCGCGGCAAAAGTCGCGCGTCATTTTTGATGCTAGTACAATATCACATATGATTTTGTACATGAAAAAAGTTTCATGTACAAAATGATTGGCTAAGGATTGTCCTTGCATTCTCGTAAATTGTTACTGTTCTCACATGAAACCGTCTCTAATAATTTATGTAAAATTATTTTTTTTGGGGAAAATTGGGACTATATACATAACCGGTCCTAGACCGTTGGGCCATAATCTGTCGTTGTCCCTACTGGTCGAACTGGTCCCATTGTTCGTGTAGGTTGGGCCTAATTTGGTAAATTCTAATGTGCGTGAGTATATGTCGTATATAACTATCATATACTTGAAATAAGATATGTATCTAACAAACCAGCAAAAAACGTTATTTACTCACACAATTATTATAACTAGAGTAAATTGTGATTTTCGTCAATATGTTTTAGAAATTGTAATTTTAGTCACTATGATTTGTTATTTTCGTTCTTGGACTAATTCTTACCTTTAAGCACAAGGGGGTTAAAATAATAAAATAAATTACAGAACTGAAACAACAACAAATTATAAATTACAAGAAAGAAAATAGTAATAATTATAAAGTATAAGGATCACAACCACAATATCTAAACTATAGGGATGGAAATCTTAATTTTTAACAAATCATAAACAAAAACAAAATTTAATCTTATAATTAAGTTTTTAATTTTTTGTTTTTTAATTAATTTAATATTGTAGTTGAATGGGGTTTGACGGATAAAACTAGGTTACCGGTTTCATCAAACCAAACCTCGACTAAGGATAAGATCAAAAGGCCTTAATTTTTTATTTAAAAGATGACAATAAATATTGCCAAACATTTTTATAAAAAAATCCTTAAAAAATATTTTGATAGAATTATTTAATAAGTTCTTCATAATAAATATACAATTTTTTATTTTTTATTTTGATAAAAGATTAATTATCAATAACTCTAACCGTTTTTATATGAAACATATTTCTAACTATTATTTTTTATGTACGAACATGGATATGTTGAGGAAATGCGAACTTAAATTTAGTTGTGAATGTAAAAAGAAATAAGAACGCGATACGTGCCTGAATGTAGATTATTCAGACTGAGTAATGAAAGAAATATTCAGACCGAATATAGTATTTATTCAGTCTGAATAATGCTTATTCTGAATAAATATTATTCAGACTGAATATTTCTTTCATTATTCAGTCTGAATAATCTACATTCAGACATGTGTCACGCTCTCATTTGTTCTCACGTTAACAATTAAATTTGATTTTTATTTAAACTTGCCTCTAGATACACGTATATACATGTATCTATTATAAATTTTCAGTATACATTTATACATATCGTCTAGATCAGGAAATTTTCCTTGATTGAATTTAAGAATATATAAAAAATTTATTTGACAAAATTATCCATTAGAAATATGCTAAATTTGTTATAAAATACAAAAATGGCGGATATATAAAACCTTCCACACTCATCATCTTCCCCAAAATCCACACTCACTCTCTCACTCACCTGCAAATCAAAAATGTCAACAACAGCTTCATTCCACACTGCTTCACTCTCCTCTTCCTCTGCTCTTCTTCAGGTATATCACCAATTTCATCTTCTTCAACTTAAATCTTTCCATTTTTACTACTAATTTACCTCTTGATCCATCATTAACAGGATAAAACAAGCTCAAAATTCCAAGTTCGATCCCTAAACCCGATCGCTTCCTTCAAATCTCACAGATCATATGGTCAAATCCGAGCCTCCTTCACTGATTTCTCTGCTTCTCCAAATACTGGTAGATCGAATTTGAGTTTTGTTTGTTTTAATTGTTGTAGAATTGTTAATTGTAGGTTTGATTTTTGTGTTGATTAAGTTATGGATGTGTAGGTGGAAGGACTGAATTAGATGCTTTGTCACGATATAGTGAAGTTGTACCGGATACTGTTGTATTCGATGATTTCGAGAGGTTGTAGATGTTTTGTTTGGTTAATAAGAGTGATTTTGTTGGGAATGCAGGTTTTTGTATGCATTTTAAATGATTGTTTTAAAAAAAAAAATTATATGTAGGTTTCCTCCAACTGCTGCTACTGTTAGTTCATCTCTTCTCTTGGGAATTTGCAGTCTCCCTGATACAACTTTTAAGGTAAGAATATATATGTATATATATATACATACATATTATATATATAGAATCTGGGTAATGTGACTAATGTCTATGTTACTTGATTTGATGTATACAATGTCTCTCAAATGATTACAAAAGGTCTGATGGTTCATGGTGATTTGGTGATCAATGGGGATATACAAACAAGTTCTTTTATCCGAAAATGATGTTGGTAGGCAAAAATTGGAGTAAAAACCTACATAAAAATGGTGAAATTTGAAAGCATTCAAAGATAAAATATAGGCGTTAGGCAATCCCCCTTTTGGATATTTAGAATCAATTCGTTAGAGCATCTTCAACAGCTTCCTCATTTTGGAGAAAATGGGGATTTTAAGTCAATGATTAGCTCCAACAGCTTCCCCAAAACTATCTCCAAAATAGAGAAAGTAGGAAAGAGAAGGTTTACTTCTCCAAATTTGGAGAACACCCAAAAAATGATTAGAAGATTAGACAACCAATAGGAAAATTTAAAAACAAATATTTGGAGAGAGAAATAATATTTTAATATTATAATTAATGTTGGTTTCTCTAAAATGGGGAATCTGTTGGAGATGAGTGCAATTTTCTTTAGAGACTTTAACTTTTGGTTCTCCATTTTGGAAATTTTTGGGGATTCTGTTGGAGATGCTCTTAGGTATACTCAGTTTATGACTACTTGCCATGTCAATCTCAGTTAACCAACTGTACCTTTTCTAAGAACACCCATAACAACTTCTATATAATTTGCAAAATAGAAAAAAATGGCGGGAGAATATAATTTGCGTTTATGTATATTACGGGTTTGATTTGTTGTCTTGAGTTAGTAAGGTTTCTATGTTTAACTTTTGGCTATAGGGTGCTGTGGATACTGCATTGGCAGATAAGGAGTGTTATGGTGTAGAGACCCCAAATGCTCGAATGACTTGTTTCGTGAATAAGGTAAATCTTTTCTTTATAGTTAGTGGCATCTATACAGTTGGTTACTCTACTTGTTGATATCGTTTTTAACGAGTAAATGACAAATATAACAGGCTTTAGTAAATGTTGGTGCTGAGCTATCAAGGTTAGTGCCTGGCCGTGTTTCAACTGAAGTGGATGCTCGCCTTGCGTATGACACACATGCAATTGTCGCAAAGGTATAACAATGGTTGTCATTTGTACTCCTTTTACCAAACGTATACTTTCTAGTTTCTAGTTATGTGTTTACTTTGCATTATGGTTGTAGTGCTCATATGACTCATATCTTACTTCCTTCGTCCCAAAATAAGTGTCCACTTTCAAAAGCAATTGCCTACTTTCCAATTCTACCCTTAATTATGTGATGGAGAAATTCATTAATCCTATTATTAAGGGTAAAATTGTCATTTAGTTGATTAAAAAGTGGACTAGTTACACATTTCTAAAACTATGTGCCTTTTTCATTGCGGGCATTTATTGACGACATGATGTCACTGCTGGATCACTCAGTTGTGGAGGTATCATGGTATAAATGGATTTTGGCCGTATTGCAAGCACCTCTGATCATGATCTGCCAATGAAAAAGAAAAACTGCAAAAAAATGAAAAAACTAAGGAACACCCTGGTAACTGTTCATCTAGACAGAAGGCACATGTGCATACAACTATACAAGTAATTTGTAAGCAGTTTGTCCGGTATGCACATGTGCATAACATGCACACGTGCATAAAAACCAAAAACAATTTCAATTACTTGTATGCACATGTGCATACCATCCAAATGAATGGTTACCGGAGTGTTCCTCTACTTTTCATTCTTTTGCGGTTTTCCCCAAGTGAGGTATAAACGTGATGTAAGGTTTATATATTTGAGGCTATTGTTTCTGTTTTTCTAAATACAACATATTTGAAAAAAAATCTCTCAAAAGGAATATACATATTTGTTGAGAGGCTACTTTAGATCTTATCTTAAAAATATACATATAATTGTCTTTTTTTACTCTTAAATATGTAAAAATTAACATCTACATATAGGAATGTCGAGATTTACTATCTTACCCATTACTTTTAATCTGGGATACACTAATATTATGCATAGTTTTTGGCATGCAGGTGCAAGATCTATTGCAATTATACAATAGCATTGATATCCCTGCAGAGCGTTTGTTATTCAAAATCCCTTCAACTTGGCAAGTGAGTACACACTAAGGGGATATTATGTTTTCATGTTATTGGAGAAATTTTTTTGTGTGTATAAACTAATTGGTTCTCATCAGGGAATTGAGGCGGCAAGAGTGTTGGAATCTGAGGGTATACAAACACATATGACTTTTGTGTATAGGTATGTTTGTTAAATGGTTGCTATGCAGTGTACTGCCATTTAAAATCATCATTCTTCTACCTTTGAAAGTATATAATATATATATATATATAGAGGGAGGTTCAGGAGAAAACGCTAAAAAATGAGAAAACTGAAGAACACCTTGAGAGTCCGCCATCTGGACGGTCTTTTTTTTTCTATGCATCAGTGCATATATATGCATCAGTGCATATATATGCATCAGTGCATATATATGCATCAGTGCATATGCACAAATGCATATAAGCGATTGTAGCTCATTTTTTCTATTCATCAATGAATAAATATGCATTAGTGCATAATATGCATATGCATATGCATATGCACAAATGCATGTTACCAGATGACAGTCTCCCAGGGTGTTCTTCACTTTTCTCTTTTTTTAGTGTTTTCTCCTGAACCTCCCTCTCTCTCTCTCTCTATATATATATATAGAGAGAGAGAGAGGGAGGTTCAGGAGAAAACACTAAAAAAAGAGAAAATTGAAGAACACCCTGGTAGCACTCCATCTGGATGGTATGCACTAATGCATACTGGTAATTTGTAACATGCATTTGTGCATATGCATTTGTGATGCATTTGTGCATATGTAATTATGCATATATATATAGGGTCAGGTTCAGGGGAAAACCTCAAAAAAAAAGAAAACTGAAGAACATCTGGGAGCCCTCCATCTGGGAGCCCTCCATCTGGGAGCCCTCCATCTGGGAGCCCTCCATCTGGCCGGTATGCATTTGGGCATAGATGTCATGTACAAATGCATACAAGCGATTGAAGCCTTTTTTTTTTTCTATGCACGTGTGCATGTTACAAATTACCAATATGCATTTGTGCATACTGTCCAGATGGAGGGCTCCCAGGATGTTCTTCAGTTTTTTTTGTTGTTGAGGTTTCCCCCTAACCCTATATAATATTTATATACGGCAAGGAGGCTGAGATCTACTAGTAACATGGACAACTTTGGGCCAATGGATTTTTTATACACTGCTACCTTGTACTCAAGTTAATGTTTTTCATATACTTGGAAAGAGCTCATCAACATCTGAAATCAACCATATGTCTATATCTATGTAGAAAATAGTGTTTTGATTTCACGGGAAAGGTACTAAAAGTGGTAAATTAAGTGGCTTTTATTACATTGTTCACAATAAAGCAGTCTATTACTATTAGGACATTTAGACATATTTGGTGTCTTCCGATTTTGTTGACATTTTGTTCTTATTTGGGTCCTGAAAAAGTGGTCTTTAAATTCAAAACCAGCTAAAGCATACTATAAAGGGTACCTGCATACTTCAATATATACGTGATATAATGGACAAAATGTCTTAATGGATAACGTTCAAGTGTTTTACTTATTCTGATCTCTAGTTTCTGTTTCTATAACTCTATGGTCTTGATAATTTACATTCTCTTTTGGGTGAAAAAAATGGAAGAAAACAAGAAAGTAAATAAGTCTGAAGATGGCTTACCACATGGTTTTATTTGCTGAATTATTGACTTAGCTTATTCTTCTTCAGCTTTTGTCAAGCTGCAGCTGCTGCTCAGGCTGGTGCTTCCGTTATTCAAATTTTTGTCGGCCGTCTTAGGGTATATTACTCTTCATTTTTCTTGTTTTATCGTTATTTTCACTTTTCAATGTGGTAAATTCCATTAAGTCCTGTATGGATAAAGCTGTCTGTCTGTGTGGATTAATCTGTTTGTATAGAGTGGGAAGGTTTTTATTTTGGGAGGGGTTTTTCATAGATGGAAAGAGCGTGATTTTTAATTGGAAGGGGTAGGTTTGAAAAAAACTTGGCTTTCTGCATAAAGCTCCCTCCTAAAAGCTTACTGAGTAAGCCACTTTCTATATCATTAAGCCACTACCAAACGATCATGTATAGCTGACTGAAGAATCCGTGAGTCTCATTAAGCTCATTAAGAAGCTAACAAACAGGCCTGTTGGTTTTCTGTTAAGTCCTGCATGGATAAAGCTGTCTGTGTGGATTAATCTGTCTGTATAGATTGAGAAGGTTTTTGTTTGGAAGGGTTTTTCATAGATGGAAGGAGCGTGTTTTTCAATTGGAAGGGATAGGTTTGAAAAAAAAAACTTGCCTTTCTGCATAAAGCTCCCTTCCTAAAAACTCACTGAATAAGCCACTTTCTATACCATTAAGCCACTACCAAACAGTCATGTATAGCGAACCAAATAAGCTGCGAGTCTCGTTAAGCTCATTAAGCTGCTACCAAACGAACCAATCCTCACCCAAATTTCACACAATGTCAGGATTGGGCACGCAACCACAGTGGTGATCCTGAGATAGAAGCCGCACTTAAAAGAGGAGAAGACCCAGGATTGGCTTTGGTTAGTCTCATAGCTCGGTTCTTAATTCTTTATATATATATATATATATAGAAGAAAGTTCAAATGAGAACTCAAATTTGGTTGTAAAGGTGAGGACAAATGAGAGCACGACATTTACCGAATAGTCAAAGAAATATTCGGACTGAATATAGTATTTATTCAGTCGCACTCTCATTTGTCCTCACGTTCACAACAAATTTGAGTTCTCATTTGAACCCGCCTCTATATATTATATATATATATATATGTATTGATTAAGATGGTGGTTTCAGACTGATGCCTTATTTTCTTTCAGGTTACAAAAGCTTACAATTATATTCACAAATACGGGCATAAATCAAAATTGATGGTTGCCTCAATCCGAAACAAGCAAGACGTGTTCAATGTTTTAGGGTACATTCTATTTTCTTACCCATTTAATATTATTATGTTATTTTATTACTGTGGGACCCGTGAATAATTATTGGCTACTAATACTAATAATAATGCAGGGTTGATTATATAATTACTCCATTGAAGATATTGCAGGCTCTTAAGGAATCTGTGACTCCTGATGATGAGAAATATACATTTGTTAAAAGATTATCTTCACAATCAGCTGCTGCTTATAACTTCACTGATGAAGAGGTATGTTTCTTGTTGCAAAATTAACTATTAATGAAAATGACTAAATTAACCTTATGGTATGGAAAAAATAAATGATTTATGCCCTTGCATCTAGAGATGGAAATATGGGGTGGGATAGGGGTTTATTTCCATGCCAGAAGCGGAGTTGGGGATTGCACTACCCGCCCCTAATTCAAACCGGTTAACTTTTTTTTATTTTGCTAAATATATGTTTGTGTATATATATATATATAGAGGCTGGTTCATTTAGAAACTTTACGAAGGGTAGAAACTTAGAAACTTTGGCAAATCAATATAAAAAATTACTTTTTTCTAAGTTTCTACCCTTTGTTAAGTTTCTAAATGAACCAACATCTATATATATATATATAGGGGCAGGTTCAAATGAGAACTCAAATTCGGTTGTGAACGTGAGGATGAATAAGAGTGCGACACGTGTCCCATTCAAAGAAATATTCAGACTGAATATAGTATTTATTCAGTCTGAATATACAAAGAAATTTTCAGATTGAATATAGTATATATTCAGTCTGAATAATGCTTATTCAGTCTGAATATTTCTTTGTATATTGAGTCTGAATAATCTATATTCAGACACGTGTTGCGCTCTCATTTGTCCTCACGTTCACAACCAAATTTGAGTTCGTATTTGAACTTTCCTCTATATATATATCTATTGAGTGAGGTTCAGGAAAAACCCAAAAAAATGAAAAACTGAGGAATACCCTAGCAACCGTTCATCTGTATGGTATGCACATGCGCATACAAGTAATTGAAGTCTGAACTCTGAAGATGTTTTCTGGTTTATATGCATGTGTGCAATCAGGAAATGCATATGTGCATATCGTATAGATGAACAATTACTAGAGTGTTCCTCAGTTTTTCATTTTCTTTTTACGATTTTCCTCTGAACCTTACCCTATATTTATTTATTCATATATCTTTATTATTATATAACAAATATATTTGATTTTCAATATTGGTAATTAATTTAGTGATGATTTATTTTAACTTTTATTTTGAAATATTTTTTAATGCTTTTTTTTACTAAACGGGTACCCAATGGGGCTCCTCGGGCTTTTTCAGGCTTGGGACCGGGTCTTCTAAGCCCGTTTTCAGTAAAGCAAAAAAAGTCAATTCTTTTTCCGGGCCGGGCTAGGGTTTGGGGTTGAAAGAGGGCCTTATTTTCGAATAAGATATACTGGGTTTATTTAGTTTGATTTATCTGCAATTATTGAACCTATCTACCCTTTCTCTTTCTATCTACAGTTGGTAAAGTGGGACCAACTTAGCTTGGCTTCGGCAATGGGGCCCGCATCGTTAGAACTTTTGAAGTCCGGAATGGACGGTTATTCCAACCAAGCAAAAAGGGTCGAAGAATTATTCGGAAAGATATGGCCACCACCAAACGTTTGAACAAAAATAAAACGTTTCTAAAACTCAAATCTCGTTATCTTGTTTGTAATCGTTCGTTTGATCAAAAAGCAACAATGTTGCTATTTACTTGCATAACTCTTTCGGGATCCGTGTTTTTCGATGATGATAATGAGAAGATAGATTGTTGTACGTCTGAATGTAGATTTTTCAGACCGAATATAATATTTTTTCAGTCTGAATAATTGACCATGTTTTTATTCGGTCTGAATAATTGACCATGTTCTCGTTTACTCGATTGTCGGAGGTCGGGTTGAGTTCTGAATGAACTTGTATCGAGTAGAATAAGGGGTTGTTTGGTTGGTTTTTCGTTAAGTCCTTTATGGTTAAGGTTGTCTGTTTGGATTAATCAATCTGTATAGATTGGGAAGGGTTTTTTTTTCCATAGATGGATTGAATGTTTTTTTTTAATTGAGAGGGTCAGGTTTTTGAAAAATTGGATTTTTTATATAAAGTTTATGTTAGAAGCTTGCTAGATAAGTCACTTTCTATATCATTAAGCTACTACCAAGCAATTATGTATAGTTGATCGAATAAACTACGAGTCTCATTAAGTTAATTAACCTGTTAACAAACAGGTAAATATAATCATAATATAAAGAAAACATCGATTATTATGAGATTAGTAGGAGGTTCAAATAACAAGACTAAGGCTATGTTTGGCAAAAATAAGCTAGCTTATAAGATGACTTATAAGCAAACTTATTTTCAGTGTACACGTTTGGCAAACCATAAGCTAGCTTAGTGAAACGCTACTTGGAGTAGCGTTTTAGGAGTTTATTGTCACATTTTTCAATTATAACCCTCATTAATATTAATTATTATTTTTTAATATACTCTTTTTGGTCATTTTACATTCTTATACGCTAGTTTTGTCAAACATGATTTTTTCATCAGCTAACTTATCAGCTACCAGCTAGCTTATTAGTCATCCGCTAGCTTATCAACTACCAGCTAGCTTATCCGCCAGTTTGCCAAACATAGCCTAAAATATCATAAGAAAGTAAGTGAAAGTTTATATGTAAATTATTAAATAACTCTATTTAAAAATGTATATCAGAACTCATACGAATAATTTGTATGTTGTTTAAATACAAACAAATTTCCACGTTTATTTAAAGTTTTAAACCGACCCCTAGGAGATTATGATGTATAAATTGCTAATTGATGTAAAATATGGCAATGGAATGATCCATTTGATATAATTGTGTTCTAATTAGTATTTAAAGACCAAATATGATTAACACTTCTTGTCGTGATGATCAGTTGATCATCATGGTTTGTAAAACATGTTAAAAAATTCCATTAAATGACTGATATTTTCGTCATTTTATTGATTTTTTTTGTCTTTACTCAATCAAAATTGATATTGTAATTTTTTTGAAGTATATAATATTTATATACACCAAATGAAACAAATAAACTCAGACACTCTCCTCACATTTGGTGAGGTTTGAATCTCTGATCTGCTAGGAAGTCAAAGGCTCACATACCGCTAGGCCAAATGTCATTTGATCATTGTATTATGTTCCTTGTGGGTTTGATTGGTTAAAAGAAACGAAAATGCCCTTCATTTAATGGAATTTTTTTGGCGATTGTTAGGAGGGGGGGGGGGGAATCCCGACGTTTGTGCAAACAATGATGACCATCTTTTAAAATACAGGGACAAAAAGTTTTTTTTTGACAAACCACAAGGACCAAATTTATAGTTTACTGTTTCAAATATTATGTCGATTTTAAATTTACCACAAAAGAAGGAAAATCCCTCAAAAACACATCTTGACACCTCGGGTGTGTGTTCTACATTTTCTCTCTACCAGACACATTTTAAACTGTCCTTGTATTTCTCCGACACTCTTTACATTTCAATTTACATAATTAAACTCAATACATATATAAGCAATCATAACTCTGCGAAACCAGTAAACGCCATAAACTTTTGACAAATGACACCTCAAAGTAAATCTGATGTTGAAAACCCAACTGACACTGCTCTTCTTCATGCCGATTATGGTTACGTCCCATCATTAGACGCAAGTCTACCATCTCAAGCTCAAGAAAATGACCAACAACCGAGAAAATCAATTCTTCTTCTGATATCTGCGGTTTTGGCCATTGGCTTGTTAGTGGCTTTAGTAGTCGGGAATGTGCACATTGAAACACAAGAAGACATTGATCCGTTGATGGATAGGATGAATCCAGTGGAACAAGGTGTTTCAGATAAATCATTCAGGTTACCTTCTAATGTATCTTCTTTTGAATGGACCACTGATATGTTGAGTTGGCAAGCACCTGGATTTCATTTCTATCCAGGGAAGAACTGGATGAACGGTAAAAATATCATTGTTTAATATACATGTATATTTTTTTAAGTAATAAATATCTATAACAGTTGTATTTGGTTTTAATATTAAAAACCAACCATGGTTAAATAGATCCAAAAAACTATAAATTATTGTAAAACATATTTTTTCAATTTAAAATGATGTTATTAAAAACTAAAACCAAATACAACGGTTACTACTGTTTTTCACTTGTATAAATTCATATACTAATTTATTTTGTTTATTTTTTTAAATATTTCGTGGTGGTCGCACATTCTCTTGATGGTGCAATTCCGGGCTTCATATTCTTGCAGATCCAAATGGTAAGGTTAACATCGAGTTAAATAACGAGGCAAATTAAACTTGGGTCAAAATAAGATGAGTTAGATAGATCTGTCAACGTCTTTTATACCGTTTTTTTTTATTTTGTAAATAACTAACGTATTAAATATGATTACAAAAATTATATATTTTTAAAACATTCTAACTCTTTTAATAAAGCAATTTTAAAGGTTATATATTTAAATACATTTTTGACTGCTTTTAAATGGTTTGACCCTTTCAACCCATTTAATCACCTCTTCTTTTTATTCTTTTACTCGGCTAAAAATAAAATATAACTTAAATCGAACAATTTTTAATTAAATTGGTCCAAATTATTTTTACACATCAAACTTTTCTGACATAAAAGAACACATTAACAAATAGAAATATACAAAAAGTCGTTTGAACTATTACAACAAACCAAACTGAAACCAAACTATACTGGATTGAACGTATCTAGTTTAGTTATTTAATTTTAAAAAAATAGTTTTTTCTTTCGATCTGGCTTGGATCAAAACCACTGATATTTATTTTACTTCTTTCATCCCAAAATAATTGTTTAGAATTTAAATTATAGTTTGTCAAAAATAATTTTTTATTTTCAAAAGTAATTAAGTGCATAACTTTCAATTTTACCTATCCACAAAAACTATTATTTTAACTAATTAAAAATATAAATTAATCTAACATTTCTAAAATGATATATATTTTTTTCATTATAGACAATTATTTTTAAACAAATTTATATTTTTAATATATACTTCAAAGTCAAATATTAATATTATTATACATAAAAATATTACAGGTCCGGTCTACTACAAAGGTTGGTACCATTTATTTTACCAATATAGCCCTAAAGCCCCAGTCTGGGGTCTAATCGTTTGGGGTCACGCCGTTTCACGAGACATGGTTCGCTGGCGCCACCTTCCAATAGCCATGGACGCGGACCAATGGTACGACGTCAATGGCGTATGGACCGGGTCCACCACCATCCTTCCAAACAACAAGCTTGTGGTTCTATACACCGGTTCAACCAACGAATCGGTTCAAGTCCAAAACCTAGCCTACCCGGCTAACCCAACCGACCCACTTCTCGTCAACTGGATCAAAGACCCAAAAAACCCTGTTCTGGTCCCACCGCCAGGGATCGGAATAAAAGATTTCCGGGACCCCACCACCGCCTGGCTCACCCCGGACGACAAGTGGCGGATGGTGATTGGTTCTAAAGTTGATAAAACCGGAATTGTGTTAGTATATGATACTAAAGATTTCAAGAATTACGAGCTTCAAGAGGAGTGGTTGCATGAAGTTGACGGCACCGGAATGTGGGAATGTGTCGATTTTTATCCGGTGTCGGAAAAAGATTTCGGTCTTGATACCGGAGCTTATGGGCCGGATGTGAAACATGTTTTGAAAGCGAGTATGGATGATGATAGATGTGATTATTATGCGATCGGAAAGTATGATCAAGAGAAAGGAAAATGGACTCCGGATGATCCGGAAATTGACGTTGGAATCGGTTTACGATATGATTATGGGATTTATTATGCGTCGAAAACGTTTTATGATCAAAATCGGAAAAGACGGATTTTGTGGAGTTGGATTAAAGAGACGGATAGCGAGCCTTCGGATATTCAAAAGGGTTGGGCTTCTCTTATGGTATGTTTTTCCACCTAACACAAAGATATTTTACTGAGAGCATCTTCAACAGCTTCTTCAAAATGGAGAAAATGAAGAAAAATGGGGATTTTGAGCCAAAATATGCTCCAACAGTTTCCCCAAAACCATCTCCAAAATGGAGAAAGCAGGAGAAAGAACACATTTTTCTCCAAATATGGAGAACACTCCAAAAATGTTTACAAAGCAGACCACCAATAGGAAAGTTTGAAAATAAAATATTTGGAAAGAGAAATAATATTTTAATCGATGAAGGGAATATTTTAATATTATAATCAATGTTGGTTTCTCCAAAATGGGGAATCTGTTGGAGATGAATGCAAATATTTTCAGAGATTTTAACTTTTGGTTCTCCATTTTGGAGAAATTTTGGGGAATCTGTTGGAGATGCTCTGAAACAACTATTCTACTTTTTGGAGTAGAGGTCATGTCTATATACATCTTATCATTCTCAAACCCTAGATCTGGGTCTGGGTGGACTACAACAAAATTGGTTTTATCATTCTAATGAAATACTTTATAGAACTTCAGTTTATAAAATCAAACTATAAAGGTGTTTTATCTAAAAGTATTACAATAAGTTTATAAGACTTTTTTTAGTGTTTTAACACGCTATTTATGACACTTTTAAAATAAAGTGTCATATTAGCTATTTTATAGGACATTTTTTATTTTTCATCAGACACTTGTACTTATATGTGACATTTTCAAATCATATAAAATAGCTATTACGACACTTTGTTTTAAAAGCGTTTTAAAGACTTGTTAGAATGTCTAAAAACATCTTATAAATCTATTGTAATACTTTTAGATAAGATGTTTTTTGGTTTGTCCTATAAACGTAAGTCCTATAAAGTATTTTATTAGGGTGCTCAAACATTTTAGGCGTCCTATAAAACAAATTTTGTTGTAGTGGGATGTATATATATATATATATACTGGTTTTTTTTGGTTTGGTTTACAAGTTGAAACTATGTTCATTGTTAAAAAGTTGATTTCTTATGATCGTGTTCATTAATTTATATATGGTTTTCGTTCATTATCGATGTTTTTAGGCGATTCCACGAACAGTTGCGCTTGATCCAGCTACAGGTAGCAATTTGATCCAATGGCCGATTGAAGAGATGGAAAAATTGCGATCCGATCTTAAAATATTCGATGAGATTCAACTCGAACCCGGCTCACTCGTGCCACTCGATGTCGGCCCAACCTCTCAGGTACGTATTCAAAACGCTTTTATGCTTTAGCGGATCCACATGAAGAAAACCGCCCCCGGTCAAAACCGAAAACTTAGGGTTTTTTTCAAAATTTTATCTCTTGATAACCGGTTATCACTTATTCGTTCAGAAGTTTTTAAGCACATATATATTGTTTTTTTTATTTTTTTCATACCCTCTTAAGTCTGAAAATCATCTTTAAAAAATGGTAACCTCACCGCTTAATTCCTCTTATTCACATACATCCACGTTGTTAGGGATTCATAAATCAATGATTAATTCAGATTTCAGACTTCAGCAACACCTCTTATAAATCAGAAGTGAAATAAGACTTCAGACTTCAACACCTCTTAAAAAACAAAGCCTACGTTATTGCCCCCCCCCCCCCCAATCATAAAAACTCTTGGATTCACCCAGGGACGGACCTAATTTTTTTCAAACGGTTGCACTATTTAACTATAAAAAGAAAATGTCGAGATATTTTTCACAAAATCATAATTGGTCTATTGGTTAGTTCAATGATTTTCATACGTGGGGTCTTGGGTTCAAGTCTTTTATTGTAAATTTTTTTAGAAACATAATAAATCTGAAATTAAAAGCAAAAAACTAAGAAAATGACACTTACAGGATTCGAACTTGGGTCTTGTGTGTAGGAAAAACCTTCTAAACCAACTCAAACAAAAAAAATTGTGTTTATATTGTAGTTTTAAAAAATATATATATGGTGGCACACGACAAAACGATACGGTTGCACCTTTCACAAACTAAATTTTTTTACCCTTCGTCGGATAAATAATACAGTGGCCCGTGCCACCGTGGGCACCACTACAGGTCCGCCCCTGGATTCCCCATTGCTTCTATGTTATGTAATGATACATTGGTGACGGGTTTCTTTCGTTGACAGTTGGATATAATGGTCGAGTTTGAGCTTGATAGGACGGTTGCCAATAAATTACGTGTAGGAACCGGTGTGCCATATAACTGCGCTGGTCACGGTGGAGCCGGTATGAGAGGTGCTTTAGGGCCGTTTGGTTTATTGGTTCTTGCGAACAAGAACCTCACTGAATACACGCCTGCTTACTTTTACATCGCCAAAGGCATCGATGGCGATCTCGATTTATTATTCTGCGTTGATCAATCAAGGTTTTGTTTCTCTTCTCTTCTCTTCTCTTCTCTTCTTAAGCTCGTTCGTTCTGAAACTGCATCAGTATTAATTGGTGCAGTTTTAGAACGAATAGACCATTTGAAATGGGTGTAAGTACTATTTTTGGCTAATTATTGGTTAATATTCGATGTTTTGTTGCTAGATCTTCCATTGCAACGGATGTCGACAAGTCTATTTATGGTAGCACGGTCCCTGTCCTTGATGGCGAAAAATTGTCGATGAGGATTTTGGTTTGTTTCGCCAATTATGTTTTTTTTAAATGACAACAAAAATTGTTTTTTAGGACGCCTATCTTCGTCATAACAACTTATTATAACACTATATATATGTATGTGTATATTAATACATATGTGTGTGTTTAATTTTTAGGATCATGTGAGACCAGACTGTTTTCGTGAGACTCGTGAGACCACCTTTTTACACTTGAAAGTTCAAAGCAAAACACTGTGAAAGTAAACTTCACAATGTTTTTGCTGTGAAACTTTGAAGTTTTTTTAGTTTCACAATGTTTTAATGTAAAGTTTCAAGTGAAAAAAATGTGGTTTCACGGGTCTCACGAAAATAAGTTAGTCTCACGTGAACCCAATCCTATATATGTATCTATATATAATGTATAAATGTTGGTCCTTTTAACTATTCTATTAAGACGTCTAAGAATGGTTGAACATCTTAAAATACCTATTTTTTTTATAGTGAGAGAACCATATAAAACAAACTGATAAACATTTTACACCTTTTCTAGGTGGATCATTCTATCGTTGAAGGTTATGCACAAGGAGGAAGAACGTGCATTACTTCACGTATATATCCAACAGAAGCGATCAATGATGATGCTCAAGTGTTCTTATTCAACAATGCTACAGATATAACCGTAATAGCTTCCCTCAAGATATGGCAAATGGGTATGAGGTCTAAGAACGATAGCGGATGGGTTTGGCTTGGCCCATCACTGATTTTACTTGTCGTCTTTGGGTTCGTGGTGTGGACATGGCAAAACCAAAGAAAGAACAATCGGTGATAAACCAACAAAGAATCGACTCAACCCAAACTTAGACCTTGAGCCCATCTGGTCTGAGGTTGGGCTAGGTCGAAAAAAGAATATCTTCCCACAAAATAAATTGTCAAGATTCATCAATAACAATATTCTTAACGAGAAGCCCGTGGGCTCGAAGATGCAGTCGAAGAAAAGCCCATCCGAAAATGACGAAAAACGACGATGTTTTGTTTCGCGTACAATAAAATAAGGCTATGTGGAATATGGGTATGGCTTGTTTGGGCTTTTTTGGGCCTATCACGGGTTATGGACTTGAGTTTGAAATTTTGAATAGATCAATGTAGAGTTGGCTTTCTTTACTTTGGGTTGGGCTGGGCCGGCCCATCTCGGCCCAATACTTGTCTTCTTGTAGTCGGGTCGGCTCAACAAGCAAATGAATTTTAAATAGCCACATCCTTCTATCACAATTATAAATTCTTATAAAGATTATTTTTTAAATTATTGATGAATTTCATACATAATCATTTTAATCTTCGAACTTATTTTAGATCTATAATATTTCAACGTTTACTTATAATCCTATATATGATCTTATGACTTATGGAGTTTTGGTGTAAGTTACGTCTATTTTTTTCGTCAGACCGTCTGTAAATTTATTTGTTACAGTCATAACTCAAATTGTTTTTATCTATATAGGTATTGAGTAAAAATTAATAGTTTGGTAAATTTTAAGAAAATAGAAAAAAATATATGAATTGTTTAAAAGAACAAATAATATAAGTAAGAAATTCAACAAATTTATTACACTATTCAATGACTTAAAATATATTTAAAATGATTAAGCATAATTGTTTGATTACCGTTTTCAATTTATATATTTGTTAGCAGAATATTTAACGAGACATGCAACAAAAAGCGGTGAGGAAAAATAATTTAAGAAGAGAATATCATAGCTTAATGCATTAAGATTTTTAGTATTAAATTAAAACCAAACAATTTAACATAGCTTAATCAATTAAGCTAACCACCCATTAAGTTTATTAAGTTGTAATAAAACTCTCGTGATTACGACAATTTTTTCTACACAAAGAAAAAAATACAATTCAACTTCATTTTTCGTCTTCAGATATTTTAACAACCAATCAATTTATGTACTTAAAATAAATCCGTGTAAAATGTATCTTCAATTTTCATATGACTAAAATGTTGGTCTTATCTCCTTGATCTTAATCAATATGTAAGATCGTTTATAACAATCGAAAAAAGACAGTAACAAAAATACAGAGACTTAATACAAATCACAACCACAATCATTACTAGCCAGCACATAGTTAAACCCTAGTTATTTTAGTAAAATGTTACATCAACAAACTTAATATTTTTTTTAAAGATGCATAAAATACTAAATTTGTCGTGCAATATAATAATACAACGCAAGAAAAAAGAAACGAAAATTATGTCGGCAGTATATACAATGTTTAGTTGGTGAATAATAATTGCTTAAATAATTAAATACAACGTATAAGATATGCTTAAACCAAACGTCTAGATACTATAAAATTTGTGATGAAAATGACATGTATTATTTAAAGAATTCTATAGATTATTCTAAATTGTTTAAAAGCTTATGTTATAGTGTATCAATAATTTTCTTTTCAAATCTAAGTTAGTATAATAAATAGTAGTTAACTTCTTTTATTTTATGTTTATTTTATCTGATAAATGGATTTTCAGTTTGATATTAGTTAATTTTGATATGATATTTTTTTAGTTAATAAAAAGTTAATATATAACTTGAGATCTACATCGTGTATAGCTTCAAGATTTATGGACTTCCCGATAAGAAAATAGACATGAAATGAAAACAAACATTCGTTAATCCCATAGATAATCTTCTATCCATAGAGTACACTGAGATTGGGGGTGTGTTTGAGACACTAAACACTGCATAATATAACAGAACATGAGTTACTGTTTCACATTTGATATGATTTTTATGTAGAACATATATGAACAAAGTGGAATAGACATGTTTCAACCTCACTGTATGAAACAAACCTATAATTTTCCGATACGTCCTCAAAGTAAAAACCAAATCTCTTCTAAAACATCAAATACTTCTCCTTCTTTACCTTTAATCAATTTTTTATTTTTATTTATTGTAATTTATATTTTCTAAACCTTTATTTTACTGTTTTTAGAATATTAGTTTTATATATCTTCTATTCTTTGATTAATTTATGAAACTTAATAAATATTATCACTAATAAAAGAATATAAAAAAATATAAGGGAAATGTTCAAAAAAACCCAACAAACTATTCTATTTTGAATGGTTAAGTCATTAAACTATTTTTTTGATTGAAAATATCCTTAAACTTTCTTATTTTGAATGATTAAGTCCATGAGCTATTGAATTGAATGGAAAAACCATTAAACATTCTCATTTTGAATGATTAAGTTCCTAAACATTTTTTTTGAATAAATAAACTATTGATCTTTTAAAAATTAGTTACCTACAATTTTTTTTAAAATAAGTTACTTGTAACTAAATAAAAAAGTTTTTAAGTAAAATAAACTTAAATCGGTTTTACCGTTCCGAAAACCCTACACAATTAAAACCCCTAGCAAACAATGGTATCGCTCCCCCTCGTCAACTCTCCATTACCCCAACGTTGTCTGTTATCCATTTCGCCTAGCACGTTGTTGGCTCCTGTCATCGATCTTCCTCTTTTTGATCTATTTTTTATTCATCATAAGAAGAATAATCAAAAGATAACCAGTTAAAGGTAATTTATTTATGTTTAAAAGTTGTAAGTAACCAATTTTTAAAAAATCGATGGTTTACTTTTTTTTCAAAAAATTAAGGGACTTAATTATTCAAAATTAAAAAATTAATGGTTTTTCTATTCAAAATGAGAAAGTTTAATGATTTTTTCATCCAAAAAAATAATTCAGGGACTTAATCATTCAAAATGAGAAAGTTTAATAATTTTTTCATCCAAAAAAATAACTCAAGGACTTAACCATTCAAAATAAAATAGTTTGTTGGATTTTTTTAAACATTTCCAATTTTTAAAAAATAATGTATAAAAAATAGCACATATGTGTGTTAATGAAGTAAAGTATGCATAAGAAACACGCAAAGAAAGATTACGACAACATTAATTAATTAAGACATAGATTAATGTTGTCAGGTGTACGATATCTTGTATCATCGTATTATCACTATCATGCGCATAATGATAACATTTTGAACTGGTCTTTAGCTGTCACCCACACATCTCTCTTTTGCTCTTTTCCAAATTTCCAATTTCAGTCCCCAAACTATATATGCTTATCAAAATTAGCTTTTTAAAATAAAATTATCATTTTCAAAACATGTACAATTGTATTTGTGAAAAATGCAAAAAAGAAAAACTTTATGTATTGTAAATTGTATAGATGAATATTTTTGAACCAATAAAAGCAAGAAAACAACCTTTTTGTGTTCCTATGTATATATTAACTAATATCCATATCAAAAAGTTTGGAAAAAATAATGAGGTAGGCAAAAGTTTAGGTCCAAAAAAAGAGTAACTGAAAAAAGAATCAAGATTATGTAAAAAAGTAAACGGTTTGTAACTGCTAAATAATAAAAAAAAATGTATGGCACACACAAACTTGCATACACATAACGATGTAAAGACAAATAAAGTTAATGAACTATGAATGTAGTGCAATATTACATTATTTTTCCCAAAAAAGTTGAAAGGTTTCGATTAATTATTGTTTGTATATTTTTGATTTTAATTTAGTATGATTTTATATTAATTGTGCCATGTCATACTGTTTAACAAGATTTTATGTTATTTTGTTAATTTTCTTTTCAACTTCTGCACTAAAAGAGCACCCTTAATACATAAAATCTATGGTGAAGACCTGAAGTTTAGCTTGGTCCACCACCCGTGTTTCGTACAACATTTTTTGTCATTTAATATCTGAAGCTAAACTTTGAATTAAGTTTTTCATATATGTTTATATAAAAAGTCTATTATCTCTTATAAAATCAAAATGATCATAAATATAACATTCGAACTGTCAATAATAAAAGTAATAACAATTTTGTACTTTTATACATTTAACATTTAACTCATAGTAGTGACTTTTGATAAGATAAACCTAAAGAAAGTATTGTTGTGGCAAAATTTGGAAAATACAGTTGGAGGACTGAAAGTGTCAATATTTGTAACTGATGGGGGTAAGAATGTAACTTCATCTTTGCCGTTAAATTTGCTATATGCCAACCCCAAATTGCTATAAACACTCTCTCTTTCATGCAGCATGCCAGCAAAGACCCGACAAAAGAACACCCTATTTTCCACATTTTTAATTAAAAAAAATTCTTTAATAATCATCTAATAATAAATATTTTAACAAAAAGATAATAATAATAAGTTAAAATTACAGCAAATAAAAATTAAACTTGTTTTTATTTCTATTTTAGATATTTATCTTAAAATAATAGATTAAAGAAAACCAAATTTGACTTAAATTTGTATGATTCATCAGCTATGTTATGTTTGTTATAAATGTTCAATTTTTTTTAATAAACTAATATTTAAAAGGCAAATTACAATCAATTGAAATAAACTTGTTTTTATCCATATTTTTGGATATTTTTCTTAACCCAAATAATTCTATTTATGGTTGTTATAGGTCTTTTGAATAAACATATTATAAGTTGTTAAATAATCATTCAAAGCAACCGACATGGTTATTTTTTGAATTTTAATAAATAGTAATATTGGTTAACTATAAAGTTGTATTTCCTTTTTAAGGACAATAATGTTTATAAAGACGTTAAAGAGCCAAAAAATTATAAGACAAGACTACTACAAGATGTAGAGGCCAAACGTCTTGTGACTAACATAATGGATGAATTAATGATGAGATTATAAAACATATATAAATGAAGAAAACCAGACTCGAAACAAGAAGAAGAGATCCAATCTGGGTCATTGGATTACGAGATGGGATGTATATATTGCGGCCCACGATCCACTACACCTAATTTATATGTGTCCATTCTTTCAGAAATCCAAAATTTCATTCCAGGTTAAGTTGGAAAAAATAAAAATTTATTCTCATTTTTATTTTCTGTCATTTTCATTCTTCAATCTAAGTCAAACAGACCCTAATTTTTTTGAAACTTTATTGTATAAATAGAATGGAAAATTGCGTAAAAACTTTTTGGTTAAAAGTTGATTCCTCAAAATATGAATAAGGTAAAAGTTACTTTCATTTTAATGCAAATTTTTCTAAATAGAATTAACAAAAATTTAATTAAAAAAAAAGAAATAATTAATAGGGAATATATTTAGATTAAAATAATATATAACTTAAAAAAACTAAAAATATGATTAGAAATGATTACAAACAAAAGAGCCGTTTGTTCTTTGTCCCCCACAAAAACACTTTATTTTTCCATCTTCTCTAAATTTCTTCACTTTCTTTCTCTCTTTCTCTTTCTAGTTGATATGTAAAAAAAACCCAAATTCCTCCATTGATTCATAGTCTTTCTTCTTTAAGAGCAACACAAAAACCCTCTAAAGTTCATTCATGGCTACTACTTCTTCTACCTTTCTTTCTTGTCTCTTTTTCATCTACATTTTCTTCTTTACACTTACTTCCGCTGAAGATCCAACTGTTTCCTACAAGTTCGAAATTTCTTACATTACTGCTTCACCACTTGGAATCCCACAACAGGTAGATTCAATTCTTATTTGATTTCTCTTTCGATTGCAGTTTCTGTGATTTCCCCCAATTTGATTTCGTTGAATTTCGAGTGTGGTTTTTCGAATTTTGATTGCATTTTGTGTTTTTCCAATTGGGTTTTGCTGAATTTCTGTTACAGATTGATGGGTTTGTTTTTGAATTTTAGGGATTTTTTAGCTTCAGATCTGGGATTGTGTTTAGAATTTACAAGAATTTGATTTAGATGTTTTCTTGATGAACATTGTTATGAATTTGATCTTGCAGGTTATTGCTATAAATGGAAAATTTCCAGGTCCTACGATAAATTCAACTACTAACAATAACGTTATTGTGAATGTAAGGAACAAATTAGATGAAAACCTTCTGATTACTTGGTAAGATTTCGCCCTAATTCTCTTATATACTATACAACACCATTATATATGTATCTATATATATATATATCAGAAATGAAATTTTTGAATAAAATTGAAAAACAGGGCTGGTATACAGCAAAAGAGGAGTTCTTGGCAAGATGGTGTTCTTGGAACTAATTGTCCAATTCCCCCAAAATGGAATTGGACTTATAATTTTCAAGTTAAAGATCAAATCGGAAGTTACTTCTACTTTCCATCACTCAATTTTCAAAGAGCTTCAGGTGGTTTTGGTAGCTTTATTATCAACCCAAGGTCTGTAATTCCGATCCCATTTGGTACTCCGGCTGGCGATATTACAATCTTGATTGGTGATTGGTACATAAGGAACCACACTGTAAGTGTTCGATGAAATGCCTCAGTGAAAATTTTCATAATTTTTTACCTTTGATTGTTGATAATAAAGTTTTGGGTTTTTTGTAGGCTTTAAGACGAGCACTTGATGCTGGCCGTGATCTTGGAATGCCCGATGGGGTTCTTATTAATGGGAAAGGGCCGTATAGATATAACGATACTCTTGTTGCCGATGGAATTGATCACGAAACCATTAATGTTGAACCGGGTAAGTTAATTCATGAATCGATGATTACGTTTATTGGGGAATAATCGATTGAGAATCTTGCAAAAATCGATAACTATGAGAACTAATGAATCATGTGTTGTTTCACATTGTGATACAAACGGTTATAAAAAAGTTTCTAGTTGTGAAACAAATATACGTGAAAGAATACCTTAAATCCTAGGGAAATTTACAGAGATAGCCAAGGAAATCATTTTTTTGCGTAAGGATCCTTTTTTCGGGAAATTTATCAAAATAACCATTTTTTACTTGTGGTTTTAGCTCATAGCCCATTTCTCCCAAAAGTTACCAAAATAGCCATCAAATTTGCAATTGCGAAGGGGTGAAAACGTAAAAAACAAGAAGTTTTTGAACTAGGTTTGCAATTTTAGGGACCAAATATGTAATGTTTTTGTCTACGTTCACGATATTCAATTCGCAATTGCGAATGTAATATCCAAAATTTACATTTTTGGTCCCTGGAATTTGAACCTAGTTTAGATTTTTTTTTACATTTTCACCCTTTCGTAATTGCGAACCTGATCTCCATTTTGGTAACTTTGATGAGAAATTGGCTATTTGGTGAAACCACAAGTGAAAAAATGGCTATTTTGGCAAATTTCCTTTTTCTTTTTTTTTGCTGAAAACCAAGCCTTAAGCTTTTAGCTTAAGAATTGGCTACAAAGTGAAATGAGGTCTCCAGATAGCTAAAAAGTGAAACCCCTTTGCCAAATTGGCTATTTATGTAAATTTCCTTAAATCCCGGCCTTGGATGAATTTTTTTATATCAACCCATACATTGAGATCAGTTCTCACGGATTTATAACCTTATTTATTACAAGTTTTCTAAAAGCTATCAATTTTTTATATTTTTGGCAGGCAAAACTTATCGTATTCGTGTTAGTAACGTTGGAGTATCGACTAGTTTAAACTTCCGAATTCAAAACCATAACTTACTTTTAGCGGAAACGGAAGGATCATATACGGTTCAACAAAACTATACGAGTTTAGATATACATGTTGGACAAACCTACTCGTTTTTAATCACCATGGATCAAAATGCGAGTAGCGATTATTATATCGTTGCTAGTGCAAGATTCGTAAATGAGTCTTTATGGCAACGAGTTACGGGTGTTGGAATATTGCATTACTCGAATTCTAAAGGAAAAGCTTCGGGTCCACTTCCTCAACCCCCGCAAGATCAGTTTGATAATACTTTTTCGATGAATCAAGCAAGATCCATAAGGTAGGTTTGCTTTTTTCTCATTTTTTTGTAGTAGCGTTTCAATAAGTTGAAGGGTTTTTTTCACTTTTTTTTCTTCCAATTATGCCCCTACTACTTTTTTTTTCGATTAATTTTTTAACGTGTCTTTTTAGGTCATTTTACATGGGAAATTGACTGAAATAGTTAATTTCGTCAACCGAATTAACTTTTTAGCCACTTTTCAAAGCCTCTTCCCTTGCATAAAGATTGATTTTTGGAAGAAAAAAATTCTTACACAAAAATTTGAATCCTTACGCATATGCTTAAGGATTTTTACAATTTTTTTTGAATCTTTGTGCAAAAATTTGAATCTTTACGCGATATATATATGTGTGTGTGTGTATATTTTGAAGGGTGTCCCAAGGCTATGCCTAGACTAATCCTGGCAAATTATGACTGCAAGACATCTGTCCTGATAAACTCAGTGGCCACAATTGTTGTGTACGCCTGGATTCGATTCGAACCCTGGGCAGATGGGACATTCCACCACATCCCCCGGGGACTCAACCACTACGTCACAACCATTGTGGTTAAAAAAAAAAAAATATCAAAAAAAGATCATTTTAGTATTTCTTTTTAATCTGAAAATTTGCATGAACTCTGGCTAAAATGGGAATTCAATTGAAAAAGTGGCTAAAAAGTGAAGTTGGCCGGGGAGATTGACTATTTTGGTCAAATTTCCATTTTACATTGTCATCTAGTTTACAAGCCGGTTTTTTTACCCAACATGACTAGTTTATCGGCTAACAACTAGCCTATCAGCCATCAGCTAGTTTGCCAAATTAACTACTAAAATATCTTGTGATAAAATTTCCTTCAGGTGGAACATCTCGGCAAGTGGGGCCCGTCCAAATCCGCAAGGTTCGTTTAAATACGGTTCAATAAATGTGACGGAAGTGTACATACTCAAAAACAAACCACCGGTAACAATTG
This sequence comes from Silybum marianum, assembly GCA_036898165.1. Taxonomy (NCBI): domain Eukaryota; kingdom Viridiplantae; phylum Streptophyta; class Magnoliopsida; order Asterales; family Asteraceae; genus Silybum; species Silybum marianum. The sequence goes on along the minus strand of CM072544.1, from coordinate 26,872,950 downwards.
GTGGGAAACGAAGGGCAACGCTAAGTGGGATCTCGTTTGTGAATCCCACCACGCCAATAAGACTTGCCGACGAGTTTAAAGTTAAGGGTGTGTATAAACTCGATTTCCCTACCGAGCCACTTAAGGGACCTTCTCGGATGGAAACTTCCGTTATTAACGGAACTTATAGGGGATTTATGGAAGTTATATTACAGAATAATGAGACCAAAATGCATAGTTACCATATGGATGGATACGCGTTTTTCGTAGTCGGGTATGAGAAAATTTTACGAGTTTTTATATATATAAATTTTGTATTGTTTCTTGAGAATTGAAAGTGTTTTGTGATCTTTTTATATGTGTTAACGGTTGTTATTTGATTTTAGAATGGGTTATGGAGAATGGACAAATGATAGCCGGGGGACGTATAATAAGTGGGATGGGATTGCTCGTACGACCACGCAGGTATATACTTACGATTTGTTTATTTATTTTAGTTTATTTGTACAAAGGGGTTTTGCTGGTATCATGTGAGAGGTAAATCAGATATACTGCCAGTATCATGTGAGAGGTAAATCAGATACACAATAGTCTCTTAGGTGGTTGGCATAAGAGACCAGTGTACAAAGTCCTATTGTGGGTCTCCCTGTGGTTTGTTAAAAATTGCGACTTTCGTCCTTGTGGTTTTGGAAATTGTGGTTTTTGTCCTTATGGTTTACAATTCATTGCTATTTTCGTCCGTGAGGCTAACTTTTTTTACTTTAAAGTATTAGGGACGAAAATAATAATGAATTGTGAACCATTGGGATGAAAACAACAATAAATTGTAAATCATAAGGACGAAAAAAACAAATGAATTGTAAACGATAAGGATGGAAATTGTAATTTCGAAAGCATAGGGATGAAAACAGCAATTTTCAGTAAAACACTGGGACGAAAAACGTAATTTCCTCTTTAATTAATTAAAAAGTGTAATAATCACATCTTTTTTAAAATTGTATGCCTTTTTCATTGTGGATATTTATTTTGAGACAAAGGGTCTTTGATGAAATTTATCTAGTCTTGTACCAGATATTGTCTTCTTTGTCCAAACCTGGACTCATGGTTTTAAAACGCTAGCAGTCTAGCACACCGGTTCTGAGGCTTTGATACCATTTGTAACATCCCGGACCAACTGTACCAGATATTAACCACCTTACAAATTTCAAAAATTTCGGGTTATGTTTGTGTTTCATAGGTTTATCCTGGGGCGTGGACGGCGGTGTTGATCTCGCTTGATAACGTTGGAGTTTGGAATTTGAGAACGGAAAATCTTGATTCGTGGTATCTTGGTCAAGAAACATATGTTAGGATCGTTAATCCGGAGAAGAACAACAAAACGGAGTTGCCCATACCCGATAATGCTCTTTTCTGCGGTGCCCTTAGCCGTATGCAAAAGTATGTTTTCTTTCTTCGAAAAAACCATTATTTATTCGCCAAACCCTTTTCTCAAAAAACATTCATTACAACAAAATCGACTTTATAGGACGTTAAGATATATCTTAACGTCCTAAAATACGGATTTATAGGATTTGTTCATACGACAAAACAAATTATGTGTCCTATGTTATCGGTAATCCTAACAAGTTTTAAGGACATTTCTGAAATAAAGTGTCCTATTAGTCTTTTTATACGACATTGTTTGAAAAAGTGTCTTTGGGAGACAAGTGTCCTGTAAAAAAAGATGTGTTTGTAGGACAATTCTCAGACATGTCTTGTATAGGATACAAAGTATTTTGGATATTTAAACTTAAGTACTGTAAAGTAGTTTATTAGGACATTTAGAGACATATTTGCTGTAATGCTTTTTACAAGGTGAGTTTTTCTCTGAAACAATCTCTTTATACGACCATATCCGCATTTGATTTACTGGATTCGTTTAATTTGATTTGATTATTAGAATATTTAGACATATTTGGCGTCCAATGAATCTGATTTTGTTGCACAGTCTCTTTACGACCATATCCTATGTGGGATTCACTGGATTCGTTTGATTTGATTTGATTTGATTATTAATCTTTTTGTCAATGTATCAATATATTTTTTTGGGTTGATTTTGTTGTAATTAATTAAACCAAATAATATTTTCAGGCCACAAGACATATCTTCAGGATTAAGAGGGCATGGATCAATGGTGGTATTTGGTCTGCTAATGGCAATGTTGAGTGGTCTACTGCTCTAATTAATGGATGGGATTTAGATTTATAATTTATGTGTTTAATTATGTTTTGAGGTAATTTAATTTTTGTTTAATCATTTGGTTTAAATTCCTAGAAATTAATTAATATTCTGGGGATTAATTATTCCATCATTCTTTTATTTCACCTGGTTGATTGTGTAGATGAGTTGGAGGAGGCTATGTAAAACCTGTTTGTCTTAATTTATTTATTTATCTTTTTTATTTTAAAGAAGAATTATGCTTTGAATTTTTGTATTTGTTTATTGGCAATTATTATTTAGAGTAATCAACATAACTTAACTGGTTTGTCAAAAATAACAATTTTTGTCCATAAAATTTTGAAATTACAAGATGACATTGTGGTTTGTAAAAATGTCTACACTCGATCCCTTCCTTTAATGGTTGTTAAAAAAACTTCTTAACGAGGGACATTTTTGTCCTTTTATCAATTTTTTGATTTTTACCGGTCAAAAACAACAAAGACCGGCCAAAATCACAAATTCATAGTTTATTGATTTTTTTGTCTTTTACACAACAAAAAACCACAAGACTGAAATCATAAAATCAATTTTGATTGAATAAAAAATAAAATTCGATGAAAGGATGAAAAAATAACCTTCATTTATTTAATGACCGTTAGGAGGGACTGTATCCGAACGCTTTTTGCAAACCGTAATGACCAATAATTCTAAAACTGTAGAACAAAAAATGTTATTTCAAACAAACCATAGGGACCAAATTTATAGTTTACTCTATTATTTATTATTAAATATCAATAACTTTGATTTATAAGTTTTGTTATTTTGTAACATGTAATTGATGAGAAAAAGGTTTATTAATAAACTTAAGTATTTTAGGAACATATGAACCATTTTTTAGATTAACCATTTTCATTACATACATTTATTTTTAAGACAGAGGAAGTAATACCTAGTATGGAAGCTAATTAGAAGCACGCATTATTAATTCAAGTGAAACTTAGATATATGAAATAATCGAGTTTGTAGCCAAAATCATATAACTATATAGAGGGGGTTTTAAATACAAAACCATGTAATTGTTACAGATTATATAAATTAACCGATCTTAATCGTTCATCTAGCTAGTCTAATGAATATCTGATTTCATCCGTATATTGATTTCTTTCTAATATAAAACATTGATCATATTAATTAATTTTAATCAACTTTTATAAATATTTAAATCATAATAAATATCTCAATTGATTAGTTTCTTATGATTTATATATATGAACCACATAATTTTTATTTTAAACTACCTCTAATTATATGCATACCTAAATATATAGCTAGAAAATTATGTAAAGAAAATTAAAATGGAAGCAAATTGCTTGAAGTTTACTCATCCTCTTTTTTCAAGTGCATAAGACAACTTGATAGATCATCTTCACAAACCCAAGGAATTGATATTAATTACTAAAATATGAAAAAAAAAACATCAACTGCTATATGATATTATGAGTTCCTCACATGGACTTGTGGCCCTCAAGGTGGTATCATTTATTTCATCCTAAATCCATTGGCCTAGCTACAAAATTGTAACATATACATATATAAACTATATATATACATTTAAATACTAGAAATCAGAGAGCTTTGATGACGATATCACTGATGGACAAAATCCGATCACCGATAACTCATTGAGAAACTAATTAATAGGTATTCGAGACGACCCACTTGAAAAAGTTTTTTGGCCGCCTCCAAAGAGAGGGGCTCGTTCGGGGAGACATTGATAGGTTTTCATGGATTTTTTTATATATAATATATTAGTTAGTGTGGGCTGTAATTGTTGAATTGGTATTAGGGTAAATATATAGTAGATTGGATGACATTGTGACTCTAATTGTAGTTTGGTAGCTATATTTGTTAAAACTTAAAATCAGATTATGAAAATATTTGATTTACCAACCATCAAAATTCACTACTAGAAAAGTCCAACCATCAAAATTCACTACTAGAAAAGTGAGTCGTACCGACTACATGTTTTAGCAAGAAGCTATTCTATAAACTGTCTCTGACAATAAATTAATTGACTTTTAGCGACGACAAAAGTCGTTGCTATAACTCATGTTTCTTGTGGTGATTTTAAATAATTAGCGGACATGCTAGGTGGTCTAGACTCTTAACACTTGCCCTCTACATGATCCACAACTGTGGGAGAAGAGTGTCGGAGGATGGAAAAAAGGGTGACCTCTTCTCTTCGACATGTCGTTAATTTTCACCATCAACAGTTTACAAATCATATGTCATATATATATATATATACATATATACATATATATATTATATTTATAGTGATGACATGTCTTTGCTATAGACGGCAACATGTCGTCTAAAAGCGCATTGCCAAAGCTCACTATTCTTGTAGTGCATGGGCAGAGAGGACGATCCATCTAGAGACGAGGATGTTAATAGCTAAGACAACGTCGTTGTACTTTTATTTTGATTGAAAAAAATTAAATAAATTTGATTTTGCTTATTCCGCAATGCATAATATACTAGAAAAATATGAATAATTTGAATTAGTTAAAAAAAAACAAATATTACCTAAGGTTACCTAGAAAGCATTCGTCAGTAAAGGCCGATGCAAAAATCGGTCAGTAAAAATGCGTTGTCGGAAATCCATCAGAATTGAAAACCGTGATAAAAAGATTTAATTAGTTACTTTACTAACACATTACCCAGTTATTTTCGCCGGGAATATTTACGTACATTTGTGTCCTAATGGCCATCTATCAGCAATGTTTTTCAACAAAGATTTCATTGATGGTGACTTTGCGACGGATTTCAGAAGTACGTAAATATACCGATGGATTTGCGACATATTTGCCGTGGCTGAAAGTCCCACTTTTTGTAGTCTATACACATATATATTATATATACCTGACTTGTTACCATGACTGAGAGGGAAAGTTGAAGATTTCAGCCATATAAATTTGACTCATTTCAAAGATGTAAAGTTCCTTTATATAATCTTCCTACTATATATAATTGTTAATTAAGATCCCATGAACTTTGTTCGTCCCATCTAATAATATATGGATAAAAATCACTATCTCTCGGTTTTTCACATCTCATTCACATCCACAGATCACATAAATACACATAGTATGAGAGTGAATCATTATAAAATAAATGACTTTTACCCACAAAAATCATCTGTTGGAAAATTTTCCATCAGTGATTACTAACGAATCACCCAGAAAATATCGATGGTTCGGTAAAATTCGATGTTTTGCGAGAAAATACCCATGGATCATTAGAGAATCTATGAGTAATTTGTCACTGATTTGAATTACGTACCAATAATTCACCCACCAACTTTAGTGACGTTTTTGTGATGAATCACTCTTTAGCGACAGAGTTTTCAGTGAAAAGTTCGTAGACAAAAGTTTTTCATTGAGTAGTGAATGTGAATTAGATAAACTAAGATGCATCCCAAAGAAAATGAAAAGCTAAGATGTACATGTGCATACAAGTAATTTGGTGCCTACTAGACAAATTGCTTACAAATTAGTTGTATACACATATGTATATGTATTATATATACTCCATGTATATATGGCTTACATTTTCAGGGGCTATTTCAATTTAATTCTTACAAATTAACCACACAAATCAAATACAAACCTTTGCCTTGACCGTATTCTGTAATCGTATGGTTTTTTTCGGTGCAAAATGATATGTGATTTAGACATTTTCGTGTTCATTTATTTTGACCAAGTATGTCTCTCTCTCTCTCTATATATATATATATAGTATATATATATATATGTGTGACTTCAAAGAAGTGCCAAAAAACCCCCTACTTCCAATGGAATGAATTGTCTTTATCGTCAAACTTGGTCATGGGTTTCTGTGGATGTGGGTGTTGTATCTATCTATCTATCTATACGAAAAATATGAGTAGTACAAGAAGAGCACGCCTCATGATTGTGTCTGCTGTGAAGTTGGCATCGCTTAAAAGGGAAAACAAATTGTAAAAACACAACATCTTATATTGACCTCAAACAAAGTAAGACCTTATTATTATTATTTTTGTTTCTTTGTTTGTTAGATTCATTACAGAATCATCAACTCATCCCATTCTTTGTCTTTTTTTCTTTTCTCTAAAATTTTATAAACATTATCCCACCTGAATTTCCTCAAACTTCATTATCAGATTCAGAGTGCAAATCCCACATATATATATACTCTCTCTTACTTTAGATTCCTTCAGTGAAATCTTCTTGTACCTCAGAATCCATCTTAATTTCATGGTAAGTCAAACTTACCGCGCGTTTTCTTTTTTTAATATCTTGTCTCTACGTTTCTCGTTCTTTAATTTCTGGTTAATTTCTGGTTGTTTCAGTACGTTTTCCTACATTTTGGTTCAGCATTTAAACGCGTATACGTAATAGTGATTTGATGCATGCTCGAAGAACGGGCAGCAAGTTATAAAAAGGCTCTACATTTATGCTTTTCGACAAGTTTATGCTTAATTTATAGACTTGATCAAATGCAGAAAGCATTTCCCATAATAAGCAACTTCTTATCCTCTTTCATTTCACTTTTAAAAGCCATTAAGTTATTCATGTTATCGAAACGTACGTAGTTTCTGTGAGCCCTTGATCTTTCACACACTTTTGATTTTACACAACTATGTTTTCCCATGCATGCCAAAAGATATTATGCTGTTCGCCATATATATTATATATACAAATATAGTGCTAATGAAGACGTACGTTGCCTTTTTTTCACAAAACAAGGAATAGAAGGCATCCATCTAAATATGCTGCTAAAATGGCTTACTTTTTCTATTTTAATCTTCTTTTTTCCTCGTCCGTAAACTCAAACTTCTGTTATTTATAAACATTTACATTATAGCTTTGAAGCATAATTGTGCACACCATGTTGTTGTGTTGAAAAACTTTGTATAATATAGAAGATGTTATATATATTGTGTGTTTTTTAGAGGGAGTTGGCGCAGTTTTCATGTTAATTGGGGAATATTGTTATTAAACTTCTTTCAGGAATCTTTCGGTCTTAAACTATAGATGATTATGAAACTTGTCCTCCATTTCGATGCATCATCACCACACCTATATATGCACACATTTATGTCATTACAACAAAATTGGCTTCTTAGGATGGCAATTGTTCTAATTAATAATGTACTCAACAATATTTTTAAGTTTGTAGGACTAATAATCGTGCCTCTTAGTATTCAAAGACTTTATGAAGTTAGACAACTTAACAAATACAATCCCTATAAAATAATAAGTTGTTAGGACGAATATGTTAATTAAGCGTTTTAATTTATATGACACTTTGAGACATTTTTTGTACGAAACATCTTGAAAATGTTGATAAAACGATTTAGTTTTTTCAGTCCTATTAGGACGTTGTCCTAACAACTAAATATTGAACTTGTTAGGTCGTTTAACTTCAAGATTGTAATGCTTTCGTATAATTAAGATGCACATTTGTTGGTACAATAAACTTAAAAGTCTCACCGTACTATATTAAGACAGTTAAGACATTGTAACTTATTTGTTGTCGTCTGTTCTCCTTTAGAAGTTCTAATGTACTTGTGTTTACATGTATCATGTATAGATTCCCAAGCGTATAATTATAGAAGATGGCAGAGGATCGGAATTCATAGGCTCTTGGTCTTCCATAAATTCGAATGCTATATTTGGTCGTAAGTGAAGTTCTTGGTCCAATATAAATTTGATATTTCAGCACTTCTTTCCGGATATTATTTTGTAATTAACAATATTAATGTTGCAATGTTCTTATTCTCTGCAGCTAGTGTTAGACATAATTGTAGCTCAAGGAGCACAGAAACAAAGCGAATGCACTGAAAAAATAACGAACAAGAAAGATCCTGTATACAACGATTCGTGATCAGGAAAATGTATATACTAGTACAAACCAGAATAAACAGCAAGCTTAGGAATTTACAGCTTTTATGCTGCAATAAGCACTTCCCTTGTTAATTTGTCTTAACAAATAACAGATTATTAGAAACAAAATTATACATATATATATATATGGTATAGCTTAACACAACCAATTTGATAAAGCTGCTTCACCAGTACTATAGTTTTATTATGTACAGCAACTAGATCAATATATAGTTTGATATTAGTACATACATATATTCTAGTCACTATATATAATATATGTCTCTTTTTCCCCCTTGGTGTAACAAAAGGTCCAAAGTAGGGTTTTTTATTTTATTTTTATTAATTACTTCCAAAGATCAATCTGGCAAGTGGAGGTGGATATAGAGGCACCTTCCGAAGCAATCTCATCGCTCTTAGAGTCGCTTAGAAGCATGTTCATGTGTTCAGCCATCTGAATAGATGATGAAGGAGGATTAATCAAATAATTGTTTTCCTTTGTGACAGCATCTTGATCATTACTGAGCTGAGAAGCAACAAATTTATCGAGTACTCGCCAATCAGTCACTTGAAGATCTTGTTCACCGTTACTATTATTTTGATTATTATTATTATTATCTCCATAAAGCAAGTTGATGTTCGACTGCTGAATTGAGGGTTGGAAAGGGCTACCATAGGAAGCACTTACGCTGGCAGCTGCGGATTGTGGAAATCTGAGGGATTCTAATTGAGGAAGCTGGAGGAAGGAATGCTCATGAGGCAAATTGTAATGCATTTGATCAAGCTCAGTTTTTGCAGGCAATTGATGATGGTATGAATTATTTGCTGTAGTATAAGGATGAGATATCCGATTTGGGGATTCGTAATCGGGCATGAATGAGACTTGGTCATCGTACCAGGATAGAGCATCGTGTTCATCCATTCTACGTACGGTTGTTATTCGCTTCTTGAATACCCTGCAGACCACCCATCCTTCTTCCTGTTTCGAATAAAGCATAACACATGGGTTATTATACATTATAATCGGTTCATATTAAATCACCATATATATATATATATGTATCGTTATATAGGCATAGGATCATGTGAGAAGTGAAGTTAACGCGAGAAGCATAAGAAGGGAGCTTGACCCTTGATCACTTTTAATCTCAAACCCACCCATGAATTGTGCTTGGTATGAGGATTGATCTGGTGCATATCATTGTATCTCATCTCCGTGCATCTCATCCTGGTGCATCCAATGGTGGAGATCTCTTCTTACCCTTCTCAACGTAACTTAACTTCTCACCGGAACCCAACCCTCCTTATATATATATATATATATATATATATATATATATATATATATATTTGGGATCATGTGAGACCCTACTGCTTTCATGAGACCACTTTTTTGCATTTGAATCTTCACAACAAAAAACTGTGAAGGTTACCTTCATAGTTTTTTTGCTGTGAAAGTTCGGATTTTTTTTTACCTTCACAATGTTTTGCTGTGAAGTTTCAAGCGTAAAAATGTGATCTCACGAAAACAGTTGGTCTCACGTGACCCCAACCCTATATATACTTGGTTTCAAAAGGCAAGTATACCAGAATAGTTGGCATTTGGAAAAACGTACTACACATTATGTACTCAAGTTTAGATTTCTTTTCAACTTGTATCATCTTCGTACAAAAATAAGCTTCGGGTGTGTAAAACTAATGAAAGATTCAATTACATAACTCATCTTTATTTCAATTGATCATTTTGAGAAATTAATTAATTCAAGATTTGACTCATTAAAAGTGTTAATTCGATCATTGTAAAAGTCCTCTACTTTCGCTTCGATTAATGAAGAATAGAAAACTAAAATGTAGTTATTCAGAAGATAAGCAAAACAGTGAACTACATGCTATCAGTTTTGTTTTTGAATTCCATGGAATTAAACTTGCATAAATTTCCATTGTTTCTTGAGTTCCTCCAAGTGGAAACAAAAGCTAGAACAGTAAAACATTTAGCTTTTGGATAAATCTACCAAATAACTAATAGAAAGGGTGAAAAAATAGATATGCTACTTGCCTGAGTCATTGCGTTTTCATTCGTTTCTAGTCTGTACTCGTGCATGATCCAATCTGATTTCTGTCCGTTAGGAGCTCGACCCTTGTAAAAGACCAATGTCTTTCTCATGCCAACCAGATTATGCTTAGAATATATGGCCTTGTCTCTTCCGGTGGCTTTCCAGAAGCCAACTTTCGTAGCCCTATTAGTGCGAGTTCCTGTAGGATATTTTTTGTCCTTGTGGCTAAAGAAATACCACTCATTTTGCTCTTCAGTTCCTAGATTGCATAACTCTGTTAAGATAACATAGCAGAGTCAAGGAACAATTTTGAATAGACATTATTACGGTATAACGTATGGTAATTAGTGCTTAATTAGGGCAACTGGACACTACAAAATAAATGCTTTTACCCACAAAAATCACCTAGTGAAATTTCATGGGTGATTACTCAACCACCCAGAAAATACCAGTGATTCGGTAGAATCTGATACTACTAAACAAAAGACTTTTGCCTACGGACATTTTCCTGGAAAATCTGTCGCTAAAGAGTGATTCCTTACAAAAGTGTCACAATAGTTGTTGGGTAAATTGATGGTGGGTAATTCAAATTAATGACAGATTACCTAGGGATTCTCTGGGTGATCCGTTAGTATTTTCTCGAAAAACATCGAATTTTATCAAACCATTTGTATTTTCTGGGTGATCCGTGGGTAATCACATACGGAAATTTCTCTGGGTAATTTTTGTGAGTGAAAGTCATTTGTTTTGTAGTGTGATGTTTTTTCTAGAAAATATCAGTGGATTAATCAGAATATCTCTGGGTAATCTAGAATTGATTTGAATTATCCACCAACAACTTAGAAACTAACTTTTGTGACGGTTTTGTGACTAATCACCCATTAGCGACGGATTTGTCAGGGAAAGGTTTGTAGTAAAAAATCTTTCATTTAGTAGTGGGAAGTTTTGCATCCACAAAGGTTCTGGCGTAGTGGTTGAGACTTTGGTCGATTTGGTGGAATATCCCGTTTGCCTAGGTCGACTCCAGGTATAGCCTATTTATATTCAATCGTCGAGATTGAACAAGTCAATTCAATCAAATTACCCGCTCTATATCCTCTCTTATATATTTATTCTATTATCTTACTATATTTATATATTCTTAAATACTCTAATAGACTCTAATTAATACAGTAGCGAAATTCCTTGTCGGGTAAGTTCCGACCCGCACGAAAGGCGTAACGATCTGGGCACCCCTCTCTTTCAAGAGGATTCGCGGCATGTCAAGCCCCGGTAAGGTTCTTCGCTTTTCATCGAATTAAGTATACATAACAATTGTGACCACTAATAAACTCATGATTTATTTCTTGCGGTCACAATTTGCCGTGATTAGCCTAGCCTGGTACACCCTTAAAAAGGGTTTTTGCATCCACAATTCGGGCAAGGTACTAACTAAGATGTATTGCACAAAAGAACATGTATTTGGAATGAAAGTTTCCAGGAGCCTCTAACTTGGTTCATGGTCGAAATTAAATGCTACCTTGAAGATCCCATGGTTCAATTTTGTAGAGATCAACATCTTTGATAACATCAAGATCAATTCTTTTCGATGCAACTTTTTTCCTAAGGTAGTAATCTACGAGTTCTTCATCCGTTGGGTGGAATCTAAAACCAGGTGGAACGTGCGAAAAGGTGTTCATACTCCCAAAGGTATTACGCACGTCTAAAACCTGCAATGAGTAAATGCACCATTGTCAGTGGTTGTACACATACAACTATTGATTATTAAACAAAGTAGAAAGATCATGTTCAAACTCTCAATCAGCATGTGTATAAGTTTATCAGATAAATTATATTGATAACTCTAGTCACATGTAGAATACGTAAACGGCATAGTTGCTTAATTTGTATCCCAATTTCAGAGCTTTTAAAACTGCCTAAAGAGAAGATAAAGATTTAATCTAATGACTGCTTGTATTTGACCTTTTATTTTGAAGTATATAATATTTATATACGGCAAATGCAACAAATAAACTCACACACCCTCCTCACCTTTGATGAGGTTTGAACCCCTGACCTCCTAGGAGGGCAAGAGCTACGATGCCGCTAAGCCAAAGGCCTTTGGTTGCTTGTATTTGATCTTAATAGTCTATAATACCTATATATATAGATTTGTTGGGTGTGTGTGTGTGTCTATATATATATCAAATATCAACTGCAATTCAAGATCAACTAGCATTGAGCAACCTTATATATATGTATACCAAGGTCACAAGCAGTTGTTGTTATGGGATCAAGGAGATGCAGATAGGATAAAGAAATAGGAGGAGAGTGCATGCCAGTTTCTTTCGAAATGTTTGAATTATTCCTTATCTTATGGCTATTAATTATTCATTTCATGCCACTGATCAGTAATCAAAATCTGTATGCTTAATCCATTCAGAAATGTTATATGAAGGAAGTGGAACACGTGTTAGATGCAAGATTGGCAAGAACGGAACTCACTTCTTCCTTAATTTTTTTCTGGCAACTTAACATTAAGATCAACATGCCACTTGAAAAAAAAACCACTTTCTCATATCAACTAGTGATCAAAGATGATGAATTTCTTAATTGTGTCATCAAAAAAGAAGTTCTTGGACTTGATAATGCCATTTTTGTGAATCCTGATCCTATATCACTTTCAAAAGTCAGCTAAAATTAACAGAAAAATGTGTCATTATAATTTGTCTTTGAACACTATGTTTTAGATTCTAGAAGCTGCAAAAGAAAGAACATAAAAATGTTGAGTAAATAGAAGAAAAACAACCTATATCATACGGATCCTCACTAAGCAAAAGAAAGATATAAACGAATTACTAATCGTGTCATATTATGTACTCTCATTAAGCTCTAAACTTTAAGAGATGAATCAATATAACTTACAAGGTCCCTTACCTTTCATGCTCACTTCGAGCCACATATACGCGGCAAGTAAAAGCTCCTAGCTAGCATTGAGAGATGTTATTTAATTAAAGAAGGAACTTCGTAATTTCTATGCAGTCTTTTCTTCGGATTACTCACAAATACTTATGTAATCGATATGAATCCTCAACCTTAGATTCCGATGAAGGAATAGCAACCTAATTATAAGATTATTTATAAGTGGCTCAAATGCATGTTTAATGAGGTGCATTCGATCTTGTGTGATGCAGAAGAAATTTCCAATTTAGAAGAAGATGAAGATGCAAAGTAAGATAAGAATGAAAAGAAGGTCATGTAGGGTAGAATGTAAATCATGTGAAATGAAATGAAATACAATGTGTGGACAATGTTTTTCTGCCATGAATTCTCATGGAAGAAGCACCATTTTATTACTTGATGATCAAGATAAAATAAAACTACTCAAGTTTGCTTTATCTTGGGGAAAACCACTCAAGTTTTTTGCACCACTCAAGAAAAGTGAATACCTGATAATAATAATGCATAATCAAAGAACAAACAACTTGACGATGTTAATTAACATACAAAAAAGGCCTCAAATTAATACTCTTAATTATACACATATAGAAGGGCATAGAAAACAATCAAGAGGTTAATTCCTTTTTGTTTCTTCATCAACTCCTTTCAGAGAGATCTAGCTAGAAAAATCAAATCTTTAACTGGAAGTAAATACACAAAACGATTATGATACGAGATTAAGTATATGTAATAGCTTATTCAAAATAAAAGATAACATAGATGATCATGGACTTGTGATCTATACTAACTACAAGTTGGAATTATTTCTTCCTTTGATATCCATATATAAACTATGCCGAAAAATAAATTAGATGAAAGATCAAGATCAGATCATGGGATTAATCTTTGAATTAAAAAAGATCACTCCTTGGAAACTATATTAGATAAACACACATACACACAAAAAAAAATCAAACAAAGAAGATCATGAAGAAGATGATGATGCATAACAAATTAATAATGAACCTTGGATATAGCCAATTTTCTCAAGATGGATCTGGTTCTGCTTTCTTCTACCAATGGATGATATATATATATATATAGAGAGAGAGAGAGGGAGAGAGAGAGAGAGAGAGAGAGTTTCTATTAGGACAAGATCACCTTCTATTCAGTTAATAAGCAAAGAAAGGAGACAAAAAAGGGCAAAAAAGCAAAGAACAAAAGGAATGTTTGGGACCCAAAAAGGGTTTTATTTTCCTTGGGAATTGAAGTGAAAAGAAGTTTGTCCTTTGGGTGTCTGAATAACTTCAGATCCCAAGGAAATTAAAGCTAATCACGACAAAAACAACAACAACAAAGAACACAAAGTTGATGAATGAAAGAACATATATAAACCAAACGGATGAACACAAAAGGGGCCGGTATATATATATATATATATATGTATCTTACTTAATTATAGAGTTGTATCTTGGTATATATGTGTAGATAGAGCTTGATTGCCGGAAAAGCTTCCTGCTAAAAACAAAGGAAGAAGATGATGCGGAAAAAGGTGGTGGTCATATACTAATACTCCACCACCCGCCACCAGCTACTGATGGAGACCACCCTCTGTATATATAATTATATATCACATATATATACAATAGTTGATTATATATATAATGTTATTCTGATTTCTTTCTCTCTTTCTTTGAGCTTTTTAGAGAGAGAGAGAGAAAGAGAGGGATGAGGTGAGGTTTAAGAATGTGACGGCATGGGATCACTTAAAGGACAACCAAAAAGAATGTGTGGGAAGATTTCTCCTTTGGGGTCTTGGGTTTCTATTAAGAGCATATATAAATATATAATATAATATATTTTTATTGAATATTATATAGGTATATTTTTTGTCTTAAAACACTATGAAATAATAAATAATACATGTTTCCCACCACTACTAAATAAAAGATTTTTACCTACGTTCTTTTCCTTGAAAAATTTGTCGCTAAATGATGATTCCTCCACAAAATGGTCACAAAAGCTCGTGACTAAATTTCCGGTAGGTAATTCAAATCAGTGACAGATTATCCAAGGATTCTATGGATGATCCGTTGGTATTTTCTAGAAAAAACACCAGATTTTACCGAACCGTTGGTATTTTTTTGGTGATCCGTGGGTAATCACCAACGAAAGTTTTCCCCGATAAAAGCCATTTAGAATGAAAAAATTGTTTCCACTCTCCCAAGGTTGCAACAAACTTTATATTGATCCAAAAAGCCTTTTTGCCTAACGGTATAAGAGTTTAAAGGTTCAAATTTCAATAAAAATAAAAAAGATATATGATTTTAATTGTTACATTTATCGTGTATAAATATTATTATATAATTCAGAAAAAAAAACTTTATATAGGAAATGATAATATGAATTTGATTTTCATGGTTATATTATCTCAATATTAGATAGGCTCGTTTTATATATAGCATGAATTTGAGAGTTAGTATTTCTAGGGTTTCGTTTACATTTTTGATGTGAATGCGATGGGAATAACCCTATAATTTTTTTTTGAACAACGGTAAAATTTATTAAAACTAACGAGGTGCTAGAAGAAACATTATAAAACATAAATAGCAAGAATAAGATTTTGAGCCATCCCAACCAGTTAATTTTAAACTACTAGAGATAGTTATCAAATTTTTTATTGATACAGTTTATTATAAATTAACCTTCACTTTTTATAACTTATTTTGATTTTACCCTTAATTTTATCAATTTTGTTGACCATAGTTCATGTGAACGTGACGTTCTTGGTCTTGCACGTGATATGTATATGTAACATTCGTTGATGTTATTCGTAATGAATTAAGCTTAGTATCGATTAAATATATTGTTTTTTTGCATTAAAACAAAGATATTGGCTAAAATAATATCAGTTGACCTAAACTATGTTTTATTTTCTATGTTAACAATAAGGTTTTTTTTTTGGAGCAAAGTTTCAATAAGAAAATTACGTGGTTTGGTATTCGAAAAAATTGTATATGTAGAGGGTAGTGATTTATAACAATGTAAAAGTATAGGGTGAAAATATGATATTTAAAATTTTAACGATTCTTCCCCAACAACTTGACGACGACCTAGGGTTGGTCGACCAGCTATTTTCTGTTATTTCTTTTTCCACGCGCCCGCATATCCCACCCATAAGCTTCTTTCTTATATAATAGTAGAAGAATATAAATTGTGTATATATTGATTTGGATTATATGAGACCCGTAAAATAACATTAATCGAACCTTTATAGCAAAAACAAAAACACTGTAAACATTTATTAAGATAAACCTTTTCGGTGTTTTTTTTTGTTGTGAAGGTTTACTGTTTTTCATATTTTGATAATTGAATTGTTGTAAAATTTCAGTGTTATTTTTTGGTTTCATGGGTCTCATATAAACAAGCTGGTCTCATATGAATCTAACTCTAGACTTGAGATCACGTGCGACCACATTTTTACATTTACAACTTGACAACAAATTATTGTGAAAGTAATCTTCAAAGTGTTTTGACCGTAAATGTTCAAGTTTTTTTTTATCTTCATAGTGTTTTGCTATGAAGTTTCAATGTAAGTATGTGATCTCACGAAAACAAGTTGGTCTCACGTGAACCTAACCCCTAATCTTATATATATATATATATATATATATATATAGAGAGAGAGAGAGAGAGAGAGACTTGGGATTATGTACATGTGAGATCAGACTGTTTTCGTGAGACCCGTGAGACCACTTTTTTATACTTGAAATTTCACAGCAAATCACTATGAAAATAACATTTGCAGTGTTTTTGTTGTAAATGTAACTTTCAAAGTGTTTTTGTTTTGAAGGTTTAGATTTTTTTTCACTTTATAATGTTTTGCAGTGAAGTTTCAGACGTAAAAATATGATCTCAAGAGTTTAATGAAAACAGGTTGCTTTCATGTGAACTTAACCATATATATATATATATATATATATATATATATATATATATATATATAGAAATAGATTAATGCAAGGACAGTAACAATTTACGAGAATGCGAGGACAATTCTCAACCAATAATTTTGTACATCAAATTTTTTATGTACAAAATCACATATGATTCATGTACAAAATCATATATGATTAGCCGAGACTTTTCCCGTGACAGAAGTCGCGCGTGTCATTTTTGATGCTAGTACAAAATTACATATGATTTTGTATATGAAAAAAATTTCATGTACAAAATGATTGGCTAAGAATTGTCCTTGCAATCTCGTAAATTGTTACCGTCCTCGTATGAACCCGCCCCCTCTCTCTATATTATATATATATATATATATATATTGGATTAACGGCTTCATAATTAGCTGGGCTGGTTGTGTTTGATAGTGGAATGTGGACCCTGATCGAAGACCGGAATGAATGATGTCATATCGGACCGGGGCTGTAGGTTGCGGTGGCGGTCTGGCGTGGGTAATTCTTTGATCATGGTGTTGGTCCATGGCACCTGCCACGAGGATAAATTAATTAAGATTAATTAATGTTGTGAAAATTAATTACCATAATTAATTAAGTTATGGAAATTCTGCTTCTTCTTCTGCTTGTGCGTGCAGATAGGTTGAACAAAACCTTCCACTTTTTCCTCCTCTTCTCTCCTTGTATTATGGGTACGATAGGTGCCTTCCCCATCTTAAAGTTATGAATTAAGAAAATCTGTAAAATCCATAAAATTCATTTTAAGTCATAAGAATAAGATAACTAATATTATTAATTAATAATACAATTAAAAAAATAATTATCGTTATTTATTAAATAAAATTAATGGATATTTTCATAAGAAATACACGTCTTTCTCTCTCTATATATATATATGTATATATAGATGTATATTCTCTGTAATATACGATCAAATGTGTACACAAATATAAACAAGCTTAACTTATTTTAATAGTGTATTTATGTTGTATTAATTACAAGATTCATATGGTGTCCACAAGTGATAGATTTAGTTCTATTTACGTAGTTGGTATTCAAAATATGTTACAAGCTATAGTAGATCTAAATTTAATTATGTGTATACAAGAGAGAAAATTTTTATTTTGTATAAATTTTATTTTTTAAGCAATGAATATGTATCAATGAGAGTTTAGACTTTTGTTTTTAAGTGTATCAATCAAATATATTTTTGTTTTATAGTGTGCAAAAAAAAATGTACTTTGATTCGGAGAGTGTTGGTGTAATTGATGGTGACTTGAGAAAACAGTTTATATATATGGTTATAATAATTTTATCATAGCAGACCTTCTCTTTAGAGCTAGTATCGTGTTTCCAAAACATTATAATAAAATAGAAACAATTTAACATACCTACTCAATCATTTTTAGATAAAAATTTAAGATTTTTATTTTAAATAATATCAAATTTTCAATGTTGGTTTAGAATAAAAGTTTACATATGCAAACAACAAGTTATTTTATAAAATATTTAAGTAAAACTCTTAATTTCAAGAATATCGATATGTACGACGTAATAAATACAAATCACTAATGTATTAAAAGTTATAGATTATTGATTTTTTTTTACTAAAAAAAAACATAAAAGCATGTGCCACATATATAGAGTAGTGAGCTGCCTATAAAAGAGTCAAGTACATAATTTGGCTTCAAAATATCTCAATCAAATGTGCACATAAAAACATGTTTAAGTACTTACTTTTTATTTATTGTTAGAGAGTATATATAAAAATGTGAGTCAAATTATCGAAAAATATGAGACTTTTATATAAATGTTTCATCTTTTTGATGGATTAGTAGCACATAATGCTTCTTTATAGTGTTTAGAATGTTACAAGGTCGAGATTCAGAATACTTAATGAAACAAAGGTAATACTCGGTTTGATGCATAATTTGGTGTTAAATGGATGTTTAATTGCATATATATAGAAAAAGGAGTTTAAATGATGAAAATAACGATTTGTGTGTGTTGTGCTAGGAGAAGGGGGGGGGGGGGATCAACTGTAACACTTAACTTTAAAACATAGAAAATGAAGCGTGTCTGACATAATTGTAAAGAATTTTGTCACGAATAACACAGAGTTGGCACATATAATGTAGGGTTGTAAACGATTTGGCATGAATTATGCTAGGTTGAAACACTCTTTGCAAGGTTGTGGAGAATTTTGGCACGGACAATGCAAGGTCTAGCATGGCCAAATATGAGTTATTGGTATGGTTTAGCACATCCATGTCAATATTTCATGTTGGTTACCTATTGACTTTAGTTTATGTATTTTGTAATATATGTATATGGTGATCCAGGAACAATTATTAGGTCTACAACATTAAGTGAGTTTTGTGACATTTTGAAACTAGATGTATGTTTGTGGTAAAAAAAAGTAGAAGGTGCTCAGTAAAATATGATTATGTTCAGTGAATAATTAGTAATTCAATATAATTATGTATTTTTAGTTTTTCTCAAGGATATTCGCATGTTGTGTTTTAATCCGTCTTAGCATATTCAAACGATGTTCAATATTTTAATGTGTAATGCATGAAAAATAATTTGGCTTATGTTGTGCAATGGCCTTCCAAGCCAGACTATAAGGTGCTTGGTGATTCATACCATAAAAAGAAAACCATCATCTCAATCAAAAAGTTACAAGCATGTTTATAATACTTATACTTAACAATTTTAAGGAGTAATTTTCTCGGTACGTGTTTATTGTATGAAATCATGAACTTACTGAACTTGATTGTAACTAGTGATATTTATATCCTAGGGATACAAAAATTATGAGTTGACAAGAAATAAAATCTAGACTCACTAGACTTAATTCATGTAATTATTGTTTTCACGTGTTTTCTCTTTTTCCCCAGTATTGGATGTTTCATTTACCACATAGAGGTTGTTTAACTTTAGGAATAATATTTCAGTATGTCACTTGATTAACTGTAAGCTATTCTACTATGTATTGGAATCAATTAGGGTGTTACACACGTTTAATTACACCATGTTCGTACATTTTTAATTAAATTACCTAACATAAATCATCGATAATCATTGAGATGTAAACATCCTCTCTATCACATATATTATGGTATCCTGGTTCTTTTGTCCCAAACTAACCACTCTGTTAGTTAAATTGATTGAAAATGATGTAGTTAAAGATCATATAAGATTGTGTGACCAAATCTATCACATAAGTACACATATCAAGGAGTTTCCGATGAAGTAGTGACACTTTTATAAACTTCAAATCCATAATGAAATATTGACATGTTAGCGAAAGATTAGCGACAATAGAAGAATAGTCGTTAGATTTTATACATACTATTAGAGATAATTATAGAATTAGATAAATATGGAATTATTAGAGATAATTATAGAATTAGATAAATATGAGAATTATTGTATATATCCCTTTGCATTATTCTTTTACCATATTTGTATATTGTGAGCCTATTTAAAGGATTGAAAGCTAACGAGAGGAATCAAGGAATTCCAATTCTATTACATACATATACATATGTAACTTATATGTTCTTTTAAATAGACATCGTTTTCTCGTTTGATCATTCTTCTATATATATATATACATACACTATCAGTCGCCAACTGACAACTTATCAACAAATTTCTAACAATGCACTTCAATACTTCATCGTGAATTCGTCAAAAATGTATATGTCAATAAATTGTGGCCCCATGTTTTATTTTGAAAAACATGACGGCACCAATTTCGTTGGTATCTATGGGAAAACGATATGTCGATAATCTTCCAACAAGTTACTGTCAGTAATCTTACAATACTTTGTCGATGATATGTTGCTAAGTTGCCGTCGATAAACCGACCGTACTTTGTCGAATCATGGTCCCATATTTCACTTTTCAAAGTTTGACTTGACTTTAGAATTCTTCAAATTCCTAAAGAAAATGTCCACTGATTTAAATCCATGATCGACAAATGGACATCACAAACTGATCCAAAGTTTATTCTCTTAACTTCCTAAAATTTAGAAATGTGTATCATGTGACCATCAAATCATATGTGTACACATACACACAACAAAACTTTATATATCAATATTTTACTTGAAAACAATCATTTATAAGACCAATCAAACAATATTATTCCTGCTCCATGCGGAAAGACAATTAATATGATAACCATTTTAATCTGGAGACTGTTTTCCATTGGCACAGACCCATGTTGGAATGGTTAAAATAAATGAGAAGCATGCATGTATTTATTGAGAAATATTAATTAATTAATATGATGGCATGAGATGGACATGATTGTGTTTTGGCTTATATGTCCCCCCTAATTATAATATATGTCAAATAATAATATGATTAAGAAATAACAACTAATAAAGTGCAAGGGGGTGCAGTTTCAAATCATTAACATCACTTCCAATTTTATCTCCATCTCAATTGTCACAGGTTTACATTTATTTCACATTATATGCATCTTTTCATTTATAATTAGCATGTGGAATAAATAAGTTCATATCTAACTTTACTAAGCACCGACCAATATATATACATATTATATATAGAAAGAGAGGAAGGATAATATGAAAAGTTAAACATTTTGCCAGAAAACGAGAAGTTTCAATATCATATATGATCAGAGACGGATCCATGAATTTTTGGCAGTGGTTGCATAATATAATTATCATAATATAAATTATTAAAAAATTATTTTACGAACTATGTTTTTGGCTATTTTGGGTCCATTAAATATATATTAAATATTTAAGCCATTAAAAATTGCTATACTGATTTATTTTAAAAAAACAGTTATCGACTGTTGGTGTTTTTTCACTTGTTGATCTGGACGATCGGTTCGAGATACAATATTAACCTAAAATATAAACAAGTTAACTCTAAAGTAAAAAGGGTTAACCTCAAATATAAACAAATTAACCTATAGAGTTAATTAATAATTAACAAAAAAACATAGTCTCTAAAAACTAACCCTAATTAAGGGGCCGTTTACCTAAATGCTTACCCGGTAAGTGTTTATCTGTAGGAGTCAACACTACATTTTACCGGATAAGATTGTAGTACATCAAAACGGTATCATATGCAACAATTTACCCACTAAGCGATTATCTAGGTAAGAGTCGCCACCCTTATTTACCAGGTAAGACTTTCCATCCTTATCATCGTTGTTACCGGGTAAGGTTCTCGACTTGTCATATTCATCTGGTGAGGAAAATTAGCTGGTAAGCACTCGGTAATTGTTTAGTAAACGCCCCTAACTCAAAAGTCTATAGAGAAGGTCAATATAGACACAAAATAACCCTACATAATTAACATGTTATTATCTTTAGACTATTACATTACTCTAAACAAATTAACCTTAACAAAAAAATGCTAATAAAAATTTGTAATCATATGATTAAATATCGCATTTATTATACATGTAATATATATATATATATATCATTTGTGTTAACATTAAAAACATTTAATATTATACACATTTCGAAGGTATTAACGAGACCTTTCTAACGGTGTAATTTGCAAAATAAAAATGTATTTTTTCAATGTATAAGGATGGAAATTGTAATTTCGAAAGCATAGGGATGAAAACAGCAATTTTCAGTAAAACACTGGGACGAAAAACGTAATTTCCTCTTTAATTAATTAAAAAGTGTAATAATTACATCTTTTTTAAAATTGTATGCCTTTTTCATTGTGGATATTTATTTTGAGACAAAGGGTCTTTGATGAAATTTATCTAGTCTTGTACTAAATATTGTCTTCTTTGTCCAAACCTGGACTCATGGTTTTAAAACGCTACCAGTCTAGCACACCGGTTCTGAGGCTTTGATACCATTTGTAACATCCCGGACCAACTGTACCAGGTATTAACCACCTTACAAATTTCTAACGGTGTAATTTGCAAAATAAAAATGTATTTTTTCAATGTATTTTAACTATCAGTTAATTAATTAATTGGACATGGGTATAAAACTAAGGAAATGAAGTAAATTGATATAATTAAAACCTTTAAAGGGTGTAAACCGTAATTTATCATCAACCACCATCCTTAACTTGCCAGAATGGTGGAGTTTTATTTGTGAAAGTTTTTCATACAACCCTTAAAAGTTTTAAAGCTTATGGTTTCATCCCAAGATATCTTATGGTTTAACCTAAGAAACTTATGGTTTCACATATTAGAACCTTGAAAAAATTACACTTAACCCCCAAAATTTCATGGTTGCATAGGCAACCAAAATTTATGCATAGATTCTCCCCTGTATATGATTACACTCTTTTGCGTGTTTAGTCATATATGATTAAGTGTCTACGTGTTGTCAATGCACACACATATTTAATCATACATGATTAAACTTGTGTATCATGTGTGTAATCATATATGATATTGAAACTTCTCGCATTCTTATAAAATGTTTAGAAACTACCCCTATATATACATGTTATAACATTGGTTCGAACAAGAATAATAACTAATGTGAGAAGGTAAAAAAGAAAATTTTATATGTGAATCATTAAGAAAAATTAGAATTTTTTATATTTTAAAATGTATATATAATCGGCGTTACAAATCATTTTTATGAGTTAACATATGCATAGTCAAATATAATTTTTATGTGATTCATATATGAACATTATCTTCTCAAGATATTTAACTTTCATATTAATTTAGATCTTCCACAATATATATATATATATATATATGCATGGAAGGTTCAAACAAGAACACTTTCACAAGAACATCTTTTTACCATAGTCAATCATATGTGATAATGTTAAATCAGAGATGCAGACAACCTTTAGTGCGACCTAGGTCACAAACTAAATTGTCTTCACATCACAGTCCCCTCACAAGTATTATCACATTTGACAAAAGTGTATAGTGCACACATTTTCGTAAAATGAGTGTTTTTTTTCAACCTCCCCCTACATATTTTCACACATACACGTTAGAACAAAAAATTATGTCACATTCTTATATAAGTGTACAAGAATGATCCAAACTCATAAGACTATTGATCCAGAAGTGATAAAAAGCTCAACATCCCTACTAAACGAAAAACTTTTACCTACAGATATTTATCTGGAAAATCTGTCGCTAAATGATGATTCCTCACAAAACCGTCACAAAAGTTGGTGGATAAATTGCTGCTGGGTAATTCAAATTAGTGATAAATTACCTAGGGATTGTCTAGGTGATTCGCCGACATTTTCTTGAAAAACATGAGATTTTACCGAACCATTATTTTCTGGGTGATCCATGGGTAATCACCGACATAAATTTTCCTGGGTAATTTTTATGGTTGAACGTCATTTGTTTTGTAGTGCGTTGTAACATATATGAGAAAAAAGTCCATGTTTATATGCGCATGAATTGGAAATTTTGAGATCCAACCAATTTCTCGATCAATTTAGCGAATTTGTCCACACTACTAAATGAAACACTTGTGTCTACAAACTTTTCCTTGGGAAATCTGTCGCTAAAGGGTGATTCCTTACAAAACCGTCACACAAGTTGGTGGGGTAAATTGCTGATGGATAATTTAAATCAGTGACAGATTACCGAAAGATTCTCTGGATGTTCTATTGATATTTTCTCGAAAAACATCGGATTTTACCGAACTATTGGGTGATCCATGGGTAAAAACCGACAATTCCAATCACCGACGAAAATTTCTCTAGGTAAAAGTCATTTATTTTGGGCAAAAAACCGACAATTCCAATCGATTTTACACGAAGTTTTAACACGTTAATTTCACCACATTTTGAATTACATAGTTATAGAAGTTATTTGTCATAGACACATTTTTCATGCAAGTTCGCAAGTCCTTGCACTTTTGATTGTATTAATATGCTCAAAACATTAAAATGTATGCAAGATTAAAGTAAAACACCAATTTTATATGAATTAAACAAATATTGTTTTGTTTTTGAAGATGGGCATGGCCCAACATAAGAATAAACCCACCCATTTCTATCAAACAATACAAGAGAGTTAGACATTACTAGCTAGACGAGTATCATTGAGGTCTTCTTGGTAGATCCCTTGGTGTTGATTGTGATACATGTTGGGTTTGACTTAGTATTTTATTGTTATTAGTGGGTCAAATAAGTTCCTTGTTATTAGGAATCATTTTCATAGACCAGGTCATTTTCTGTTTCCTATTTCTATGCATTAGGCCTTGTTAGTTGAGTAGTGGTTTGTTGCTTTCGTAAGTTGTATGCCTATTTAAAGGCAAAAGCTTTTCATTAAAGATTATCAAAGTGTTTCTTAAACTTGTGTGAAATTACTTTAGACTAACAAATTCTGGTATCAGAGCTTGCAGAAAAGCCTGACCTGAGTGAGAGAAAAGAGCAAGAGTGCGAGCAGTCTAAGAAAAGATGGCAGAAGGGAGTAGTAATGGGCAACCAAGTATTCCTAAGTTTGACGGAGACTATGATCACTGGAGTTTGCTCATGGAGAATCTTCTAAGATCAAAAGAGTATTGGAGTGTCGTACAAAAAGGTTTTGTCATGCCACCGGCCGGTGCAACCCTTAGCGCCGGACAATAGAAGGCTCTGGATGAAGCAATTTTGAAAGATCTCAAGGCCAAAAATTATTTGTTTAGCTCTATCGACAAAACCATTTTAAAGACGATTACACAGAAGGAGACATCTAAGCAATTGTGGGACTCCATGAAAACAAAGTACCAAGGGAATGCTAGGGTTCAACGTGCGCAACTACAAACCTTAAGGAGAAACTTTGAACTGCTGGAGATGAAGATGGGAGAGTCGGTAACGGACTACTTCGGAAGGGTAATGATCGTGGCAAACGACATGCGGAATTGTGGAGAAGACATGCCGGATGTGAAAATTGTGGAAAAAATCCTACGAACCCTCACTGAGAACTTCAATTATATTGTTTGTTCGATTGAGGAGTCGAAGGATATCGATACTCTCACTGTTGATGCTCTACAGAGCTCCTTGCTCGTGCATGAACAAAAGTTTAAGAAGAGTACAATAGGAGTCGAGGAACAAGTGTTGAAGATCTCTTATAATGAAAGAGGAGGCAGAGGATGAGGGAGCACAAGTCGAGGCAGAGGTAGAGGCCGAGGAAGATTCATCAATAGAGCTATTGTTGAATGCTTTCATTGTCACCAATTAGGGCACTTCCAATACGAATGTCCTAATTGGGATAAGAAAGCAAATTATGTAGAATTTGACGAAGAAGATGCAATGCTACTTATGGCGTCCGTTGAGACAAACGATGATAAGAAGGACGAGGTATGGTTTCTGGATTCAGGTTGTAGTAATCATATGTGTGGTGAGAGATCTTGGTTTATCAATCTTGATGAAACATGCAAACACTCCGTGAAACTTGGAAACAACAACCGTATCAAGGTCATGGGTAAAGGAAATGTGCGTCTATCATTCGAAGGCACAATTCATGTTGTGACAGATGTCTATTGGGTGCCGGAACTGAGAAGCAACTTACTCAGTCTCGGCCAGTTCCAAGAACGAGGTCTGGCCATCCTCATACAGCATGGAACTTGCAAGATATTTCATCCGACGGGGGGTCTAATTCTCCAGACACGTATGACAGCAAACAGGTTGTTTCCTCTAACCACTAAGGTACAAGCTGTTGTAGCAGCTCAACCAGAGTGCATGCAGGTGTCAGTAGAGGAAGAAACACAACTTTGGCATCAAAGATACGGCCATCTTAACTATAAGGGGCTGATAACCTTGAAATTCAGAAATATGGTGAAGGGATTGCCGATGTGGAGAGGCTCTCCGAAAACATGCAAGAGTTGTTTAGTTGGGAAGCAACACAAGGAGTCTTTTCCAAAGAAAAGTCAATGGCGTGCTCCAAAGAAACTACAACTGGTTCACTCTGACTTGTGCGGGCCGATCTGTCCAGATTCTAACAGCGGTAAGAAATATATCTTAACGTTTATTGATGATTATAGCAGGAAGGTATGGGCATATTTTCTGGAAGACAAGTCTGAGACATTTACACATTTTAAGCACTTCAAGAACCAAGCAGAAAAGGAATCGGGATCAGTCATATGTTGCTTACATACTGATAGAGGAGGCGAATTCAATTCAAACGAATTCAACTTATTTTGCAAGGAAGCAGGGATTACCAGACAACTTACGACAGCCTACACTCCGCAGCAAAACGGAGTAGCCGAAAGAAAGAATCGGACGATAATGAATTTGGTATGTTGTGTTTTGGATTGCAGGGATGTTCCAAAACGTTTTTGGCCTGAAGCTGCAAAATGGACGGTGCACGTTCTGAACAGAAGTCCGGTCTCTGTCGAAAAGGAAAGGACGCCTGAGGAAATGTGGAGTGAGGTAAAGCCTAACGTCGATTATTTTAGAGTTTTTGGATGTATAGCCCATATGCATGTTCCCGATAAAGAAAGGAAGAAACTCGACGACAAAAGCATTTGTTGTGTTCTTCTTGGCATGAATGATCATTCCAAGGGATACAGGCTATACAATCCAACAACACAAAAGCTGGTGATTAGTCGGGACGTTAAATTCGAGGAAGAAAAGGCTTGGAAGTGGAAAGAAAATAACCATCGTACAGATAAACTCGTTTGGGGAGATTGTAATAATGATCTCTCTGAAGATGAAAAGGAAGCTGAAGAAGAAGAAATATTGACTGAAGTGGCAGAAGAATCGGAAGGATCTGCAAGTCAATCCATAGAAGAACCAGGAAGATCTACAAGAACTCGAAAACAACCTTCCTATTTACAAGAATATACATCAGGAGAGGGGCTCTCTGATGATGAAGAAGCTGAAATTAGAAGCAATTTTGTCATGTTTACTGTTTCCGATGATCCGGTCTTGTTCGAAGAAGCAGCTAAAGACAAAAAATGGAGAGCGGCCATGGATAGTGAGCTTGAAGCTATCAATAAGAACGAGACTTGGCATTTGACATCTTTACCTCCAGGAGCAAAAAGAATTGGTGTTAAGTGGGTGTTCAAAACGAAGTTAAATGAGCTTGGAAAAGTGGACAAGTATAAAGCTCGTTTAGTAGCAAAGGGATACACTCAACAACATGGAATCGATTATAATGAAGTATTTGCTCCTGTGGCAAGATGGGACACGATCAGAATGCTTATTGCAGTTGCAGCTCACAAAGGTTGGTGCATTTTTCAGCTTGACGTAAAAAGTGCGTTCCTACACGTTGTTTGTCAAAACAGACGGAAGTAATAAAATCTTAATTGTCAGCTTATATGTTGACGATTTGATTTTTACTGGTAATAGCTTAGACTTGTTCGATGATTTCAAAGCTTCTATGAAAAGGGAATTTGACATGACTGATCTGGGGAAGATGAAATACTTCCTTGGTGTGGAAGTAAATCAGAAAGAAGAAGGCATCTTTATTTCACAAAAGAAATATGCAGGGGAGCTGTTGGAAAAGTTTAAACTCCATGAAGCAAATTCTGTGAAAAATCCAATTGTTCCAGGTGCACAGCTGTCAAAAGACAAAGAAGGAATCAAGGCTGACGGAACACTATATAAGCAACTTATCGGAAGCCTTATGTACGTAACAACGACGAGACCAGATCTAATGTATGTGGTGTGTTTGTTAAGCAGGTTTATGGCTGATCCTTCTGAGCAACATATGCAAGCAGCAAAGAGGGTCCTACGTTACTTGAAGGGCACCAAGTCTCTCGGTTTGTTCTACAAAAGAGGAGGCAGTGACAGATTGATTGCTTATACGAATAGCAATTATGCCAAAGACACTGATGATAGGAGAAGTACAAGCGGGTATGCTTTTTTGTTAAGTGGTGCAGCGGTCTCTTGGGCATCCAAAAGCGACCGGTGGTGGCTTTGTCCACAACAGTAGGCCGAATTCATTGCCGCATCATGCGTGTGTCAATGTATCTGGATGAAGAGAATTCTAGAGCAGTTTGAAGTAAAGCAACCTCAGTGTACTACGATTTGGTGTGATAAAAGTTCAACCATTAAGTTATCAAAGAATCCGATTCTACATGGAAGGAGTAAACATATAGATGTAAGGTTCCATTTTCTCAGAGACATGACAAGAGATGGAGTTGTCAAGCTTGTTCATTGTGCCACAGAAGAACAACTTGCGGACATTATGACCAAACCATTAAAGCTGGAAGCATTTTCGAGGCTGCGAGAAGAACTTGGAGTTTGTGAGGAGATAAACTGATTGTTAGCACAACCAGTTTAGGAGAGGCATTGTTGGGTTTGACTTAGTATTTTATTGTTATTAGTGGGTCAAATAAGTTTCTTGTTATTAGGAATCATTTTCATAGACCAGGTCATTTTCTGTTTCCTATTTCTATGCATTAGGCCTTGTTAGTTGAGTAGTGGTTTGTTGCTTTCGTAAGTTGTATGCCTATTTAAAGGCAAAAGCTTTTCATTAAAGATTATCAAAGTGTTTCTTAAACTTGTGTGAAATTACTTTAGACTAACAAATATACTGATATACACATATTTGGTTTGTGCACCAACATGTGTGTGTATGGATAAATAAATAAATAAATGTACATATATATTATAATGCAATGTAATGGGGGTACTATGATGTTGGTTAAAGGTCAATGATTTTCTCCATTAGGTAAAGAGTGGATTCAATTTGGCCAGGAAGGATGGAGAATACCAAGTCAACTGTGATCATCATAGCCCCGTTGCCTTCTTTTTCTAAAAAATATGGTATTTGTAAATTTTTATATTCGCTCAATAAGAATTAATACATAAAAAAATTAAAAAGAGAGCAAGTTTTGGTTCATTTTCACAAGGTTATAGCCACACACATTATAAATTAGTTTATTTTAAAACTATGAATATTTGATAATTAAATTAAGCCGAACATTTTTCTATTAGAATTAGTTTGAGGGTCTTAAACAATACACAAATCAAAAGAAACAAAAACCAACAAAATCTAGCTTAATTGTTTATATGTGGCTGGTCAAGTCAAACTTTGAACAATACACAAATCAAAAGAAACAAAAACCAACAAAATCTAGCTTAATTGTTTATATGTGGCTGGTCAAGTCAAACTTTGAAGTTCTAAGACATAATTATAGAAGATTAGATTTAATTTAGTGACAGTTTATTCAGGTATTCTCTAGATGATCCATTGATATTTTCTTAAAAAAAACATAGGATTAAACCAAACCACTGATATTTTCTAGGTGATCTGTTAGTAATCACAGACGGAAATTTTTCTAGATGATTTTTGTGGGTCAAAAATCAATTTGTTTTGCAGTGATATGATTCTATAACTTAAATCTAAGAGTTAACTTGTAGCTAAATTATGATGATCTTAGAACATCTCCAACAGATTCCCTAAAAAATTTCCAAAATGGAGAACCAAAAGGTAAAATCTCTAAAAAAAATTGCACTCATCTTCAACAGATTCCCCATTTTAGAGAAAACAACATTAATTATAATAACAAAATATTACATCCATCTATTATAATAATAAAATATTACATCCATCTGGGGGGGGGGGGCTAATGACACCCCTAGTTATTGCTAATGACACCCGGAATTCCTTCTTACATCTGTCTACGTCAAAACTCTACTATAGTACATAAAATTCCGTGCACACACCCATATTTAGGGGGTGCCATTTAGCACTTCCTTTTGGGGTGTTCTCCAAATTTGGAGAAAAAAAACTTCATCTCTCCTATTTTCTCCATTTTGTAGATAGTTTTGGAGAAGCTGTTAGAGTTAAAAATTGACTTAAAATCCTTATTTTCTCCATTTTCCCCGTTTTAAGGAAGATGTTGGAGATGCTCCTATACTTGATGAACACATCTATACTTTTGAAGTCCTGTTAATTACATATCATGTTCTTTAAACAAACTTCTTTTTTATCATCAAAACCGAGCTTTGTTGCTCATCCATCTCATATCAATTTTATTTCCCGCAAAACCTAGTATATGTATAAGTAAGAGATCAAGCTCAAAGGGCGAGGATATGTAACCTTGATGTTTGCTTGAAATTAATCATGAACGTATTAGTAATTTATGCTTTGAGCTACATTTAATTTTATGTCTCAAGTTCAAACTCAAATCAAGTGTAAATGTCAGTCTATATGTTCATCTCAAATCGGTTTTCAATACCCGTGTGTCCATTAGGGGTGGACTCACCTTCATAAAAGTGGGGGAAAGTCGCCCACTCAAATGTAAAAAATTTAAAATTTTGTAGGTAAATTTTGTTTTTTTTTCATCTGATTTGCTTAGTCTCCCCAGTCATTTTTACGGTTCTTTCTAGTGGCCTAGTCCATTTTAAGGAAACCCCCCACTCTTTTGTTTGACAATCTCTCTTCCCGTATATTGTTACCGCTAGTTATTGCAATCATGATACAGTGATAACATTGGATGATGATTTTGTTAAACATATCTTACTTTCTTGCTCTTTTAATTAGTTTTATATATGTTGAAACCAATTCATCTAGAAAAAAATTATATAAATTAAAATGATAATATCTTTTGCTATTCGGTTACCAATATGGTAAAAAAATAATCAAAATTGTAATTTACCATATTTGGTTAACCAAAACCTTTAACCCACAAACCGAATAATCCGATACTGTTTTGGTTTGGGTGAGTTATTTGATTTCAGATTTTCTTTTATATCGTAGGCTCCCAGTTGAGAAGTCGTTCTGTTGGGTTTTGCCTAGGTGTAAGGGCCGGGGAGTGTAAAAAACCTGATTGTGTGGAGATGTTATCCTACTGGCTATATCAGAACCTTGTAATGCAGCATTCTTTTACTAGCGGCTTGCTAGATTTTATAAGATCATTAGTTGCTGATTTAAAAAAAAAAGACGTTTTCTGGATCCGCCACTATTTCCATTCTACGTAAGACACAGAGGATGAGTACCTGCGGAATCCAACCATCCCTCTTAAATTAACGTGGCAATTATGTAGCTAGACATGGCTTTCATTGTTTAGGCTTTAAAAGCAAAAAATGAGGGGCATTTTTAGGTTGTCCAATTAACAACAAACACAGAGAGATGACAAACTAGCCAGTTTTGCCATATTTTGATTAATTGTTGCTTTCTTTTCAGAGTTCCTTTGGGGGTGGGGGTTGGTGGCTGTTTGGTAGGGTTTAGATTTCAAATAAGCCCTTTTGACCCTTCCAACTGGAACCCGTTAATTAGTTGATCGTTAAGACAGATTGTGTGAAAGGTTTATCAATACTGTCCCACATAGAGATCTTAATAGGAATTTGGCTATTTTGGGTGTGGGTCCATTTTGGAAAGCAAAAAAAATGATTTTATGAGTACTAACATCCGGAAAGCAAAAGAAACGTTGAGGAGTTTAGGGAAAAATAACAAAGAAATGAATAACTGAGAAACAATCTGGAACGATATGTATTTGTGTATACTAGTAATTAAAGTTATTTTTTAGTTTTTATGCAACATGTGCTTATGCATATCACGAGTGCATGTTGTATTTTACAGTTACTTGTATGTTCATGTGCATACTGTCCAGATGACGATTACCAGCGTATTCCTCAAAAAAGAATTATGGTTTTTCTCTTAACCTGACCCTATATATAAGGTTGATTTCCGCTACAAATCAATTATATATATATGGTTGATTTCCGTTACAAACCAATTAAATCTTACAAACCGTACAAACCACATTAAACCAATCATTTTTATAATTTTTTTCACTTTTTCTTAATTATGAGGGTTGATTAGTCAATAATGTATGAAAAAATTTCATTAAGAATACATGAGAGTTGGTTAATCAAGAATATCTGAAATAAGTTTCATCAAAATGAGAATTTAATAAAACAATTTCATTTTCATGTAGAAACAAAAAATATATGACATAATTTCATCAAAAAATGAATTATATGAAACAATTTCATCATATTAAACATTTTCATAAAATAATTTTATTCAATTAAACAATGAATCACACGACTTGTATGGTTTGTAAAAATTGATTGATTTGTAATTGAAATTTCGATATATATATATATATATAGGGTTAGGTTCAAATGTAAACTCAATTTTGGTTGTGAACGTAAGGACGAATCTTAGCCACACATCTTCGGTTATGGTGGACGAGATCACGGAGGATTGACGCGATTCATGGGAGGGTGGAGATTATTAAAGGAGGGGAACCAAGTCAAAGCCGCCTTTATTGACCGGATAAGTGGCTGAGATTCGTCCTCACGTTCACAACCAAAAATGAGTTCACATTTGAAGCACTACTAGAAAATTGAGTATTTTCAATGAAAATTTTCAACAGAAAATGTTGTTGAAAATTTTCTACGAATTTTAAAGGGATTATTGACAAAACATAATTTTTCTACGAATTTTCAACGAATTTCCGTTGAAAATCTCTCACAAAATGCATTTTCAACCAAAATTTTTTTGACGAGACATTCCGTTGTTAATTATTTGGTTGAAAATGCATATATGTTTGTGAGAGATTTTCAACGGAAATTCGTTGAAAATTCGTAGAAAATTTATGTTCTTTCAATAATCCTCTAAAATTCGTAGAAAATTTTCAACGACATTTTCCGTTGAAAATTAATTTCCGTTGAAAATACTCAAATTTCTAGTAGTGAACTTTCCTCTCTCTCTCTCTCTCTATATATATATATATATATATATAAAGAGAGAGAGAGAGAGAGAGAGAGAGAGAGAGAAAGACGGGTTCATTCATGCGAGGACGGTAACAATTTACGAGATTGCGAGGACAATCTTCAGCGAATTATTTTGTACATGAAATTTTTTTAATGTACAAAATCATATGTGATTTTGTACTAGCATAAAAAATGACACGCACGACTTTTGCCTCTGGAAAAGGCTAATCATATATGATTTTGTATGTGAATCATATGTGATTTTGTACATTAAACATATGTGATTTTATACGTGAAAAATTTCATGTACAAAATAATTGGCTGATATTTGTTCTCGCATTAACCTCTTTATACATACATATATATATATACATACATACATATATATATATACACACACACCCTACTTTCTAAATCTGTCTGTGTGCCCAAAAAACTTGAAATTCCTTTCACATTAACATGATTTTAAAAGGGTTTCAATCTATTCACATGTCAGCCTAAAATTCAACGACAATTATTATTATTATTTTATTATTGTTATTATTATTATTATGTTTTTGAGGTCCCAGCAATAAGAATTGCAATAATCTGCTATAACCTATGCATAATAATGTCTTTCCCATTGATTACAATTTACACCTTGAAAAGCATTACTTATTGTATAAGGTTTAGTTAAGGCAACAATAGAATTTCAATTATGAATTTTGTTCTAGCTAGGGACCCTTCCACTTGCATGGTCAGGTTGCAATCCAAAGTCTCACTGTCTAGTCAACAACACGATGCTTGATAAAACTCGATATATAGTAGAATCCGTAAAAATCTTCAAGAGAATGTAATTAGAAGGAATCGAACATCGGGGGTTGTATGTAAATTAAATTCTTTTTATCCCATAGCTTTGCTTGTTTTTGACCTAAGCCTCCAGATGACTAAACTAGCTACTAATTAGAGAAAACAGAGGAATATGTACATGTAAAGAAAGGAGAAATTAACAAGTTGTAACATTTTCTTGTGAGTTGAATAAGATGTCTTATATTCTTCTAAGATGGATTAGGGGTGTGACACAAACGCATACACACACATATAGATGAAGTTTCAAACGAGAACACCATCATTTTACGAAAACATGAGATCGTCAATACCACAAACTTGGTGATGTTCTGGTGACTTGGCCTGCAACATAGGTCGCACTAAAGGTCATCTTTGTCTTTGAATTAATATCACATGTATTATGTATATGGGGTGTTTTTTCATTTTCGTAAAATAATGATGTTATATATATACACACACATAATACATAAAAAACTTAATTTTTATGCAATAGTCTCGATTAGTGAAGGATGGAGATCGGTAACTAAAGGACGGATTATAGCCATTAAGTCAAGGCCCAGGATCAACTATGGACCTGGTGAAAACCTTATTTTGTGCATAACAGTTTATATATAGCACCTTATTGCATTTCCTTTTCCATTATATATATTAGATCACGCACTGAAACTTCCAACTCCAGGATTCCATTTCCCCATGTTATATCCGCGACATGCCACCTTTGAAGCTTTGTCCATGGGTTCCGTGGTAACACTATTGTTGCATAAATTTGCGAATTCTCATGTATATTTCATGCCATATTGAGTTAATGATCCATAATTTGTCTGAAATATTCGAACCTTCATCAATCAAAAGTTCGACAAGTTAATAAAAAACCAAGCAAAATTAACCATGTTTAAATGAATGCGAAAAGTGAAGGTTTTATTTTACCATAAATTTAAGACATCCCCAATCATCCACAAGGGACAATCCTTCACTTCTTACTGATCCATGTTCTCTGCTTAATAACTAGCCTTTGATCACATTGATACGTCCAAATATGCCCTATGTGCTTCGGAAGTTCCTCCTTTTGTTGTGGTTTTTCCGTTGATTTATTGTACTACATAGAACATGAAATTCACAAAAAAGAATTATTCCATAGTCACTTTTAATTAGTTTTCGTAGAGAGTTCTATCATCACGATTGGTAGCCTAATTATAATTAGAAATATGATTTTTGTTTCTGCACTACACAAATACCATTTTTCACATGGAATATAGATCTGCGTCTCTTTGGTTGACAACACCCATGAAGTCCATGTTAAAGTATAAGCTAGCCAAAAGTAGTCATGTTAAAGTAACTATAGTAGTTGACACTTAAGGTTGTTGACAGTTATTATGAACAAGTGTGTCGTATGGATAAAGGGTTGCATCCCTTGTTACTGCGAAGGGTTGCATATCCCTTCATATATATATATATATATATATATATAAATAGGTATGTAACTGATGTAATTACATCAATGAATTGTTCTGTGATAATAAAGTTCAGTTTATATACATATAATAGGAGTCCCATATTTCATATATATATATATATATATATATATCTTCTGTGTTTTATATTGTTTACGATTTCGATCCAACAATCCAAAGATTGAAATGGATTCATGGATAATTTCCTAGGAGCGGAACCTTGATATACCGAATTAGTCTCATTGGTTATGTGTAGAGTACCATATTGCATCATATGAGATCCCTCCTAAGAGTGGTTATTGAATGTCCTTTTCTTCACCTACAAACTATTTGTGTGATTTTTGATTCAGACACACTAAGTATTTTCAACGGAAAAAATCGTTGAAATTTTTCAAACGGATTTTAATGGGATCTCTGACAGAATAAAAATTATTATTTTCCTCCAATTTTCGATAGATTTGTGTGACAAATAATCAACAAAGAAGAACCGTCGAGATTCTGTCGCAAATCTGGAACAGATTATCGCCGGTTTATTGACAAAAACTTGGTTTGTTGAAAGTTCAAACTTCTGTTGAAAAGAGGTCGAAAAATTCCGTTGAAGATCCATCAAAACATATTAAACTTATTATTAATTATTATTTTTTTACTTCCGTTGAAATTTGTTGAAACATTCCGTCAAATACCCATTGAAGTATTTTTAAATAATCATCAATTATTATTTTTAACGTCCATTGAAAATCTGTTGAAGAATCCTTTTGAAAATCCATCAAATATATATATTCAAGTATTTATTAATTATGTTTTTAATTTCTGTTGAGAATCTATTGAATATTTCTATTGATGATCCGTCGATATATATTCGAGTAATTATAATTATATTTTTAACTTTATTATAATTATTTAAACATGTATATTTAAAAAAATGCTTCCACATTTAAGACGGATTTCAACGGAAAATTTAAATGTGTTGATTTAGGGCATGTTTTGCGTTATTAATTTGAATATCAGAAGAAACTTGATTCATCTTTTGCATTTCTTCATTTATAATGCGAAACAATCTCTAGAAAATCCAATGGTTCTGTGGAGCAGTTTCAATTTGATTTGTTATTTCAATTTGAAATGAGAAGGGAGATTGAAATAAGTTGTGGGATTTAAAGAAGAAGAGGTCGAGTAGCAGCAATCCCACAGTTCTAAATCTGATGAGTTATCTGATTTTAAGATCAGAACATATTAAGGGCTTGTTTGGTTGGTTTTTCATGAAGTCCCGTATAGATAAAGTTGTCCGTGTAGATTAATTTGTTTGAAATGGCAGCTTTTGTATCTCTTCTTTTCAAGCATTTTTCTCCTACTTAGAGACCAAAACAAATTATAATGTCTAAATGAAAGTTGTTCTACGATCTCCTATGGTTCTACTCGATTGGAATCACCCTATTTGGATCATTCATTGTTTTTATATAAATTTTACAAAAACATAGGGACTGATCCCGAGTACACTGTGATTAGTCTAAAAACACACAGTTTTGAGCCGCTTAGATTCCTAAATGGGTTTGAGGCCCTTCATAAGAGTTGTAGTATACATTTAGGTCGTTCTACCTGTAAAATTTGAGCTCATTCGGACTTATCGTTTGAGAGTTTTGTACTGTTAAAGAAGCTGATATGTCCTTGATTTTGATTTTGGTTTTGGTTTTGCTACTAAACACCTGAAATCTTATTTGGCTTCATTTGTTAAACACCTCACAACTTTAACCTATTTGTCCAATGCTTCTCTACACATATGTCTTTGGAAGAGTGTTGCCTCTTTATTTTCATTTTTACGAGTTGTCCCATGGGTTTACTGATTGAGTATAATATTGAAGTGAAATTGAAGTAAAATGGACAATTTGAGAGTTTAGTGTGTAATGTAATGCATGTTTCCTGATAAGTGGAATTAATGTACCATGCCATACGGTCCTCTCATAGGAGTGAAGAAGTTAGTCGTTTAGAAACTTTATGTTTAATTAATACTCATCTTTTGTGTTGAACAAATGAAGATCGCTAAATTCAACATAATCTAAAATTAAAAAATTATATAAAAATCAGATATTCTTTTTATAAATGTTGACTATTATAATATCCAGAAATCAATACTAAAGTTCAAATAATTGCGATTT
Source organism: Silybum marianum (assembly GCA_036898165.1). Taxonomy (NCBI): domain Eukaryota; kingdom Viridiplantae; phylum Streptophyta; class Magnoliopsida; order Asterales; family Asteraceae; genus Silybum; species Silybum marianum. The sequence goes on along the minus strand of CM072544.1, from coordinate 26,834,861 downwards.
ATCTCTAAAACTAATATATTGTTACGCGCATTGCACGGTAATAAAATATGTTTTTTATAGAATATGTAACAAAGTTTAGATGAAACGTAATTTGTTAATTAAGAGTTAGTAAAATGCAATCTTTTATAACCCTATGTAGTTCGAACAACTAATATCCTCTTGTTAAATGGATAAACACATAGGCTTTGTGTTAGTTCTTTACCTCAATAAGAAATCTACTATTGAATACAAATTACTTCTTATTCACAATTTCATTCTATATTGTTTTGATTAACAAACGGACTTTCATATGTTTTTTTATATTTTTGTTACAATGTAATTTACTAACATAATAAGTCGATCCAGTTAAGTGGATGCTAAATAGATATATCATATTTACATGACCTTTTTGAATTAAGTGGATTCCAAATAAGTAAGTCCTCGTAGGCACACTTGCAATGATTCATATGTTAAAATCCATTTCTTTTGAAGCAATTTGACAATTCTTTTTTATCCTATCACTCATGACACTACAAACAGACCACACATTATCAACGACCATATCCGTCGGTAAATGGCCGTCGGAAAACCAGTGGTAGGAAAAGAATCTTCCGACGGAAACCATTACCGACGGAAATTCCGACGGACCACACATACGACGAAATTTCCGTCAGAAACCTTTACCGACAGATTTTCGACAGATATCCGACGGAGCTTTAGCGACCGATTCCAGCGGTTTCCCGAAACCACGGGGCTCGCAAATCCTTCTCGTATTTCCAAAACCGCTCCTCTTGTGCGGGTCTTTCTTCTTCTCTCATTCTTTGTTCTTCCGTCCGCTCTTCTTCTCTTTTTCTCTGTTCTTCTGCCCGCTCTGGTTCTCTCATTCTTCGTTATCGACGGTAATTTCTATCCTAAAACCATTATCGACGGTAATTTCCAACGAATATTTATTATTTTATTATTTAATTTTTTTACTTGCATCCGTCGGAAAGTACCGACGAAAAAACGTCCGTCGGTAATTTCCGTCGGAAATGCCCTGTTTTGTGGTAATGTGATTTTCCTTGCTTGGAAAAGAACAAAACGTTTAGCATAATACACATTTACATACTACACATCCAATCAAACAACCCTGTGAATTGTGTGAAAGTAGGATACTCCAAATTCGGGAGTCAAAAAGTTTTATAAAACGTTATTGATCTGCTCTACGAAGGGAAAAGTGAAAGTCTCATACATTGCCGCATTTCATCTCAAAGAGGATCTAACTCTTTCTTTCCGGCTTAGCCAAACTACTTCATAAACGATAAAGCAATAAAAAATGGAAATTAAAAATAGTAATAAATTTTTTTACGGATTCTCAACGAATTTTCATTCAAATTGTTACCATCAAAACACTTTCAAGATAAGTAGAGATCCAGAAAAAGAAAAAAAAATCTTCAATTGAAAGGCAAATACAGGATACACCCCTCAAAAGTAACATAAAAGAAGGCGAATAGAGAGTAAAATTTATCAAAGATGGAAAAGTTGGATATTAAACATAACTTTGCAAGTAAATTAACTATAAAACACTCAAATTATATTGAAACATACATTTTTCATAAAGGGTCAAAAGTTGTATTAAATATTTGTAAAGAGTAATGAAATAGATAACTTACAATTTTATTGTTATTTAGAGTTTTATGATTTACAAAAAAGAGGTTCATCTTATGCCTTTATATATATATATATAATTGATTGTAATAAATATTTATTTAAATATTTTAGTGATTGATAATTAAAAAAGATGAAAGGTTTTTTAAATTTATGAGTGACTTTAGTTTTCTTTAAAAGTAATCAACATATAATGTATAATCTATTAACTAATACTTTTTTCAAAGTAAAGACTATAATTTTGTTTCATTTATGTATATATTTTGATTTTAGAGTAAATTATAAAAAATGATATCATCATTATATATATATATATATATTAAGAGTTGTAGTAATTTTTTTATTTTTTATTTTCAGTTTATATAATATTATTTTTTGTCCCTTTTCATTTAAATATTAAAAAAATTGTATTAATTAATAAAAGATAAAGTTTAAATAAAAACATGAAATATAAAAAGTAAGTAAGTGCATTTAATAAAAAACAACCGGTTGAATATAAATAAAACTATTTTTTTCCTCAAATTCTATTAAATTTTTTTAGATATAATTTAAAATAAATATAAAACTTTGAAAAAAATAATAATTTATTTATCAATAATTTTAATGATTCGTATATTTTTCCCTTTTTAAACCAATCGGATTTTAAAATAAATTTAATAAAAATATCAACCGGTTTTAAAATAAATTAATAAAACTTCAATAAATTAATAAAAAAAATTTATTAAATAAAAAAAAGTTTTAAATTATTATCCAAAAAAATTATTAGGATTCGAGAATAAAAAAGTAGTTTTATTTTATATCAAACGATTGTTTTTATTAAATGCAATTAATCTCATGATACCATATTTTCAGTTAAACCTTATTTTTTATTATTAATTTATCATCTTTGTTTGATATATATTTAATATATATATATATATATATATATATAATTTTGTTTCATTAATGTATATATTTTTATTTTATAGTAAATTAAAAAAATATATCATTATATACATATAATATTAAAAGTTGTAGTAATTTTTTATTTTTTATTTTCAGTTTATATGATATTATTTTTTTATCTCTTTTAATATATATTATTAATTAATTGTAATAAACTTATCACTTTTTAAATATTGATCTTAGTAAATTTTCTAATTGTGTATATTGATTTTAATTATATATATAATTATATTGATTTTAATTACTTTAATTATTGTTAAGTGATTAAAACATTTAAAATTTTCATTTAGACATATTGTTTTGAGTTAAATTCAAATTTGGTGCATGTGGTTTACAAATACTAATGAATAAGGTCCCTTTAAGATTTTTTTTACGATTAATGTCCTTGTGGTTTCCATTTTATAACAAATAAGGTCTCTTCATTCAACTTTGATCCGTTACACTACTAGAAAATTGAATATTTTCAACGTAAAATATCGTTGAAAATTTTCTACGAATTTTAGAGGAATTATTGACAGAACATAAATTTTCTACGAATTTCCGTTGAAAATCTCTCACAAATTGCATTTTCAACCAAATTTTTTTTGAGGAGACATTCTGTTGAAATTTTTTTGCTTGAAAATGCATGTTTGTGAGAGTTTTCAACGAAAATTCATAGAAAATTTATGTTCTGTCAATAATTCCTCTAAAATTCGTAGAAAATTTTCAACGACATTTTCCGTCGAAAATACTAAATTTTCTAGTATTGTTAAATGTAAACTTTTTAGCATATTTTCTTCATTTTTTCCATTTTTCAAACCACGTGGACCAAATCTGTAACTTACTCTAAACTATATATATATATATATATATATATATATTATGTATTATAATTATAATTTATTAATTATATAAATTTCATTTTTTATAAATTATATAATTTTCATATTTTATAAATTATTATATTACATATCTATATGCATCTTATATTTTTATTTTATTTATATGATATATTATATTTATCTTTTATAAAACGTATTTTATATTTATATTTATATATATAATATAAATAATTTTATACAATGTATGAAAGGTTCAATTTATGCTAAAGACACTATGGATCACTATACAACATAGATGGAAGATCCAAATACATAAAATACACTAATAGAGAATTGAGTATTTTCAACGGAAATTTTCAATGGAAAATTTCGTTGAATTTTTCTACGAATTTTAGAGGTTTATTGACATAAAATAAATTTTTTACGAATTTTCAACGAATTTCCGTTGAAAATCTCTCACAAACATTATTCTCAACCAAAATTTTTTTGACGAGACATTCCGTTAAAAAAATTTTGGTTGAAAATGCAAGTTTGTGAGAGATTTTCAACGGAAATTCGTTGAAAATTTGTAGAAAGTTTATGTTCTGTCAATAACCCTCTAAAATTCGTAGAAAATTTTCAACAACAAATTTTGTTGAAATTTTTTTCGTTGAAAATACTCAATTTTCTAGTAATGATATATAAAAATATAAAATAGAAATAGAAATACATAATGAATTTTATAAAATGAAAATATAATATAGATTTTAAATATACAAAAAAATTAATAACCTATAGATATAAATATATACGGTAAATATAAATATGAGAGTTAAATTCAAGCACGTACAACATCGTTGTCATAAAAATGGTTCTCTAGAAAATCTATCATCTCACCTTCTTCACCATCTCTATTCACCTCATATATGTATATCTACAAATTATTAATTCTTTGTATATTTAAGATTATGTTATATTTATACTTTAAAAAATTTATTTTGCATTTATATTTACATTTATATTTTATATTTTTATATAGTCTATGTATTTTGAACCTTCCATCTATGCAATTAATATAGTGATTTGATTTATTGTTTCTAGTATGAATTGAATTTTCCATATATTTTATAAAATTATTTATATTTTATATATAAATATATACATTTTATAAAAGATAAAATATAATATATTTATCATATAAATTTAAATATATATAATTTTTAAATAAAAATATAAGGTGTATATAAATATTTAATATAATTTATAAAATATGAAAATTATATAATTTTTAAAATATGAAATTTATATAGTTAATAAAATATACAAATATAATTATATAATAAATAAAATATAAATATAAATTTAGTTTAGAGTAAATTACAGATTTGGTAGATACGGTTTGAAAAATGGCAAATGATGAAAATATGCTAAAAGGGTAATATTTAACGGAAAAGTTGGATGGTTGGACCCTATCTGTTATAAAATGAAAACCTCAGGGACATTGATCGTTAAAAAGATCTTTAAAGGACCTTATCTGTCAATATTTATAAACCACGAGGACCAAATTTGAATTTAACTCTATTGTTTTTTAATACATATTCTTAAAGTTTTGATATATAATCATTGTTAGATTATAAAGATAAAAATAAATATAAATGATTTTATATATCTTAAAATTAAATGAAATATAATGTAAAAAACTTAATGTTTTTTTAATATATTCATGATGATGTTATTAGATATTGGTTTAAATGAAAAGTCAGTATATTTATTATTTTGAGATTATTTAAAAATAAATCAAAATAAGGAGATAAAAGATATGTAGGTAGAATACGTATAGGCTCTCTTTAATTCACTCTTCATCATTTTCCTTTTATGTATATATATATACTAGAAGGGTACTCGCGCAATGCAGCGAGATCCATCTTAACTTTAATGTTTTATTTTATCTTTTTGTCTCTATCGATGTTATACGATTTTATTTTTTGTGTACTTTCTTTAATTCCGTTTTTAATTATAATCTAGCTTTAATAATGAAATAATATATTTTGGTTTAATAATATAATTTTTTATAAATATAATAACTAAGCATTTTGTTAAAGTTGAATGATTATCCTTATTATATGTTATATTTTTTATATTCAAAATTAAATGTTTATCTATATAGTTAGTTGTATAGTTAGTTACACGAATTTAAACATGAAGATTTAATAAGTTGTATCAATCCACGTATAACTCGTATTCTTAAATTTTAAGTAATTATGCTTTAACCAATTGTACCTATTACATAATAATATGTTTTTAAGAGTTTTCTGTCAAATGCTTTATAATATAGTATAGATATATATATATATATATTGATTTACTTTCAAGATAGAGAATATACATTAATTGTTTTTCTATAATAAAAAAATGTGCATTAATGCTCTCTCCCTCTCCCCACCCCCCCCCCTCTCTCCCTCTCCCTCTCCCTCTCCCTCTCCCTCTATATATACATATATAGTTATACAGATACGCAACCATTTCAATTTCATTGAATTGTCAGCCTTCTATTCGATCAAAATGGCACATAGGTCAATGGTTTTCCAACTCAACTTGTTACTATTAGTTATGCTTGTGGTCCAATTCTCCGAAGCTAACCGGCCTAGTTTGTTTAATATGTTTAAGCATCAATCACAAGAAAATAGCACGACATGGGCAGTCCTGGTAGCCGGTTCAAATGGGTACTTTAATTATCGTCATCAGGTAAACATTTCCTGGTTTTTTGTTTAATTACTAGTTGTGATCAGGATGCGTGCAAGGTAAATGAATTTGCATGTTTACTAGACATTATATGTTGTAAATATGTGTTAGTATGACCCAAATGAATATAATGCATCGTCTTATATTTGTTATCAATCCAGGCAGACGTTTGCCATGCGTATCAAATACTGAAACGAGGAGGATTAAAGGATGAAAATATAATCGTGTTCATGTATGATGACATTGCCGATAATGAACTTAACCCAAGGCCAGGCGTCATAATTAACCGTCCTGACGGCTCAGATGTCTATGCTGGTGTGCCAAAGGTAATCTAAAAACCTCTTCACCAATTGTTGAATAACTTCTTCAAAATAAAAAAGAAAATAAATAAATACACATTCATATGTAACAAATTGTTATTTTTGGATATTTTTACATTAACTACATAGAGGGAGTTTAAAATACATAATCATATAATAGTCACAAACCATATAAAACAATTTCAATATTCTGTGTAAATAATCAACGGTGTATACTAAATCGAACACTAAATTTACTCTCAACATTGAACTAATTTAAAAACCACTTTTAAATTACAAAATAAACAAAATCAATAGTCAAAATTTGATTTGTAACAATTATAAAGTTATATTTAAAACTCCTTCTTATTATATTATTAAATTATTTTTATGTTCTACAACACTCTTGAAAAGAACTTTTTATCAAAAAAAATAGTATTAATGGCACACTTTTAGGTTGGGTATGTATACAAATAAATTCTGGTGATTTGTCAATATACATAGAGAATTTTTTATTTTCGCTTATCCTTTTTCCGTTTTGGATATGTATTTAAAGATTATTGGAGTCAACTTTAATTTATTAAAAAAAATCACAATCCCATTTTGAAGATTTTGTGTTTTAATTATCCCTCCAATTCAGACTTCTTCGATTTCATTGCTTTTTTTAGAGGCGATTTCTTTGCTTCTAAACATTCTAATTTCTATTACATAGAGGGAGTTTAAAATACATAATCATATAATCGTTACAAACCGTATAAAACAATTTCAATCTTCTGTGTAAATAATCCATGGTGTAAACTAAATCGAACACTAAATTTACTCTCGACAACATATTGAACTAATTTAAAAACCACTTTTAAATTTCAAAATAAACAAAATCAATAGTCAAAATTTGATTTGTAACAATTATAAAGTTATATTTAAAACTCCTTCTTATTATATTATTAAATTATTTTTATGTTCTACAACACTCTTAAAAAGAACTTTTTATCAAAAAAAAATAGTATTAATAGCACACTTTTAGGTTGGGTATGTATACAAATAAATTCTGGTGATTTGTCAATATACATAGGGAATTTTTTATTTTCGCTTATCCTTTTTCCGTTTTGGATATGTATATAAAGATTATTGGAGTCAACTTTAATTTATTAAAAAAAATCACAATCCCATTTTGAAGATTTTGTGTTTTAATTATCCCTCCAGACTTCTTCGATTTCATTGCTTTTTTAGAGGCGATTTCTTTGCTTTTAAGCATTCTAATTTCTATCTCAAATCGTTAGTTCCATTGCACATATCGTTAGTGATATCGCAGGAGACATAAACAACGGACAAGATTTATAAACAGATACAAAATGCACAATTATGGAGAACTAGTCCTTTTCACTGTTTTGAGCCTGTGTAATTCCTTCCGCTAGCCTCTAGCTAGCTCTTTAATGAATTGCCATTTCCAAAAGAAAGGTGATTTTTAAAACATCCATTAAACTCATTTTAGGATTATACGGGTGAAAGTGTAACGGCAGCCAATTTCTATGCCGTTCTTCTTGGCGACAAAACAGGTCTGAAAGGTGGAAGCGGGAAAGTTGTAGCGAGCAAGCCGAATGATAAAATCTTTGTATTTTACTCTGATCATGGTGGCCCTGGAGTTCTTGGTATCAAGTTTTGCCTTTTGATTAATTTGCTTTTGTAGATCGATGAAAATCAAAATATTAAATCGTTATTTATTAAGATAAGTACTGTGCAAATTACAATAGGGATGCCGGCCATGCCTGTCATATTCGCAAATGATTTCATCAACGTTTTGAAAACAAAGCATGCAAGGGGAACCTATGACGAGATGGTAAGAAAGAAAAATCTTGATCATCGTGTTATGACATGTGAAACCTCTTTGAATGTTTTCTACGAGTCTTTTTAGAAAGAAGTGAAGTTCTTACATATGTATATACAGATTTGAAGGTTAGTGCCTAATTGATGTGGGATTCAATCGATAATGCCATTGAAAGAATCATTTTTGTGTTAATGTAGGTCATATATGTAGAATCATGTGAAAGTGGAAGTATTTTCAAAGGTTTGTTGCCGACAGATTTGAACATTTATGTGACAACTGCATCAAATGCGGACGAAAATAGCTGGGGCACGTATTGTCCTGGTATGAACCCTCCCCCACCTCCGGAGTTCGACACTTGCTTAGGTGATTTATACAGTATTTCATGGATGGAAGACAGGTATTTTTATTTCTCGATTTATTTCTTGTGACCTATTTTCTATAGCAAATTTATAGCAACAGGGAATGGATCAACACAAATGACTATATATCTTTCCGTAGTGCTTGATTTTGATGTGTAATTACTAGCTGTTCTTGTGGCTTTTGGTTCTTAGTGAGTCAGAAGATTTGCAAAAGGAAACTTTGGAAAAACAATACTTGAAGGTTGGTATATATTGGGGTTTTCTTTTCGCATACTTCATTTAAATTTTAAGGTTTTCTAAGAGCTACTTATGTGCAATAACATATATCTGAATCAAAAATCACACAAAATGTTTATAGGTGAAAAAAAGGACATTCAATAACCACTCTTCTGAGGGATCTCATGTGATGCAATACGGTACTCTACACATAAGCAATGAGACTGTTTCGGTATATCAAGGTTCCGCTCCTAGGATGTTATCCATAACTCCATTTCAATCTTTGGACTTCATGGGTGTTGTCAACCAAAGAGACGCAGATCTATATTCCATGTGGAAAATGGTATTTATGTAGTATATATAGTAACAAAAATCATAGTTCTAATTATAATTGGGCTACCAATTTCTGATAGAACTATCTATGAAAACTAAAAGTAACTATGGAATAATTTTTTTTGTGGATTTCATGTTCTATGTAGTACAATAAATCAACAGAAAAACCACAACAAAAGGAGGAACTACTCAAGCAAATCAAGGAAATAACAGCACATAGAGCACATTTGGATAGTAGTGTCAATGTGATCAAAGGCAATTTATTAGGCAAAGGACATGGATCGGTGAGAGGTAAAGGATCGGCCCTTGTAGATGATTGGGGATGTCTTAAATCTATGGTAAAAAAATCTTCATCTTTTGCATTCATTTGAACATATATGGTTTTGCTTGGTTTTTTTTTATTAACTTGTCGAACTTTTGATTAATGAAGGTTCGAATATTTGAGACAAGTTGTGGATCACTAACTCAATATGGCATGAAACATACACGAACATTCGCAAACATATGCAACAATGGTGTTACCACAGAAGCCATGGACAAAGCTTCAAAGGCGGCATGTCGTGGATATAACATGGGGCAATGGAATCCTGTAACTGTTGGTTACAGCGCGTGATCTAATACAACGGAAAAAATGCTAATAAGGATGAAGTAGAAATCGTTTTTATTTCAAAGAAAACCATTTCCAGCAATCTTCTATGAATAGCCAATGTTTGTAATTTTTGGTCATATATGCTTGATAACAAAATAATCAAATAGTCAATATGATGTGCAATATTCTCTTCGTCGTTTTGATAAGGTGCTATATATAAATTGTTATGCACAAATAAAGGTTTTCACCAGGTCCATAGCTATGCTAACCATCGTGTTCCTCACGTTCAGCCCTTTTTCTTCAATCTTTTCCATAAAACCAGATTTCGGCGGTTCTTGATTTTCCGACGGTTTCTTTCTAAGACAAAAACAGGAGATAGACAACTGAAGAGGGCTCTTGTTCCTCTTCTTCGTCACCCTAAACCATTGGCCCAACCGACCAAATTAAAATACACTTTTTTCTAGCTCTATGGACGAATTCACAAGCACCTGCTTCACCACTGGTTTCATCACATGTAAAACCCAGATTTCAACTCTGTTCCACTTTCATCTCTGTTTTCATCTCAGTTCATCTCCACTTCATCACTGTTTTCATCTCCGTTTCATCTCTGTTAAGTTTTCATCTCGGTTCATCTCCGATTTTATTGTTGACGGAATAGCCTCGTTGTTCTTCTTAACCAGATTCTCGCTTTCGATATTGATTTCGATCACGTTGCCTGATTATGCCATGATTTCATTTGCTTTTCTAATTCAAATTGGGGGTGAAATACCAAAGGTTGTCTGGCCTAGTGGGTATTAGGTAACATCCTAAGTCACTAGTGGATGGAATTCCTGGTTGGCGAGGGTTCGAACCCCACGGCTGACAATTATGAGGTATCCAGCTCTTGGGCCGGTTCAGGGGCGAGTTCATGGGTCAGTCCATACCCTATGGATCATGGATGCAAGGGATTAATCGGTGCCTGTTTGGATCCGGATACCCCTAAGATGTATGAGTGTTTAAATGTCGTCCGAAAGAAATTGGGGGTGAAATATACCAATATGCCCTTCCTCGTATTTTTCATTAAAATATTGAAATAAAATTAACTATTTAATAAAAAAAAATATCCTGATTGGATCAACATCCTTGATTTTTTTAATTTATGGTGAATACATGGGTTGCAAAAAAATAACCTCTCTATTTTAAATGATTAGCTTTGTAAAAAATGGAATAATAATGAAAAATATACAAGGATCATCATAAATGTTTTTATCAAAACTATTTACTTTTTATTAATATAACAACCAATGCATTTAAAAACTAATTTTTTTTATTACCTAGTAAACTCTAATTTTGGTTTGTAAAATTTAGCAAAATCTTTAAAAGTGGTATTTAAATTTCGATAGGTCTAAAAAATGTCATTGTGATTCTTATTTTATTTTGAAAGTGATCCTTACTAATGCTCATTACCTCCATTAAACTGTGTCTATTGAATGAAGGGTATTTTGGTTCTTCCTTCTATTTCTTTAATTTTCCTTTCAAAATTTATAAATTTATATATATTAAATATATATTGCATTTTATATCTATATCTACGAGGGAAGTTCAAATAGATTTCAGTTGAAGAGTACAAATTAGATAAACTGGTTTAAATCAATATTAAAATAATTTTTTTCATATTATTTTTCATCAAATGGTATGATTTAAGATATTATTACACATATGTTTGTTTCACCTTATGAAAAAATTACATGTGAAAAAAATACATAAAAACATATGTGAAACCTTTACATTATGAAACAAATATATGAGAAATTTTCAACTTATGAAAACAAATACACGTGAAACTTTCACAAGGTGAAACAAAAATATGTGTAATAATATCTTAAATCATAGCATTTGATGAAAAAAAATCATGAATTCTTTTTATTTTTATATTGATTTGAATCAATTTGTACTCTAGACTGGTTTGTATTTGAACCAACCTCCTATATATATATATATATATGATTAAATATATATATATGAGCGAGTTCAAATGAGAACTCAAATTGGTTGTCAACGTGAAGACAAATGAGAGTGTGACCCAAATGGTGCGCCCATTGAATCATATATGTTTTTATATTGTGTGGGACCCACATCATATGTGTTCTTAAATATGTTCTTTTATTCCTTTAAATGAGGGGTGCTCTTGTATAATCTCTCCCCTATATATATATATATATAGAAGGAGGTTCAGGAGAAAACGCTAAAAAAAGATAAAATTGAAGATCACCATGGGAAGCCGCCATCTGGTAACATGCATTTGTGCATATGCACTAATGCATATTTATGCATTGATGCATAGAAAAAAAATACCGTCTAGATGGCCGACTCTCAAGGTGTTCTTTAATTTTCTCTTTTTTAGCGTTTTCTCCTTAACCCCTCTCTCTCTCTCTCTCTCTTTCTATATATATATATATATATATAGAGAGAGAGAGAGAGGGCCGGGAAAGTTCAAATGCGAAATCAAATTTGGTTGTGAACGTGCGGACAAATGAGAGTGCGCCACGTGTATATAGGGAGGTTCAAATGAGAACTTTGTAAATTTAAAGAACCAAAGGAACACCTTGTGAACCACATATGATGTGGGTCCTACATAATATTAAATCATATCTGATTCAATGGATCCCACCCTTGAATCTGAAATGATTTAATATTATGTGGAACCCACATCATATGTGATTCACAAGGTGTTTCTTTAAATAGGGAGTGTTCTCGTATGATCCCTTCCCTATATATATATATATATAGGAGTGATTATACGAGAACCACCCCTTTTTAAAGGAACAAAGAAACTCCTTTAGAACCACATATGATGTGAGTCCCATATAATAAAAAATTCATATCTGATTTAATGGGATCCACCATTAAATCAGATATGATTTTTTATTGTATGAGACCCACATCATATGTGGTTCTAAGGGTGTTCCTTACTATGATTTAAAAAGTAACATAGGTGATGAAAATATAAATGAACCATAGGGACGAAACCACATGAACGAAATATGCATTTTCTAACAAACCACACGAACGAAAAATGTAATAATTTACTTAAATGGAAATAAGTTGTTGGCGCTCTAACCTTATTTAGCTACCGTAACATTTTCTCCCTTCTCAAAAAGTAATCGCAATAAGTTATGGATGTTATATGGAGAATATCACATGCTCTTTTATCCCTTTCTCCAATTTGGAGATTTGTAGAAACCATATAAATAGATAAAGAAAACCTCTCCAAGCTTTAGTTTCTCAATTATAAATAAACTAGAGTTTGGCACCGTTGCACGGTGACGAAATTTATTTTGTTAGAAAATACGTAACTAAGTTAGGATGAAACGTAATTTGATAATAAAACGTAAAATAAATCGATGAATGTATAAGGGTGTTTTTGATGCAAATCATTTTCACTTATATTGTTTTCCGTAAACAGAGATTTCGTACATTTTTAAATTATTTTGGTTTCAAAATAATGATTCAAATTGCGAAAAAAATGTTGGTCTCATGTATGTGCTTAATATTAAGCATTATGGTGGATGTACGCAACCTTTATTTTTTAACTTTAGCTTGTAATGCTTATATTTACAGGATTTGTTATCAATTCATGCACATATAGTCATACGAATAATTAGATTTGCAATTCAAATGAAAAATATGATATACCTAAATTTACAATGCAATCAAACACGACGAAATAAAATAAGGGTAGAAACCGAGAGTCTACAAACAAAAAAATGTCCAACATGTGTAAAAATTAAAATCACATACACAAAAGTTGTAATGCAAACAAAATCCCAAAATAAATATACATAGATTTGTAATTCGATCAAAACCACAAAATAACCTATATAAAGTTCTTACCTTAGATCATAACCAGAAAATCTGTACCGGTCATGAAAACTTCAAATCTTGATGACCAAATACATGAAAATTATAATGCGATCCAAACCATGATACATACTACATAAAATTATAATGCGATTCATATTCACGATACAAACATACATAAAATTATAATGCGGTCCATATTCACAATACGATTATTTATAAAATTATAATGCGATCAAAATTACCAAACGAATATATACATAAAATTATCATGCAATCAAAGTCACAATAGGGACGTACATGATAAAGAACATAATTCTCATTATGCACCTTATGATTTTTACCAATAGTCTCGTACATCTTTTTATATATTTTCAAGTTAAAGAAACAAAATTATAAGTGGGAAAATATTAAAAATGTAAAAATAGATGATGAAAAAATATACATTGTAATTGACGTTGGCATTCAGCGAAATAGAGTATTGCATGTACAATTTGACATGAATCAAATCAATCAAACAAATTTAAAATGTCCACACATCTTATTGTATCCTCTATATATTATAGATTGTAATAAATATTGATTTATATACATTAATGATTCATAATTAAAAGAGATGAAATGTTTTTGAATCGATGAGAGGTTATAGTTATTCATAATTAATACAAATATAATGTAACATCTATTAATTAATATTTCATTTAAAATGAAAAGTGTTATATCGATTCAAATTTGATTTATAAGCATTGTTAACTTCAAAATTGAAAAAATTATTCAAAAAATATAGTGCATTAAAATAAATAAAAATAAATAAACTCATTTAATAAAACAAAATAAACAATATTTTATAAATAAATAACCTCATTTATTTTATTAATACAAAAAACGTAACCAAAAAAAAATTAGTTGTTTTTAATATATTGATAAAATTTAATTTTGATTTAAATAAAAACAATATGAATAGTCTTGCATTTAATTAGATAAGTTGAATTAAAAATAAATCAAAAATAGGAGAAAAAAGATAAATGGTTAGAATAAACCCTCCTTAATCCACTCTTTTTTATCTTGCTTTATATATATATATATTGATGTTAACTTCAAAATTGAAAAAATTATTCAAAAAATATAGTGCATTAAAATAAATAAAAATAAATAAACTCATTTAATAAAACAAAATAAACAATATTTTATAAATAAATAACCTCATTTATTTTATTAATTCAAAAAACGTAAGCAAAAAAAAGTTAGTTGTTTTTAATATATTGATAAAATTTAATTTTGATTTAAATAAAAATAATATGAATAGTCTTGCATTTAATTAGATAAGTTGAATTAAAAATAAATCAAAAATAAGAGAAAAAAGATAAATGGTTAGAATAAACCCTCCTTAATCCACTCTTTTTATCTTGCTTTATATATATATATATTGATGTTAACTTCAAAATTGAAAAAATTATTCAAAAAATATAGTGCATTAAAATAAATAAACTCATTTAATAAAACAAAATAAACAATATTTTATAAATAAATAACCTCATTTATTTTATTAATACAAAAAACGTAAGCAAAAAAAAATTAGTTGTTTTTAATATATTGATAAAATTTAATTTTGATTTAAATAAAAAGAATATGAATAGTCTTGCATTTAATTAGATAAGTTGAATTAAAAATAAATCAAAAATAGGAGAAAAAAGATAAATGGTTAGAATAAACCCTCCTTAATCCACTCTTTTTTATCTTGCTTTATATATATATATTGATGTTAACTTCAAAATTGAAAAAATTATTCAAAAAATATAGTGCATTAAAATAAATAAAAATAAATAAACTTATTTAATAAAACAAAAATAAACAATATTTTATAAATAAATAACCTCATTTATTTTATTAATTCAAAAACCGTAAGCAAAAAAAAATTAGTTGTTTTTAAATATATTGATAAATTTTAATTTTGATTTAAATAAAAAGAATATGAATAGTCTTGCATTTAATTAGATGAGTTGAATTAAAAATAAATCAAAAATAGGAGAAAAAAAGATAATTGGTTAGAATAAACCCTCTTTAATCCACTCTTTTTTCTCTTGCTTTATATATATATATATATATATATAGATGTTCGTTTTTAAATGGTAGTTTAAAATTATTCAAAAAATATATGCATCTTAAAATAAATAAAAATAAATAAACTCATTTAATAAAATAAAATAAACAATATTTTATAAATAAATAACCTCATTTATTTTATTAATTTTATTAATACAAAAAACGTAAGCAAAAAAAATTAGTTGTTTTTAATATATTGATAAAATTTAATTTTGATTTATATAAAAAGAATATGAATAGTCTTGCATTTAATTAGATGAGTTGAATTAAAAATAAATCAAAAATAGGAGAAAAAAGATAAATGGTTAGAATAAATAATCCTTAATCCACTCTTTTTTATCTTGCTTTATATATATATTGATATATTGATATATTGATGTTAGTTTTTAAATGGTAGTTTAAAATTATTCAAAAAATATAGTGCATTAAAATAAATAAAAATTAATAAAACAAAATAAACAATATTTTATAAATAAATAACCTCATTTATTTTATTAATTTTATTAATACAAAAAACGTAAGCAAAAAAAAATTAGTTGTTTTTAATATATTGATAAAATTTAATTTTGATTTAAATCAAAAGAATATGAATAATCTTGCATTTAATTAGATGAGTTGAATTAAAAATAAATCAAAAATAGAAGAAAAAAGATAAATGGTTAGAATAAACTCTCCTTAATCCACTCTTTTTTATCTTACTTTTTATATATATATATATATATATATATTGATGATTGATGATTAGATAACAATATTATGCTTTTCATGTCGAATACAACATTATTATAAGGATGTTATTATGTTAATATTGAAAATATGTGGTACTATGAGATAATATAAAGCGTATCTAAAATTAGGGATATTCACGGTTCGGTTTAGTTCGGTTAATAAGGAAAACGTGAACCGAACCGTATGAGACGGATATCGGGCTAACCGAACCGCGAGTAATTACACAAAACCAAACCGAAATAAGGCGGTTACCCGCAGTTCGGTTCACAGTTACCCGGATTTATATAAAAAAATCATTTATACTATAAAACAATTACACAACCACTACTAGAAAATTGAGTATTTTCAACGAAAATTTTCAAACGGAAAATGTCGTTGAAAATTTTCTATGAATTTTAAAGGGATTATTGACAAAACATGAATTTTCTACGAATTTTCAACGAATTTCCGTTGAAAATCTCTCACAAAATGCATTTTCAACCAAAAAAAATTTGACAAGACATTCCGTTGCAAATTTTTTGGTTGAAAATTCGTAGAAAATTTATGTTCTGTCAATAATTTTCTAAAATTCGTACAAAATTTTCAACCACATTTTCCGTTGAAAATTAATTTCCGTTGAAAATACTCAATTTTCTTGTAGTGAACAAATAAATAAAATTAATAAAAACGCTACAAATTAAATTAAATTTAATTGTTTAAAATCCATTTTTTGGTTAATGTCGACTCTTTTACGACTTCATACAATCAAATTTAATCATCTACCGTAATTTTTTACACCAAAACGTAAAAAACTTCACTAATTTAACTTTGGGCAAATAAATATACAAATAATAATATGAATATTAAATATTAAATATTACATATACATCATATCCGGTTCGGTTCCCCGCGGTTACCTAAAATTTAAAACCGAAACATCCCCATGATTACCCGGTTTTTTCGGTTTTTGGTTTTTTTTAATTCCGAATTTTTCGGTTATCGGTTTTTTCGGTTTCGGATCAAACGGGTTCGGCTCGATTTATCGATTTTCCGGTTTTTTGAACACCCCTATCTAAAATGTAGTAACTTTATTGTTCTTATCATATATATATATATATATATATATATATATAGAGAGAGAGAGAGAGAGAGAGAGAGAGAAAGAGAGAGAGAGAGAGAGAGAGGGGGGGGGGAGGGGGTACTGTTTTCATTTAGAAATCATTCTTATGATGCAACTTTGCAACCCACATAGATTAAAAAAATCAAGGATATAGATGCAACTAGGATATTTTTTTGTGACTAGTCAGGTATCCGTGCGCGTTGCGGTGCAAAACGTTGAAATAACAACCAAATTTCATGTTAAGTTAGTATTGTTTGTCCTTGTCAATGTTAACTTTATGAAGGCAAGGTTCTTGAGTAGCTCAGTCCACATATATGTGAATCATGCATTGACCATAAAAGTACTTTGGTATAGGGATGAGCTCGGTACCGGACCGGTACCGAACTGGTACCGAAACCGAGAGTGGAAAAAACCAACACCGACTACCGAACCGATAAGAGAAATTCGGTACCGGTTCGGTACCGGGATTTTCGGGACTAGAATCGTTTGGTACCATTTTTTGGGACGACAACCGTTTTTTACCGTTGACCATTAAACACAATAACAAAAACCAAAATCACTTAAGCAGAAACCGGATTGAAGGAGCCGATTGTGCAAGAACCGGGTTTTGGATAAATTACGGAACCGATTTTGGAGAATTGCAATAACTGAAATATGAAGAATTGCAATAAAAAACCGGTATTTGAATGGAAAATACAAGAACCGAAAATTGTAATATATTTAGAAGAATTTTCTATATAAAAAGGAAAGAGTTTGTTACCAATTCAAATAAAAAAATGACTTTTTAAATTCTTCGGTTCGGGATTTACTGGGACTAGTACCGATACCGGTACCGAAAGTACTGAATCTCGAATATCGAAAATCTTGGTACCGAACACTGAACCGGTAATGATATTCGGTACCGGTACCGGTACTGGTTCGGTACGGGACCGGTTCGGTTTCGGGATTTCGGTCCGTATGCTCATCCCTACTTTGGTGTGCATTCCAGTCTATTATATATACATCTTCCAAAAGATACTCTATAAATATCATTAGCAACTTTGGTGTTTAATAAAAGTGAAGTGTGTTGACCTAAAAAATTGTAGATCTTCCATGAATTGTAAATATGATGAACATATAGTTCCAACTCGAATAGTCACCAATGACGTTAAAGAAAGATTGAGACACATCAGATTAATAAGTTCTTAGTTAAATTGTTTCATTGGTCAAATATTTTGGATGGAATAATTCAATAACAATATTTTTAACAAACATTTATTGTTCTTGCATTTGAAAGATCGAATCATGCATTAATTTGTGATTTGTAGTTTTTACAACTTGTAATTGAAAAAAAAATGCAAAATTTATGTTTGAATAAAAATATGGTAAGAATACTCAAAAACTAAATCACTAACTATAAGACTATAAAATGTAATTTGAAATTGAAAATGATTTGATGGAAGATCTAGGAGGTTCTAAGCTTTAGGAGTTTGTACAATATCCTTAATTGGTTGTACTCTTAAAAATTCAAGACAACTTTGACCATCAACTTCAGTTTCATTTCATCACTCATGGCTTGAACTATTATATAAAGCTAAGTCACAGAGCAAAGTACATCCAACACTACTAGAAATTGAGTATTTTCAACGAAAATTTTCAACAGAAAATGTCGTTGAAAATTTTCAACAGAAAATGTCGTTGAAAATTTTCTATGAATTTTAAAGGGATTATTGACAAAACAAATTTTTTCTACGAATTTTCAACGAATTTCCGTTGAAAATCTCTCACAAAATGCATTTTCAACCAAAAACTTTTTGACGAAACATTCCGTTGAAAAATTTTTGGTTGAAAATGCATATAAGTTTGTGAGAGATTTTCAACAGAAATTCGTTGAAAATTCGTAGAAAATTTATGTTCTGTCAATAATCCTCTAAAATTCGTAGAAAATTTTCAACGACATTTTCCGTTGAAAATTAATTTCCGTTGAAAATACTCAAATTTCTAGTAGTACAAAATTCATTAATTAATCAATATGCGGTGAAATATGCAAAAAATAACCTTGGAAGGCTTTGTTTTAAACTTTGAAATGCACATAATATTTAAAAGATTAGCAAACCATTAAGTATGCAATCACAGTTACACATACATATATACTATTACACATGTCCCTTTAGGTGGATATAAGATGGAACTCATATACAAAACACATTTTAAAGCCTGTTATATACATTGACATGTTAATCTATTCAACATGTTACACATGGATTTTTTTAATTGAATTACACAGACAAAGCATTTTAATCTACAATGTGCATATGTTGGATTCATCTCAGGAAGGGGGGACATATCCAGGAATAACACACACAAAGCATTGTAGATGAGATATTTATCTGCTGTAGGAGCGGACCAATTTTCGTAAATATATATTCTTTAGAAAAAAAAAAACATTAGAAGCAAACAACAAAGCATGAAAAACATAGCACTATTTTCAAACAAGCTGCATTCTGAGAAATGATTGAAGCATTCATTTCCTACCTGATGAGAAAAAACGATAATAACAAAAGGAACATTCAAAATGTCTAGTTACTGCAATCATCAATGATGCGTGGTTATTTCTCTCCAAATTCTTAAATTGTTATGTTTCTAACGACGAACTCTGCAGTTTAGTATAAATCCATAGGGTAGGGCCCAGTCCATTAGTATAGTATAGAAGCAAATAATAAGGCAAACGATACATGACTTTGGATGGCTAAGAAACTGTTCCGTTAAAAAACAACATTTAAACTTTACACAAAAAAAACAACCTATCTTGATGTGCAAACATCTAATAACTCTGTTACCAATCAATAAATATAAAACCAAAACTTACAAATCTTAATATTAAGGGTGTAAAATAAAATTTTAAAAATACAAAGGATATAGCACAAATTAACACGTAACTATAAGGTATAAAACGTAAGTTTTAAAAATAAGATACCACGTATTTATTATATTTAACAAAATGATTAAATCTAAAAATATTCAATATTGGGCTCATTTTGAAGGTAGTGACGAGACAATTATAATGGTATAACCTGTAAAAACTAGGGGTGAGCGTGGGTCGGATCGGATCGAATCGGGTGAGAAAATGGAAAACCCGATCGGGGTTCGGGTAGGATATGGAAGCCCCGAATTTGTAATCGGGTGAATCGGGTTTTCGATGTCGGGTCTTCGATGTCGGGTCTAGGCGAGTTTCGGGTAGGATCGGTTCGGATTTTGGGTAAATCCAAAATGAAATTAGTATATATAAAGATAATATGAATTTGAATTTGCAAGCACAAGACTTCCTCTCTGTTCTAATTTGCAATTTAAGTTTTCCACATTTAGCATATATAAAGATAATAGCAATACAAATTACAAAATAAACGATAAAAAATGCGATTAAGTTTTTTAGGAAAAGTAATAAAAGAATATAATTTATATTTAGTTATTAAGAATTCGGGTTTCGGGTCGGATCGGGTGGAGGATATTAAGACCCTACCCGAACCTATATACCCGACCGAAATTTCGGACTTGGGGTATCGGATACGATCGGGTGGTTAGGGAAGACTTGTTCGGGGTTTTTTCGGATCGGTTTTTCGGGGTTTTCGGGTATGATTGGGTTTTGCTCACCCCTAGTAAAAACCGAAACGTATTATTTTAATGCATTTTAGTTTATAGACGATTATTTATGTTAATATGATTAGGGTGTAAAATTAAAAATTAAGGGACATAAGTTAAATTTAATAACTAACCCTAAGGATATAAGTTGTAATTTAAAAGTAAAAATGATTTGATCACATATGAGACGTGAGAATTTGTGAGCCTTTTGAGTTTGTACATTAAGCATAGAAAATTGTACCTCTTAAAATTCAAGATTCAAGAAATTAACTGTAATTCCTCCTTTTTAATATAGTATATATATAGGGATGGTATCCGTTGCAAACTAATCGATTTTTGCAAACTGTGTAAACTCGTCGTGAACACAATGATAAAGCACCAATTGGATATTCATGAATATTGAAAGTGTTCACGAATGGTGAAAGTGTATTCACGAATGGCAAAAGTATATTCATGAATGAGAAAACTTGCTGGAAAACTCGCCAGAGAAGACGAAGTCGTCAGAAAGTGTGTTTATGATAGGAAATTAGTAAATATTAATTTAAAAATGGTTAAATTATAAAAGGACGATGATACCCTCAATGAATTGATAAACTATTAATAAAATTAATAAAATATTAAAACAATATTATCCACATGTCTTATTTTTATTGGATAATGATGAGTTTGCATGTTTGCAAATATTGAATAGTTTGCAACGGATACCACTCCTATATATATATATATATATATATATATATATATATTGATAGGGTTAGGTTCAAATGTGAACTCAATTTTGGCTGTGAACGTGAGGACGAATCTCAGCCACACATCTTCGGTTATGGTGGACGCGATCACGGAGGATTGACGCGATTCATGGAAGGGTGGAGATTATTAAAGGAGGGGAACCAGGTCAAAGCCGCCTTTATTGACCGGATAAGTTGTGAAGAACACGATGGTTAGAATAGCTATGGACCTGGAGAAAACCTTGATTTGTGCATAACAATTTATATATAGCATCTTATCAGAAAGATAAAGAGAATGTTGCCCATCATATTGACTATTTGATTATTTTGTTATCAAGCATATATGACCAAAAATTACAAAGATTGGCTATTCATAGAAGATTGCTGGAAATGGTTTTCTTTGAAATAAAACCGATTTCTACTTCATCCTTATTAGCATTTTTCCGTTGTATTAGATCATGCGCTGTAACCAACAGTTGCAGGATTCCATTGCCCCATGTTATATCCACGACATGCCGCCTTTGAAGCTTTGTCCATGGCTTCTGTGGTAACACCATTGTTGCATATGTTTGCGAATGTTCGTGTATGTTTCATGCCATATTGAGTTAGTGATCCACAATGTGTCTCAAATATTCGAACCTTCATTAATCAAAAGTTTGACAAGTTCATAAAAAAACCAAGCAAAACCATATATGTTCAAATGAATGCAAAAGATGAAGAAGATTTTTTTACCATAGATTTAAGACATCCCCAATCATCCACAAGGGCCGATCCTTTACCTCTCACCAATCCATGTCCTTTGCCTAATAAATTGCCTTTGATCACATTGACACTACTATCCAAATGTGCTCTATGTGCTGTTATTTCCTTGATTTGCTTGAGTAGGTCCTCCTTTTGTTGTGGTTTTTCTGTTGATTTATTGTACTACATAGAACATGAAATCCACAAAAAGATTATTCCATAGTTACTTTTAGTTTCATAGATAGTTCTATCAGAAATTGGTAGCCCAATTATAATTAAAACTATGATTTTTGTTACTATACTACATAAATACCATTTTCCACATGGAATATAGATCTGCATCTCTTTGGTTGACAACACCCATGAAGTTCAAAGATTGAAATGGACTCTTGGATAATTCCATAGGAGCGGAGCCTTGATATACTGAAACAGTCTCGTCTCTTATGCTTAGAGTACCGTATTGCATCACATGAGATCCCTGATCGTTATTGGATGTCCTTTGCCTCACCTACAAACATTTTGTGAGGCTTTTGATTCAGATATGCGTTATCGCGCATTATTAGCTCTTAGACAGCCTTAAAGTTTAAATGAAGTTGGCGAAAAGGAAACCCCGATATATACCAACCTGCAAGTATTGTGTTTCCAAAGTTTCTATATTTAAATCCTCAGAGTCACTAAGAACCAAATTAAAAGCCACAAAACAGCTAGTTAGCTATCAAATCAACAAGATATATATAGTCGTTTGTGTTTCCCCTTCCCTGTTGCGATAAATTCCCTATAGAAAATAGACCACAAGAAATAAATCGGGCAAAAAAATACCTGTCTTCCATCCATGAAATACTGTATAAATCACCTAAGCAAACGTAGAACTCCGGAGGTAGGGGAGGGTTCATACCAGGACAATATGTGGCCCAACTATTTTCGTCCGGATTAGCTGCAGTTGTCACATAAATGTTCAAATCTTCCGGCAACAAACCTTCGAAAATACTTCCACTTTCACATGATTCTACATATATGACCTACATAACACAAAAATGATTCTTTCAATGTCATCATCGATGAATCCCACATCAATTAGACACGAACCTCCAAATCTGTATATACATATGTAAAAACTTCACTTCTTTCTAAAAAGACTTACAGAAAAAATTCAAAAAGGTTTCACATATCATAACACGATGATCAAGATTTTGTTGTTTTAAAGACTGCAAAGCCACACAAAAGAACTCACTAATGTAAATGACAGTGATCTGATTGAAGAAAACAAAAGCAACTTATGAAGGCAATATATGTATATATATATATATAAATGTTGCAGAGAAAATAAACACAAAAGCTTTCTGCCAAAAAGTTATATTTATTCAAGAAGGAAGTGGCTATTTATAGCCTTACACCATACCTAATAGCAATAATAAAAAAAAAGGTCCTACCTACTCTTCCTAAAGAAGAGGAACTACCTAATGACCAACTCTCTCAACGTGCATATCATGGAATTCGGTCAAACAAGAAGACCAATTCTAACTATTAATTATTAATTAAACATAACCAATAAAGCATAAAGAATTATTAATTTAAAACTCAAGCCATGCATGCATACATGAACATGGTTGATAACTGATTAAACCCAACAGATTTGTCTTTCTTACCATCTCGTCATAGGTGCCACTCGCATGCTTTGTTTTCAAAACGTTGATGAAATCATTTGCGAATATGACAGGCATGGCCGGCATCCCTATTGTAATTTGCACAATACTTATGTTAATAAATAACGATTTAATGTTTTGATTTTCAACGATCTACAAAAGCAAATTAATCAAAAGGCAGAAACACGATACCAAGAACTCCAGGACCACCATGATCGGCGTAAAATACAAAGATTTTATCATTAGGCATGCTCGCTACAACTTTCCCGCTTCCACCTTTCACAGCTGTTTCGTCGCCAAGAAGAACGGCATAGAAATTGGCTGCGTTTACACTTCCACCCGTATAATCCTAAAATGAGTTTAATGGATGTTTTAGAAATCATCTTAGTTTGCTTCAATTCAATGGGTTAACTTATGCATTTTGTGTCTGTTTATAAGGTTGTTTATGTGTCCTCTGATAGCACTTAACGATATTTGAGAGAGAAAGTATATAATGTTTAAAAGCAATGAAATCGAAGAAGTCAGAATTGGAGGGATAGTTAAAACACTGGATCTTCAAATTGGGATCGAGATTTTTAATAAAAGTTGACTGCAAAAAAATCTTTAAATCCATATCCGAAACGGAAAAAAGGACAAGCGAAAATAAAAAATATTCTCTATCACTCTTATATGGACAAATCACCAGAATTTATTTTTATAAAAGAGAAAACGCGTCATTCATTGTTTTTAACTTATTTGTTAATTATAATTTAATAAAAACTTCTTTTTGAAAGTTTGTTTAAAAATGTGTTGGAGCATAAAATAATTTAATACTATATAATACGAAGGAGTTTTAAATATAACTCGTGTAATCTAAATCAAAATTTGGCTATTGATTTTATTTATTTCGAAATTTAAAAATGGTTATTAAATTAGTTCAATATGTGGTTGAGAGTAAAGTTAGGGATCGATTTAGTCCACACAAGGTTGAAATTGTTTTATATTGTTTATAAAAATGATATGATTTGTAAACTCCTTTCATATAGTTAATGTAAAATCTCCAAAATAACAATATGTTACGTATGAATGTGTATTTATTTACTTATTTATTTTAAAGAAATTATTGACAAACTAATGAAGAGGTTGTTAGATTACCTTTGGCACACCGGCATAGACATCCGAGCCGCCGGGATTGTTAATTATGACGCCTGGCCTTGGGTTAAGTTCGTTATTGGCAATGTCATCGTACATGAACACGATTATATTTTCATCCTTTAATCCACCCCGTTTCAGTATTTGATACGCATGGCAAACGTCCGCCTAGATTGATAGCACATATAAGACGATGCATTATATTCATTTGGATCATTCTAACACATATTTACAACCGATTATCTTTAGTAAACGTGCAAATTCATTTAGCTTGCACGCCCTGATCACAACTAGTAATTAAACATAAAAAGGGGAATGTTTACCTGATGACGATAATTAACGTACTCATTTGAACCGGCTACTAAGACTGCCCATATCGTGCTATCTTCTTGTAAATGATGCTTAAACATATTAAACAAACTAGGCCGGTTAGCTTCGGAGAAATGAACCACAAGCACAACTAGTAGTAACAAGTTGAGTTGGAAAACCATTGACCTATGTGCCATTTTGATCGAATCGAAGACTAATGATTCAATGAAATTGGAATGGTTGCATATCTGTATAACTATACACATATATATGAAGGGAAGAGAGAGAGAGAGAGAGAGAGAGAGAGAGAGAGAGAGAGAGAGAGAGAGAGAGAGAGAGAGAGAGAGAGAGAGAGAGAGAGAGAGAGAGAGAGAGAGAGAGAGAGAGAGAGAGAGAGAGAGAGAGTTAAATGCACATTTTTTTCTAGAAAAACAATTAATGTATATTCTCTATCTTGAAAGTAAATTTTAGAGATAAATCACAAATTTGAATTTTAGTAAATTGATTTCGGATATTATAATAGTCAGCTTTTATAAAAAAATATTTTAAATTTATATAATATTTTTATTTTAGATTATGTTGAATTTGTCATACACTTTCAATAGATTTTACAAAAAGTACGAATGAGATAAATATTTTATAGGACTTCAGTTTATAAGACTAAACTATAAAACATCATACTAAAATTGTTATAATAAATTTATGGAACGTTTGAACAAGTTAAAATGTTTTTTTAAATAAATTTTCGTATTTTCTTTTTTATAAAACAGCTTTAAAAAGTGTGGTATGAACTCATTTATTTATAAAGCATCGTATCTAAAAGTGTTACAATCGTTTTATTGAATGTTTTTGAAAATTTCAAGAAGTTTTTAGAATGTTTTTTTAAATAAAGTTTTATATTAACTATTTAATGAAATATCGTATTAGGACACTTAATAATTTTAGACGTCCTATAAACCTAATATTATTGTAATGAAACTATTAACATTTTTTTTCATCAAAATAAAATCTCAAATAAGAGGGTTTTTGATTTATCAACTAAATATTTATTAACATTATTTATATTCTCCAACACATCCATTTGTTATTGCTAAAAAAAAACAATTCCAAATTACTCCCTTGTACTAGATTCTTCAATGATGAATCTATTCTGATAACCTATATTATACATACATAGATACATACAGGTAAGAATAAATGAAAATATAAATACAACAAACAATATATAAAATTTTACACATCATTTGTATATAGAAGGAGCTTCATGCGAGAACGATATCTTTTAACGAGAAAATGAGGACAATTATTAGCCAATCATTTTGTACATGAAATTTTTCATGTACAAAATCACATATGATTCACGTACAAAATCATATATGATTAGCCGCGACTCCCGCAACTTGTTTGCGGGAAAAGTCGTCCGTGTCCTTTTTGATGATTATAAAATCACATATGATTTTGTACATAAAATCATATGTGATTTTGTACATGAAAAATTTCATGTACAAAATGATTGGTCGAGGATCGTCATCGTATTCTCGTAAATTGATATCGTCCTCGTATGAACCCACCCCCTATATATATATAGAGAGAGAGGAAGGTTCAAATGAGAAATTTGCATTTTTAAATGAACAAAGGGACTATTGTGGATCACATATGATGTGGGTCCCACATGATATTAAATCATTTATGATTTAATATTATGTGGGACCCACATCATATGTGGTCCCAAATGAGTTCATTTGTTTCTTTAAATTGGTAGTGTTCTCATATAATCCCTCCCCTATATATATATATATAGGGAGGTTCAGGAAAAAACGCTAAAAAAGAGAAAACTGAAGAACACCCTAAGAATCCGCCATCTGGACGGTATTTTTTTTTCTATGCATATATATGCATTAGTGCATATGCACAAATGCATGTTACCGATATGTATTAATGCATACCGTCCACATGGAAGCCACCCAGGTTGTTCTTCGATTTTCTCTTTTTTAGCGTTTTCCCTTGAACCTCACTCATACATATATAATAATATATATAGGCCCTTTAATTGTTAACTCAATTAATTGTGTTAACTTTGTTAACTGGGCATTTTTCTCTTTTTGATTATTAATATCATATTCTTTATATATATCTTGTTCACTTAATTATTTCATTCTTTAATTATCACATTCTTTGATTATCTCATTCACTTAAATGTTCACCTATAAAATTTCTGATTTCACCGATGAAATTGTTTAAACTTTCTTAGTTATCTCATTCTTTCTGATTTCACCTATGCACTATAAATAAAAATCATTTTTTCAATTTGATTATATGTTTTAACTTATAAACTTTAAATAAAAATCATTGTTTCATTTTCTGATTTCACTAATGATATTTGATTATCAGGTTTCACCTATATATTTTAATAAAAATTATTGTCTCATTTTCTGGAACCTGTGAATTTCATATAAAAATCAGCGATTCACTTTCAAGTTCACCTATTAAGTTTTTAATTTTATCTTTAAACAAAAATCATATAAATATTATTAAAAATATTCATTATTTTCCAAAAATAAAATATGATTTCTTCCAAAAATAATATATACATATTATTGATTATCTTCCAAAAATAAAATATAATAATTTGTTCAAAAGTTGTCCTTCATTTAATATCATTTCTTTCGTTTTCTTTTTTAATCAGATTATAATTTTCATTTAATTACAACCGTTGATTAAAATAATGAAAAGATTAGAGCGGTTAACAAAGTTAACACAATTAATTGAGTTAACAACTGAAGGGCTTATATATATACATATTTATATAGAGAAAGGTTCAAATGAGAACTTTGTAAATTTAAAGGAACAAAGGAACACCTTGTGGACCACATATGATGTGGGTCCCACTTATTAAAAAATCATATATATATATATATATATATATATAGAGAGAGAGAGAGAGAGAGAGAGAGAGAAAGATGTTCATGCGATGACGGTGACAATTTACGAGATTGTGAGGACAATCTTCAGCTAATCATTTTGTACATGAAATTTTTCATGTACTAAATCACATATTATTCATGTACAAAATCATATATGATTCACTTACAAAATCATATATGATTAGCTGTGACTTTTGCCGCGACTTAGCCGAGGGAAAAAGTTGTCCGCGTCCCTTTTGATGCTAGTACAATATCACATATGATTTTGTATATGAAACTGCAGCTTTGTTGCCCCCCCTAAAGACATGAGAGAATTTCGATAAAGAAAAATGTCCTTTCCCAGCAAGCACAACTCACTAGCATGATCCTAAGAAAGCCACACTGGGATTTTGAAAAATTTCATGTACAAAATTATTGGTTGAGGATTGTTTTCGTATTCTCGAAAATTGTTACCGTTCTCGCATGAACCCGCCTCTATATGTATATAACATTAGAAAGTGGTTCATGTGAAAACGGTAACAGTTTACGAGAATGCGAGGACAATCCTCAGCCAATCATTTTGTACATGAAAATTTTCATGTACAAAATCACATATGATTAATGTACAAAATCACATATGATTCACGTACAAAATCATATATGATTAGCCTCGACTTTTTCCATGACTTAGCCCACGGAAAAAGGCGGGTTCATACGAGAACGCTAACTATTTACGAGAAACGGTTTTCATGTACAAAATCATGTGATTTTGTAATAACTGTAGCGGACGACTTTTGGGACCACTTAAGTCGCATGGGAAAAGTCGTCCAGATCATATATTATTGTGTACAAAATCACATATGATTTTGTACATGAAAAAAATTTCATGTACAAGAGCCTATTATTCTCGTAAATTGTTGTCATTCTCGCATGAACCCGACTCTATAACATTATTGATACATACGTAATATTATATATTTAATAGAATAATATATATATAGGACATAAAATCCATTAATTAAAAAATATAAAAATAAAAAATGGAAATAATTTCAGAAATTAAGATAATCATCACTTTAAATTGAATGAACTTTTAAAAATCTCTTTTTAATGTATTAACTTTTTATTTTTAATTAATTCATATTTTTTTATCAACTTCTGTGTAAAAAAATAAATCCTTGATAAAGTTTTGATTAAACTTTTTTACAATTTTCATAAAATATCAATGTGATGTCCACAATTAGTTCATATGTAATATTTGTAGATATTTTTGTTAATCATATATGATTATGTATATTTATATTTATAATTTTTTTTGTAATGTAAATATTATCACATGTTATTATATGTGATATGGATAAAAATTCACACTTAATCATATATGATACATAATATATCATATGTTAAATGAATATAATCAAATGTGATTCAAAACGTGAATCCAAAAATTGGTGAAAAAAATAATAAATTATTTAGTATAATTAATGATTATGGATATTACATTTGATATTTGATGAAAAGTTTAATTTTTTTGATAATAGAAACATTATTTGGATGGAATTTCAGTTACTTTAAAAAAATCAACTATTTAAAAAAAGTAAACTACGATTTTCATTCTTATGGTTTGATGTTAATAATGATTTCCGTCCTTATGGTTTAAGAACTACTTTTTTGTCTCTATAGTTTGTATTTTTTTCCTTTTAGTTTCTTAAATCAATTAAATTAAATTTCAACCATTAAATCAAGTATCTTTATGTCTTTTCTTATTATATTTAATTGTCTATAAAAAATTATTTAATATTTGATTTAAAATAATAAAAATATATTACATTATTTATATTATCCTATTATATTTTATATTATATATATATTATAAAACATGATAACAAGTTATTATTAAAATATACAAGATTTTAAAACTACACTAATATTAAAAATTAAATCATTTTAAAAAATTTAAATTACACTTTATACTCTTTTAAAGTATATTTTTTACAAATTATCAATACCTTTAAAATAAACTTAATATTGAATATTTCAGAATTTAATAATATTATAAAATATCATAAGTTTGATTTTTTATTTAAGTTTGAAATAGAGAAGTGCTAATGACACCTTTTAATAGGGTGTGCACGAAATTTGTTGTACTTTTATAGCCTTAAAAATGTAAAAAGTTGGTTTTAATGTAATGTGTGTAAGGAGGAATTCAGTTGGTAGGGTGTCATTAGCAACATATAAGGGTGTCATTAGTCCCCCCATTTGAAATAATATTTAGCTTTGAGTTATTTCTTTGGATTTGAAATAAAATTTACATTTATGTTCTATTGCTTTTATAAATGCACTTGTATTTTAACTTTAAATGTGCGTTTAGCATGAAATAAACTTAATACACTTTATTTGTAAAAAAATGTGCGTTTAGCATGATAAGTTGTACCTCTTAATTTTAACAAGTTTTCTTAACATTCTTTATAAAATAGTATGCATATATATATATATAGGATCCTTCAAGTGTTAATTCAATTATTTGTGTTAACCGTGTTAACTCATCGTTCACTGGTGTACACCATGCTCGTTCACTGGTGAACACGATGCTCGTATACTGACGAATGGTGTTCACCAGTGAACGAGCATGCATGTAAGGAAACATTCGTTCACTGATGAATGGTGTTTCACCAATGAACGAGTATGGTGTTCACCAGTGAACGATGGGTTAACACGGTTAACACAAATTATTGGGTTAACACTTGAAAGGGCCTCTCTCTCTATATATATACATACATATATATATATATATAGAGAGAGAGAGAGAGAGAGAAAAGTTAAGAGTAAAACACTAAAAAAACTATTAAACTAAAAAACATCATGGGAGCCCTCCGTTCGGACGGTATGCACAAATTCATATAAACAATTGAAACTGTTTTTTTCTATGTACCGATGCATATATATATATATATATATATATATATTCATTAGTGCATATGCACAAATACATGTTACAAATTACCAGTATACCTTTGTACATATCATCTAGATGTATGGAGGACTCTCAGGGTGTTCTATAGTTTTTTTTAACGTTTCCTCTGAACCTGACTCTATATATATATACAATTAGAAGAAGAGAACGGAAAATTCCACCATCTTTGAATTTTACCCCATATCTCCTTTACCCGACAGCACCCGAAGATAATGTGATTCACCGTCTGTGTCTTGCTACTGCAATACGGACAAAGGATGTTATCCATATCGATTCCAATCCGATGTAACCTGTCTTTAGTAGGGATGCAATTAAGAATTGCCCTCCAAAAAAAGATATTGATCTTCGTTGGAACAAGTTTATTCCATCGGGTTTTAAAAGGGTCGATACGAAGTTTTAGCCTCTCATATTCGTCTCTCATTGATTTCACCGAATAAATCCCGCCCGCCTTAAGAATCCATCTCCACTTATCTTCATTGTTTGTAAGAATTGTGTTTCCACCAATCTATGTGTTCAACTGTATTTTATATATGTATATACCGTTCGCCACATGTAATAGAGATCCGCGTCTCTTTGGTCGACAACACCCATGGGTTCAAAAGATCGAGCTGATATCTTGAATAAGAACTGAGGAGGGGAACCATGAAATTCTGAAACAGTTTCTTTGTTTATGCTTAGATCACCATATTGCATCACCTGAGATCCTTGGGAGGAGTGGTTATTGTAAGTCCTAAATTTCACCTGCAAGCATTTTGTGTAATTTTGATTCAGATACTTGTGATCTTAATAATTAAGCTCTAAAAAATCCTTAGAGATTATATATGAAGAGAATAAAAAAGAAAACCTACAAGTATTGTTGTCTCAAAGTCTCATTACGCAAATCTTCCGTGTGACTAGGAGCCAAAATTCACGGAAAAGGATGGTTGGTGACTAGATCAACACGGTTCATTAAGTACTACGAAACGAAAATCATTTGAGTTGCTCTAAACTTATTATAGAAATACTGTATAAGTCACCTACGCAAGTATCCCGTAGGTGGGGGATAATACATAAACCTTTTTTGGTGCTTGTTCAATCCATTTTTGGAGTATGCTGTTGACATAAACCTTCTAAGGACACGACCCTACTTACTACTATACTGTCGCGAACCACATGTGTACTAAGTTAATAAGCATTTTATACTTATTATTTGTCGGACTAACACCCATCAACTATTTTGATTGGCTTAGGCTTCAAAAACTATTATGTGTTCTAAAATGAACATAGCCCTTTTTACATACACGTATACCCAAAAACATTTTAAAAATATTGAAGTTTTGGATTAGTCACTGTTTTTTTATTAACCTGGATATCCAACCCGCTATACGAGCCGACTAATCTCAATGCAACCGTCCGCTTCACGGGTAGCCCAGAGTCGTCACCGCATTTAAACCTCCGTGGCCACACGAGATTTTTTTTATTAGTCACCGTTGTTAGTTGTTACCATCAGTTGGAGGATTGATTACTTAAGGTCCAGTTAAATTATAGCCAATGGCAAAAATCCCCAGACCCGTTAGGACCGGTTATCGACCCAGTTAAAACTCGGGTTTGTACATTTATAACAATTTGTATATAGCACCTTATCTAAACAATAAAAAGCACCCTTGCACTTTTGCACATCATATTGATCACAATTTAGATGCCTTCGAATTTTTTTATCAAGAATGATCAATTACAAAGATTGGTTTATGCAGCCAAAGTTCATTTTGTTTAACTTATAATTAGGTCTCGCATGGTGTTAATATATATATATATATATATATAGATCAAGCGCTGTAACCAACAATTGCAGGATTCCATTGCCCCATGTTATATTTGCTACACGCCATCTTTGAAGCTTTCTCCATGCCTTCTGTGGTAACGCCGTTGTTGCATAGGTTTGCGAATGTTCGTGTATGTTTCATGCCATACTGAGTTAATGATCCGCAATGTGTCTCAAATGTTCGAACCTTCATCAATCAAAAGTTCAAAAAAAGTTAATAAACAAGAAAAAGGAAAAGCAAAACCATAAATAAAATGAATGTGTGAAAGATCAAGTTTTTAGTACCATAGATTTAAGACATTTCCAATCATCTACAAGGGCTGCTCCTTCACTTCTAACTGATTCATGTCCCTTGCCTAATAAATAACCTTTGATCACATCGACACTGCGATCTAAATGTGCCCTATGTGCCGTTATTTCGTTGATTTCCTTGAGTAATTCATCCTTCTGTTCTGCTTCTAATTTTGTTGATATCTCGTACTGCAGAACATGAAATTCACACAAAAGATGTTCGATAGTTTACTTTTAGTTTTGGTACTGGTTCTATCCGCAATTGGAAGAAAAAATTAAAATTACTTAGAACTATATATGATTTCTTATGGGCATTGTGTATGAATTCAACTATACTATGTACATACCGTTTGCCACATGGAATAGAGATCCGCGTCTCTTTGGTCAACAACACCCATGGGTTCAAAAGATTGAACTGAATTTGTGTTCGAGTTCCAAGGTAACGAACCTTGATATTCCGAGACAGTTTCATCACTTATATGTAGAGTACCATATTGCATCACTTGAGATCCGTGAGAGGAATGGTTATTGTAAGTCCTGAGCTTTACCTGCAGACATTTTGTGTGATTTTGATTTAGATACTTGTGATCTTAATAATTTGTAAGCTCTCAAAAAGCTTTAGAGATTAAATAAAAAAAATTAAAAGAAACTCCTGATACCAACCTTCAAGTATTGTTGTCTCAAAGTCTCATTACGCAAATCTTCCGATTCACTAAGAGCCAAAAAGTCACAAAAAAGGATAGTAAGTGACTAGATCAACAGGCCTTCAACAAGTACTACAAATCGAAAGTCATTTGGGTTGCTGTAAAATTGTTAAATTAAGTAAATACTTCATTAAAACTAGACTTGGTAAAATATACCTGTCTTCCATCCATGAAATACTGTATAAGTCACCTAAGCAAACGCCAAATCCCGTAGGCGGGGGAGTTCTTGTACCGGGACAATACGTGGTCCAACTAGTTTGGTAAATATTTGTTGAAGTCGTCACATAAATGTTCCAATCCTTAGGCAACATACCTTGGAAAATACTTCCGCTGTGACTTGATTCAACGTATATGACCTACTTCAAATCATTCAATCATTAAAAGTGGTTGGTTAGTTTGCACCTTGCAAACTGTTTGTCTTCTTTATGTTTGCTGTCAAAAATTGGGTGGTTGGGTTCATGGTTTGACTCCTCTGTTTTTGCTTTTGGTTTTCTAATGTGGTAACCTACTTTGATTGTAAATTGTGGTAATTCCAGTTGTTGGCATTTGCAGTTCAAAAAATTATCACGATTGATTGTGTTAAAGTCTCATATCGACTAGACTAGACACAGAATGATCGGCTCGCTTAAACATACATACATACACACATATACATATACATACATATAGGTGTGTGTGTTCCATTGGGAACCTCTAATTGGTTGAAACCCCGAGGAGCCAACTATTCATGATGAGTAACAATGAGTAATCATATATTTTCATTACTCATGATTTTATGCATTTTTATATCATAAATATCATGTATTTTTATTAATTTTTTTAATCAATATCTATCACAACATTTATCATGAATAATTTTCATTATCTAGTGTGATTCATCATGAAATAGTTGGTCCATCGGATTCTCAACGAATCTCTAATTTTCAAATGCGCAAACACCTTTTGAATATAGTAAAAAAGTGTAAAATGGTGGTGTTCTAGCTTAAACACACACACATACATATATAACAGTTATGGTTAGAAAGTGAGAATACTTCATAGCCTTTTGATGAGTTAACTTTAATCTAACTTAATTTTATTCAACTACTTTCAGCACCTTCAATTACATTCATCTATCTTCAACTACATTTTTTCTTCCAATCTATTCACTTTTAATTCAGTTTCATAAAATTTTAAATTAATTTAAACACTTTCATATGCATTAATTTGTTAAAGTTTCGGAGCACGGTGATAAAAATTAGTAAATAAAGGTAGTTGAATGTAGATGAAAGTATATGAATGTATATGAAGTTTCGTTCTCACTTTCTCACTATAACTCTTATTCTTGCGGATATGTGTACCGTGTGAACTAATCTTCTCGCAAGAAGGAATCTTCTATAGAAATATTATATTTCCTAACAATAAATTAATCTAGACAAAGTATGTCTTTTGCTTACCATTTCACTATAGGTACGGCTCGCATGCTTAAATTTCAAAACTTGGATGAAATCGTCTGCATATAGGAAAGGCATATTCGGCATCCCTATGGGGATTTAACATGGTAATATATCATGTTAGTAAATCACAATTTAATTTTTCATTTATCAACAAAGTTAAGCAAATTGAAGGCGGAAAAAAGATACCAAGAACTCCAGGGCCACCATGATCAACATAATATATGAAGATTTTATCGTTAGGTTTACTTGCTACAACTTTCCCGCTTCCACCTTGCACACCTTCTTTGTTGCCAAGAAGCACAGCGTGGAAATTGACTGCCGACACACTTTCACCCGTATAATCCTAACATGATTTCAATGCCCAATTTAAAAATCATTAATGTTGTTTGATTCAATTAGATAAATTTTAATTGATGCATTTGGTGTATCTGGTTTAATGTTTATATCATTTGGCAACTTCTAAAAACTATAATTGACATAAAAACTAAAAACATTTTCAATAGAATCTTGAAAATGAAGCATCTATATATTTTATATTTTATAAAGGTTGTTTCAATCATCCTCCAAAATGGAGAAGAGAAGGTGAAAGAAAATTCTTCATATTTTTTATAGTTCCCAAAATTTATTTTTAAAAAGAGAGAAAGTGCATTAATTCTTTTAAATCTTTTTGAAGAAATATATAAATATAAGTTTATTTTTTCTTTTTGAATAAGGGTGAATGAATGAATACGAATGTGCAAAAAAAATTGGAAAATTGCAATTTTATATAAATAGTTTATTTAAAAGATTAATGGGTATTAAATGTATTTTTTTAAATAGTATAACTAGTGCTAGATATTTTTGTAAGTTTTTTATTAAAACTTTGAATTTTCTTTCTTTGTTTGCGAGATTTAATTTATAGAATAACTATCGAAGATGTTCTTACGATATTTGTGATAAGAATATTTAAAAACATGAAATAAACTAAGTATGATTTAAAGTGATAGTTTTTATTTAAAAATTAAAGGAATAGTTAGTGTACCATTGGCACATCGGCATACACATCTGGGCCGCTGGGATTGTTAATTATGATACCAGGGATTGGGTTTAATGGATTATCGGCAATATCATCGTACATGAACACGATTATATTTTCATCGTTCAATCCTCCTCTTTTCAGTATTTGATACGCATGACAAACACTTGCCTGAATTGATACACATATAAGATGATATATCAATATATTCATTTAGGTCATCTTAACACATATTTATGACAACACAAAACTAAACTTGTGAACGAAAAATAGGAGCAATGATCACCTGATGACGATAATTAAAGTATCCTTTCGATCCAGCTATTAGAACCGCCCATGTCGTGCCAATATCTTCTGTTGATTGATCCTTAGTCGAACCAAACAAATTAGAACTAGGTCGACTAGCTTCAGAGAACACAAGAACAATTAGTATCAAGTAAAGTTGGAAAATCATTGGCCAATGTGCCATGTCGATAGAATGGGGAAGATCTAATGTTGAATCAATATTAGTTGAAATTGGTTTCAACGACTTGTATCCCACCAATTATATAGTAAAAATATTTAACGCATTTAATATCTCATTTAACTTTTAAATAAAGAAAATGAAAAAAAAATGTAACGGTATATTTTTTTCTCATTATTTAATAAATATAGTTAATGCATTTGATATCCCAACAAATCTATAAATAAAGAAAAAAACTGCTTATAAATAAATTTGAAAGAAAATAATGACGATTTTTTAACATATAGTAAAAAAATTAATGCATTTAATAAATAATCTTTTTTGTTGAAAAACACATAAAGGAATAAACAAATATCAAATTAATATATTTTCCAAAAAACCTAATTAATAAGTTCCTATAAAAAGTAATTACCTAGCTAGTACTTAATAATAGATTTATTTTCAGACATTTATTTTATTGGGTTTTCATCTTATTATTACTAGGTTCCAAACCCCTTAAAAATGATGTGTTCTAGGTTTATTGGATTAGTGATAATTTTTTGGCTCTTCGTCCATGACATCCAAAATGATCATTGGACCGATCTTGATGGGGTGGATTATAAAACAAACCATTATACTCCCTTGTCGATTAATTAGCCAACGATATTTTGTTTTAGAAGTCGTTTATCAAATACTTACTGAGTAAGCGGTTACCAATAAGAGTTATCACCACCAATTATCTTATCTAGTAACAATCTCGGCCATGAAAATGGATTGTTTGTAAGCTTTTTTACTCGGTAAACGCTAACCGGATAAAAGTTTTTTCCCTTACTAATTACCTGATAAGAACCCCGTTTCTGTCATGCCTATTACTAAATAAGATTCTCGATTATTAATATACTAAACTTATAGAGTAAATGACTTGGTAATTAACGTTTGATAATCGAACCCTTACTTTACCTAGCTAACATGCTTCACTCATGAGAGTTAGTAAGAAAAAACAACCATAAAAGTATATGGTTCACTCATGAGAGTTGGTAAGAGAAAAGAACAATAAAATCAGGGCCGGAACACGATCGTTATAATCTGGGGGGCCGAAATATAATATTACAAAAATTCAGAGATCCAAATAATCATACGCACGTAGCTTGTTTATTGTTCGGTTTTCTACGTTATAATATTAAATTTTAAAAAAATTGGTTAGTGTAAGATTAAGGGGTTGTTTACCAAAGCGTTTGCTCGGTAAGAGCGATGGTAAAAACCAAAAGTCTTACCCGGTAAGTAAAGGTTAGGATTCTTATCCGGTTAGAGCTTACCGGGTAACTTGTTGCATATGATGTCGTTTTGATGGAGTAAAAATCTTATCCAACAAAGTAAGTGATTGTTAACTTACTACTAAGCATTTTCAAGATAAGTGTTTGGATAAATAATCCCTAATACTCAGAAACTTTAAACTATTAACCGAAAATACTAATATAGATTTGTTATGTTTTTGTATTATTATAAACCAATAAAATAACCCTTAGATTAGTAATATAACACTATATACCGACTTAAATATTATTTCTTTATATCATTCAAAAACTAATTTTTATATATAATTGATACTAATGATTTAAAATGTAGTGGTAGAAAATGACAAAATGAAAAGTGCAAGGGAATGATGGAAAAATGACAAAATGAAAAAGTGTAGAGAATAGACTTGAAAAATCTTTATGTATAATATATTAATGATTTAATATGTAATGGGTTGGAAAAATGACAAAATAGAAAAGAAAAAGAAGAACTGCAAAGGAAAGGACTCAAAACCCTGACCTCAAGCAGGAGGTCACAAAGTAATAACCAACTGAGCTGGCCATCAGATATGTCCATCAGATATGTTTTAGTAGTTATGCGATATTTAACTAAACAAGCGGGGAGGCCATGGCCCCTATAAGTTTCTATGGGGCTCCGCCTCTGCATAAAATTATACTGAACTTGGTTCTAAAAGTATTGTTGGGATTTAAGCAAGAGTGACATAGTTTTTGACTACGGTTTTCGACTGGTTTTAGCATACATGTAATTCTAAATTCTTGTAACAAATCATTTATTATTATTGTAATTATAATTTTTTCTATGTAAAAGGAATAAATAAATATCAAATTAAAAACAATAAAATAATTATTTTTCATATAATATGTTTAATTTAATAATTATTTAAAATAAATAAAAATATGATTATCTTAATTTTATTGATAGAACTGATAAGATGTGTGATTTTGAAATAAATAAAAATATGATAAAGGATTTTTTTTCCCCACAATTGTTACACATGTAAATTAAGCATACATATAAATTATGTCACTCTAAATCAAATGGGAATAATAGACAAAAAAAATCGGTCGGAAATATTTTGTTCTTCAAAGATTTTCAAAAACAAGCTCTTTATGATAATAATTTAGTCAAACATTCGGGTTTTCGATGGATTTTAAACAGCAAAAATTCATGGAAAAGTCAATGAAAATTGCAATGGAATTTTCGACATAACTTGCTCAATTCTATGACCATTTGGTAGGATCTTCAACGAAATTTATAGGGTACTTTTAGAGATATTTTCGACGGAAATATTTTTCATGAGAGTTCCTTTTGAGAAACTTCCGAAGGAAATTTTAGTGGGATTTTCTATGGATTTTAATTTTTGAGAGATTTTCGATAGGATGTATATATATAGGATTTTTGATGAATTAATTTTTCATGGGATTTTGGATGGAACCTAGTCAACCATGGTTTGACCATCTTTTGACATACTTTCATGAGATTTTTTTTAAAAAATTGTAAGTATTTTCTAAAATAATAAAGTTTAAAATACGTATTTTCTAGTATATACTGTATACATGTATTTAAAACTATAAATAGAGCAATCTAAATTTGTCCATAAGCACAATCTACCTAACTAAAAATGGGAATAGGGAGGGGGAGGGGGAAGGGGTAGGGCCAACAGAATGAATCTGGCGACATGCCCCATCACTCCCACGCTACTAGAAAATTGAGTATTTTCAAAGGAAATTTTCAACGGAAAATGTCGTTGAAAATTTTCTACGAATTTTAGAGAGATTATTGTCAGAACATAATTTTTTTACGAATTTTCAACGAATTTCCGTTGAAAACCTCTCACAAACATGCATTTTCAACCAAACAAATTTTAACGAGACATTCCGTTGAAAATTTTTTGGTTGAAAATGCATGTTTGTGAGAGGTTTTCAACGGAAATTCATTGAAAATTCGTAAAAAAATTATATTCTGTCAATAATCCCTCTAAAATTCGTAGAAAATTTTCAACGACATTTTCCGTTGAAAATACTCAAATTTCTAGTAGTGCCATGACCCCATCCTATCCATAACATTTAGTTGGAGTTTATGAACCCACCATTGGAGATGCTGTTAGTTTAATCTCTCTCACAATATCGAAACCCCCCACCCCCTTCTATTTATTGCTTTCAAATACTTGTGTCCATGGTTGACATAAACCTTTTAAGGACACGACCCTGCTTACTACTATATTGTCGTGAACCACTCAACCACATGTGTAATAAGTTAATAAGCATTTTATACTTAGGTGGGGCTTGTTTTTCAAGAGGTGCTGAAAGCAATCTGAAGTCTGATTTCAGTTATGAAATGGTTATGAAACGTCTAAATAAATGAGGCATAAGTGGTGATTAAGAGCTTAAGATGAAAAAACAAACAAGACTTATTATTTGTGGGACTCTAACACCCATCAACTATGATTGGCTTATGCTTCAAAACTATTTGTGTTCTCAAATGAACATAGCCCTTTACATACACATATACCTAATAACATTTTCCAAAAAAATTGAACTTGTGGATTAATCATGGTAGTTACCATCAGTTGGAGATTGATTACTTAATTAAGGTCCAGTTATACCCATTGGGCAAAAGGCCCCAGACCCGTTAGTACATTAATAACAATTTGTATATTGCACCTTATCTAAACAATAAAGAAAAACCCTTGCACTACTGCACATCATATTGATCACAATTTAAATGCCATTGATTCTTTTGTCAAGCATGATCAATTACAAAGATTGGTTTGTGCAACCAAAAAGCATGCTGTTTAACTTAATTATAATTAGGTCTCTTTTTTTTGGACCGCAATTATAATTAGGTCTCAACTAGTTTTACAATTACTGCAAATGAAACAACTTTGAATTAAATAAAAACGCTTTCTTCCTATATATATATATATATATATAGATCAAGCGCTGTAACCAACAATTGCAGGATTACATTGACCCATGTTATATTGGCTACACGCGGTCTTTGAAGCTTTGTCCATGGCTTCTGTGGTAACACCGTTGTTGCATAGGTTTGCGAATGTTCGTGTATGTTTCATGCCATACTGAGTTAATGATCCGCAATGTGTCTCAAATGTTCGAACCTTCATCAATCAAAAGTTCAAAAAAGTTAATAAAGAAAAGCAAAACCATAAATAAAATGAATGTGTGAAAGATCAAGTTTTTAGTACCATAGATTTAAGACATTTCCAATCATCTACAAGGGCTGCTCCTTCGCTTCTAACTGATTCATGTCTCTTGCCTAATAAATAGCCTTTGATCACATCGACACTGCTATCTAAATGTGCCCTATGTGCCGTTATTTCGTTGATTTCCTTGAGTAATTCATCCTTCTGTTGTGTTTCTAATTTTGTTGATATCTTGTACTGCAGAACATGAAATTCACGCAAAAGATATTCGATAGGTTACTTGTAGTTTTGCTACTAGTTCTATCCGCAATTGATTATAATTAATTAGAAATAGGCATCATATCGTGTATGAATTCAACTATACTATGTACATACCGTTTGCCACATAGAATAGAGATCCGCGTCTCTTTGGTCGACAACACCCAGGGGTTCAAAAGATTGAACTGAATGTGCGTTCAAGT
Organism: Silybum marianum; assembly: GCA_036898165.1. NCBI lineage: Eukaryota > Viridiplantae > Streptophyta > Magnoliopsida > Asterales > Asteraceae > Silybum > Silybum marianum. Next base: position 26,792,679 of record CM072544.1, on the reverse strand, counting down.
TCCAAGGTAAAGAACCTTGATATTCCGAGACAGTTTCATTGCTTATGTGTAGAGTACCATATTGCATCACTTGCGATCCGTGAGAAGAATGGTCATTGTAAGTCCTCATCTTCACCTGCACACATTTTGTGGGATTTTGATTCAGATACTTGTGATCTTAATGATTAAGCTCTCAAAAAGCCTCAAGAGATAAATGAATAAAATGAAAGAAAAGCCTAATACCAACCTTCAAGTATTGTTGTTCCAAAGTCTCATTACGCAAATCTTCCGATTCACTAAGAGCCAAAAAGTCACGAAAAAGGATAGTAATTAAGTGACTAAACCAACAGGCCTTCAAAATCATTTGGGTTGCTGTAAATTTTTTATAGAAAATTCTCCACTAAAACTAGACTTTGCAAAAAATACCTGTCTTCCATCCATGAAATACTGTATAAGTCACCTATGCAAACGCCGAATTTTGCAGGTGGGGGAGTGCTTGTACCCGGACAATACGTGGCCCAGCTAGTTTGGTACATATTCGTTGAAGTCGTCACGTAAATGTTCCAATCCATAGGCAACATACCTTGGAAAATACTTCCGCTTTCACTTGATTCAACGTATATGACCTACATTAGTATTCAAATCATTCAATCAGTGTCACGATTGATGTGTTAGAGTTTCACATCAACTAGACGTACAATGGTCAACCTACAAACATACATATATATATATATATATATACATATAGGGGTGTGGAGCCTCTAATTCATTGAAAACTCTAGGAACCAACTATTCATGATGAATAATATTGAATAATCATTCATATCATGTTTTTTCCATTATTTATGATTAAAGGCACATTTTGTACATCATAAATAACATGTACTTTCATCATGAATATGTAACATGTTGACTAACCATACCGGATATTGTCCGTTTTGTCCACATATGAACTGGCGGTTTTAAAACGCTTCTAATAAAGGAGGTATTGACTCCTTTATAAGACAACATTTTTTCACCTCCTCAACCGATTTGGGATCTTACAATCCACCCTACAAACCAGGCTGATGTTTACCGGATATTGTCATTTTTGTCCAAACCTAACCTCACGTTTTAAAACGCGTCTAATAGATGAGGTATTCAGTTCTTTATAATGTAGCCTTTGTTCTCCTCCCAACGGATGTGGGATCTTACAAATTATTTTTGTCATTAATATGTTTCACGACATTCATCATCAATAATTTTTTCATTGTCCAACGTGAATCATCACGAATAGTTGGTCCATCAGGTTCTCAACGAATTTTTGGTTCTCAAACGTGAGAACATGGGAGAACACCCTCTGACTATAGTAAAAGGGTGTTTTTTGCAAAATGGTTGCGTTCTTGTTTGACCGTGTGTGTGTGTATGAGAGAGAGATAACTTATCTTCTCTGACTCTTCTAGAGAAATATTATATTTCCTAACAAGATTGATCAAACTATAAATCTAAGACCAAAGTATGTCTTGCTAATTACCATCTCACTATAGGTACGGCTCTCATACTTCAATTTCAAAACTTGGATGAAATCATCTGCATATAGGAAAGGCATGTTCGGCATCCCTATGATGATTAACATGGTAATAATTATGTTAGTAAATCATGATTTAATATTTTCATTTTCATTTATCAACAAAAGTAAATTCATCAAGACAGAAACACAATACCAAGAACTCCAGCGCCACCATGATCAGCGTAATATATGAAGATTTTATCGTTAGGTTTAGTTGCTAAGACTTTCCCGCTTCCACCATTTACACCTGCTTCGTTGCCAAGAATCACAGCGTGGAAATTGGCTGCCGTGATATTTTCACCCGTATAATCCTAACATGATTTCGATGCACAATTTCAAAATCATCGTTGCTTGATTCAATTTGATGAAGTTTAATCTATGCATATGGTGTATGTTGTTTGATGTTTATGTAATTTGTCAACTTTGAAAGAACTATATTTGACATAAAACATAATTAAATGTATTTTTTTAAGTAATATAACTAGTGTTGGAGTTTTATGTAAAAAAAATTAAATTTGAATTTTCCTTCTTTGTTTGGGAAATATTTTACAGAATAACTATTGAAAATGCTCTTACGATAGTTGTGATGGAATACTTTAAAAAAAATAGACGAAGTTTGGATTAAGATGATAGTTTTTTAACTTAAAAATTAAAGAAATAGTTAGCATACCTTCGGCACATCGGCGTACACATCTGGGCCTCTGGGATTGTTAATTACGATACCAGGGATCGGGTTCAATGGATTAAGGGCAATATCGTCATACATGAACACAATTATATTTTCATCCTTCAATCCTCCTTTTTTCAGTATTTGATACGCATGACAAATATTTGCCTGAATTGATACACGTATAAGATGATACATTAATATATCCATCTAGGTCTTTTAACACATATTTATGACAACACAATCCTAAACTCGTAAATGAAAAATCAAAGAATATACATAATCACCTGATGACGATAATTAAAGTACCCTTTCGACCCAGCTATAAGAACCGCCCATGTCGTTCCAATATCTCCTGTTGATTGATCATTACTTGAACCAAACAAACGTGAACTAGGCCGGCTAGCTTCGGAGAATCGTACCACATGCACAATCAGTAGTATCAAGTAGATTTGGAAAATAGTTGGCCAATGTGCCATATCGATCGAATGGGAAAGATCTAACGATGATTCACTGTTAGTTGAAATTGATTTCAATGAATTGTACCACTCCATTTATATAGTAAAAATATTGAATCCATTTAATATCTCCACAAACTGGATGAATAAAGAAATGAAAAAAAAAACACATTTTTCCTTATTTAATAAAAGTAATTAATTTAATAAAGAAAATAAATAAACTGATTATAAATAAGGAAAAAAATTAATGGGCAATTGTTTTATTATATAGTAAAAGAAAATTTGATGCATTTAGTACATAAAAAAATTAGTGATAAGTTTTCTTTCGTTAAAGAATATTTTATGCAATAAATAATGTTTTTGTTGTAAAACACATAAAAAAATATAATTAGTATATTCTCAAAAAAGATGTGTCTTGTTTTTGTAGCCAATCTTATCTTTAAACTGTATAAATAAAATAATTAAAATATTTATAAAATGATAAAGGTTTATTTATTATTATTTAAATATTTAAGAAATATTATTATAATTTATTAATTATGATTAACATTTTATATTAAATAATATATTTATAAAATTAAATATTTGTTAGACTAGATAGACAGTTGAAATTGATTACACCATTCATAAAATAAGATTGGTTTACAAAGAATTACATCTATTTCAAAAAATCTAACTAACAAGTTCCGAGATTGCAAAGGTGGATACTAATCCCTTAATATTCCTTTTTTATTTTGGAGAATGATTTAGAAATCTCATTAGTAACTAAATAATTTTCTAACATTTTTTTCAAAGTCTATTCTTTTTCATTATATAATATTTTTTCAAAGTCTATTCTTTTTCATTATATAGAAGCTGTAAAAAATTCATTGGTTTAAAAAGAGTTATTTTTTTATGGTATCTCCGACTCAATCACTAAATATAACATTAAAAATGGTAGGTAAAATAACAATCAATTTCAACCACACACTAAAAAAACACTAGATATCTCCAAATTTGGAAAAATCTTAAAAACTTAATATTAATTGGTAAAGAGATATATTATTTTAGTTGTTTTCACTAATAAAGTTGAATGTATTATAATCTTTTATAAAAAAAAGTATATTAAGATGATAAATTTATATAATATTAACATAGTTAATGTTGAAATTATTAAAATAAAATAATTGTAGAGTTTGAATGTAATTTGTTTGCAAAATTTTGATTGTAAGGTGTTATGGGTTATTTTTCAGCCACTGCCTTATCTCTTACGTGAAATGGCTCGTTTTTAAGTATCGTTATTTTTATTTCTTTTATACTATATATCCATGTGACTGTAGTAGGGAGGAAAACTGTTGAGTAAAAAGAAATACATGTGGTTTAGTTCTCTAAGCATAACACTATATTTTTGTTGGCTTTGATTGGTATCTATCACACCTCAATAAACAAAAACTCAATATATTTCCACGGTAAGGTTCGATAGATAAAAAGATATCCTGATAGTGGCACATAATATTGACTATTTTGATCTGATACCCTTTATAATTTATTTCCCTCTAATAATGCATGATCAAAATTACAAATTAAGATAGATAGGTTAAGGAACAAGAAGTCATGTTGTTTGACCATAGGTTTCAAATAGCATGGCTTCAATTCGACTTAACCATTATTATTGCAAACGAAAAATTTCTTAATAAAAATGAAACAAAACCCTTCTTCGATTGTTCCTTTTATCACCGGGTCCATGTGATATAGATTACGCACTATAACCAACAGTCGCAGGATTCCATTGCCCCATATTATACGAGCTACATGTCGCCTTTGAAGCTTTGTCCATGGCTTCATTTGCAACACCATTGTTGCATACGTTAGCAAACGTTCGTGTGTGTTTCATGCCATACTGAGTTAATGATCCGCAATGTGTCTCAAATGTTCGAATCTTCATCAACCAAAATTAAAGTAGATCAAAAAGTTAATAAACGAGAAAAAAGAAATAAGCAAAATCACGATAAAAATGAATTCAAAAAGATCAAAGGTTTTTTTCACCATGGATTTAAGACAATCCCAATCATCCACAAACGCCGATCCTTCATCTCTCCCTGATCCACGTCCGATGCCTAATAAAGAGCCTTCGATCGCATCAATACTGCTATCCAAATGCGCCCTATGTGTCGTTATTTCATTGATGTTCTTGAGTAGTTCCTCTTTTTGTTGTGATCCTTCTGCTAATCTCTTGTACTACAAAACATAAAAGATTAATTTGTAGTTAAGTTTAGCTTTGGTACGTAGTTCTATATATCAGCAATTTGGTAACGGAAATTGTGATTAGAACTATGATTTTTTGTTCATTATCGTGTATGAATTCGAGTATACAACATATAAATATGTATATATATATATACCGCGTGCCACATGGAATAGATATCTGCATCTCTTTGATCGACAACACCCATGGAGTCGAACGGTTGAACTGGAGTCATGGAGGAGTTCACGGGAGCGGAACCTTGATATACGGAAACCGTTTCATTGCTTATGCTTAGAGTACCATATTGCATCACATGAGATCCCTCAGAAGAGTCGTTATTGTAAGTCCTCGTTTTCACCTACAAACATTTGTGCGATTCTGATTCAGATATTTTTTTAGTACTGAAAATCATATAAAACCCGTCTAAAAGTTAGAAATCGTTGAAAACCAGTTTCAAATATGATTTTATATATTGTATGGGATCCACATCATATATGGTTCTAAATGTGTTCCTTTGTTCCCTTTAAATGAGGAGTGTTCTTGTATGATCTTTCCCCCTATATAATATGCCTCTATATATTTATATACATAAGATACTTGCAATCTAATGAGCTCTAAGAAAGCTTTAGAATCAAAAAGAAAAACCCTAATACCAACCTTCGAGTATTGTACTTCCAAAGTTTCAGTACTTAAATCCTCTGAATCACTAGGAGCCAAAAGTAAAAAAAAACAAAAGTATAGTTAGTAACCAAATGAACAAACTTGAATAAAAGTCATTTTCTGACGCCTGTTTTTGTCGCTAACAAAGAAAATATGTCGCTAAAAAGTAGATCATGCGAAAAATACCTGTCTTCCAGCCATGAAATACTGTATAAGTCACCTAAGCAAGTTTCGAACTCCGGAGGTGGGGGAGGGTCCATACCGGGACAGTACGTAGCCCAACTACTCTCATTCGCATTCGATGCAGTTGTCACATAAATGTTTAGATCTTCGGGTAAAAGACCTTCGAAAATACTTCCACTTTCACACGCTTCAACGTATAAAACCTACATCACACATTCAAACCATTATTTTTGGTTGTCATGGATCAATGATTATATATATATATATATAATAAATCTTGCGCAAAATTAATCTTTCGTACCATTTCACTGTAGGTACCACTCGCATGCTTTGTTTTCAAAACATCGATGAAATCATTCGCGTAAATGTACGGCATAACCGGCATGCCTGTGGTAATAATGAACACGAGAATTATGTTAGCGAGTAATTAACCAAAGATTTAATTAAACTTAGGAGTTCGATAACAAAAATGAAAATTGTGGAAACACAATACATAGAAGTCCAGGGCCGCCATGATCGGCGAAATACACAAAGATCTTATCGTTAGGATTGCTCGCAACAACTTTTCCGCTTCCACCTTGCACACCCGAGGTGTTACCAAGAAGCACAGCGTAGAAATTGGCCGCTGTCACAGATTCACCGGTGTAATCCTACAACAATTTTAACGTTTTTGTATCAAAAACCGTTGGTCAATTTGATCAAATTTAACGAACTATGGAGTTATTAGAGAAACATTTGTCGTAAAAGAATACTTGTTAATTAGCATACCTTTGGCACACCAGCGTAAACATCTGAGCCGTTGGGACTGTTAATTATGACACCTGGTCTTGGATTCATTGTGTTATTGGCGATGTCATCATACATGAAGACAATTATGTTCTCATCTTTCATCCCTCCCCGTTTCAGTATTTGATACGCATGACAAACATCCGCCTACATCGATAAAAAATCATAAAACTTAAGAACATATATATTCATCTATATTACGTACTAATTACTTTCATTTAGGACGTCTAGATTGTCTAAGCATCTTAATAGAATACTTTATATAGAACTTATATTTGTAGGACCAACTATAAAGTGTCATATCTAAAAGTATCATAATAGGTTTATTAGACGTTTTTTTTTAAGAAAGTGTCATATTACCTATTTTATAAGATATTTTCAAACATATCTTCTTATAGGATACTAGTGTTTACAGGACATTTTTTTCAAATTAATAGTGTTGTATATCAATGGATAATATGAAACTTTATAAAGAAGGCCCTATGGAGTAAAGTGCATGAGTAAAGGGAAGTGCATGAATTCTTGGAAAAAGAGGGAGCAAGCCTAACTATATAAAAATTGGAATCAAGCAAATTTGAATAGATAGAGTCAACGGTACGACAGACAGCGCTGCCTACACGCGAATTTGCTTCCGAAGTCTAGCAGTTATGGGAGAGTTGGATTTGTAATCCGGTTGATCCCATTTTGTCTTGTATGGCTCTAGCTTCTCGCTAGTTTCGTTAATAAATTCTCTTTTACGGTCCAAAAAAAATATGAAACTTTATTTGAAAAAACGTCCTAAAAACCCGTTAAAACGCCTAAAAGCGTCCTATAAACTTATTGTAACACTTTTAGATAAGACGTTTTTTGGTTTGGTTCTATAAACTTAAGCCTTATAAAATAAAAAATTTAAAACGTTTCTACATTTTAAGTGTCCTATAAACCTAAGGGATCTTTTTTAAGAAAGAATCCAAGTGGGTCCTACATATTCTAACAATACGCACCTGATGACGATAATTAAAGTAATTGTTTGAACCAGCTACAAGAACGGCCCATGTCGTGCTATTGGCAACATCATTGCTATTCGAACCAAACAAACTAAGCCGACCGGCTTCGGAGAACGGTACAATAAGCAGAGTTAGAAGTAACAAAGCGAATTGGGAAACAGCCATATCGAGAGATCGAATTGAGTGATTATTTACAAACTGTTTCATGTATATATATACATATACAATTAACGTACGTCGTACCAATGCTGGAGGAATCTTTAATTAATTGCTTAGGTTTAGTCGAACAGAAAAACAAAAGTTTTAGCTGTCTCCAAACGTACTTAGGATTTTCAGAAATCAAAGACTGCAAAACAAAACAAAACAACAAAAACTTTGTATGGAAGAAAGAAGGATATATATGTATGATCGTTGTTATTTGTTAATGTTCATTAATTTTATATATACGATGATTTCAATATATATCCGAAAGTTTGTAGTTTTCATTTTGTAACATGGGCATGTGCCACCACTCCACACGGTTTCATTTGGATAAGAATTATATTGCCAATTATATATGTTGCTTTAAGAGGAACACAGAAATTTGTTGCATGAATTAGAGTTCAATCACTACAAAACAATTTTTACCTACAAAAATTATCCATGGAAATTTTCGTTGGTGACTACCTATGGATCATCCAAAAAATATCAAGCGTTCGGTAAAATATGATGTTTTTCGAGAAAATACTAACGAATAATCCAGAGAATCCCTAAGTAATTTGTCACTGATTTGCATTACCCACCATCAATGCAGCCACCAATTTTGTGACGATTTTGTGAGAAATCGCCTTTTAACGACAGATTTTACCAGAGAAAAGTCTGTGAGCAAGAGTCTTTCGTTTAGTAGTGAATGCATGCTTCAGTTAAAGTATTAGTTTTGATGTTAAGAGATAAAAATACTGCGAAGTTAGGTGGGTTAATTTATTCGATGGAATGAATTTAAGGAATTTGCATTTCGTAAAAGAATTTGGAATTGAAGGATTTGGATTTGGAATCTTTGATATGCCAAGTTGTTTGTAATTTAGAAGATTGAATTTTGTTCTTTATAAATAATTTTTTTTAAACAAATTATAAATAGTTATAAAAATAATTAATTTATTTTTTTATTATTTGATTATTACAAAATAAATCTTTTAAATATATTTTAAAATATTATACATATAAATCTTACGAAATCCTGTGAAATATCAACCATGTTGGGATTTCAAAATCCTATGTTTATAAAATTTCAAATGAAATATCGGGATTTAAAATCAGGAAGTCCTTCAAATCAAACATGGGATTGGAATAGAATTGAATTTAAAATCCCTCTAAATCATGTCCAATCATATGAACCAATGTTAGATAGACTTCGGATCTTTATTATAAAAAAAATAAGAATACTCGATAATACCTTGATCTTGCTGAAATCGATGATCGTATCAAATCAGATGGATTCGATTTCGGGTCGGATACCACTTGTTAGGTCGATTCAACAAGATCAAAGAGGAATCATATGCAAATCATTGAGTCGAATGTTTTATTGAAAGCTTTCTTAACGGAATACAAACACGAAAGTAATTTAGACGACTCTCATTAACGAATCATCTACCCTAGACTCCTTTATATACTAGAGGTCTATTACAATAAAAGCCCAAGCCCATAAGATATAAAACATAATATGGAATATTACAATTAATTTTTTCCTTCTTTATAAAACTTTCTAAACTTAGCACTTTTAGTTCTAACAACCAAACGGGAGCTTAGAGTTTTGCAAAAGTTAGACTTATCATTTATCCTCGATTTATGTTGGAATCTCCTCTTTAAGGACTCTTTTGGAGAGTAATTAAAGGGTTCTGCATATTGTAACATGTTATCAGAGTCAAATTATACCACTGTAAGGACTCGAGACACTTGAACAATTTGTGCCTCCAATAGAGTAATTTTGGGGTCGCGTATATTCTCATATAAAGATGTTATTTGCAACGTATAGCAAAAATAATGAATCAGCCTTAAAATGAATTAGAAAGACCTAAAAATGGTTAAGGTCAAAATAGAGGTGAGTTTCATGCGACTTTTAAAAACTGAAATACGGTACGTAATTCTAAATGTGTTTTACTAGCAATATGTTCATGCAATATATTTTAAATGTTTTCAAGTATTATTCAAGCATGATATATGTCTTAAAGCAAGAAGCGATGGAATTAATGTTTTGCATGAGTTTTTAATTCGAATTTTTGGATCGTGGGTCGGGATATATATTGACATAGCAACGACCAATTATTGTCGGGTATGCTGACATGTCGATGAAAATGACATTATATTGTGTTGTAGTGTAGTGTACGTATGAGAATCTAAACTAAAGTTAAACCGATGATTTGGTGATTCAGACATTCAGTGAATACCCATGACCTTTTCTAAAGCTTATTGATTCAATCGAATGCTAGGTTTTAGGCTCGAAATTTGCATAGAAAATTGTGACCATCCAGAATTCCAAATTACGCCTTTAACTATAAATAAAAAGTCCCAAAAGAAATGGGCTTGAAAAAAAATGATGGGCAACCATAAAAGCTCAAATAGAAAATGGAAAATACCAACAACAAAAAAAACATAAAAAAGCACCATAAACATGTTTAAACAACGTTTTTTCTCTCAAAAATCTCGTAGGAACCTTCGAATCGATGCGTCATGAATTAGAAACGGAGACTCTTGTGGCATACTGGTTAAGGCTTGTGGGGGATGAGGCTAGATAACCCATCTATCCCGGGTTCGAATCCAGACGCAAACAACTTGTGGCCACTGAGGAATTATCTCAAGACGCACACTACTAGAAAATTGAGTATTTTCAACGGAAAATGTGGTTGAAAATTTTCTACGAATTTTAGAGAGATTATTGACAGAACATAAATTTTCTACGGATTTTCAACGAATTTCCGTTTGAAAATCTCTCACAAACATGCATTTTCAACCAAATTTTTTTTGACGAGACATTCCGTTGAAAAAATTTTGGTTGAAAATACATGTTTGTGAGAGATTCTCAACGGAAAGTCGTTGAAAATTCGTAGAAAATTTATGTTCTGTCAATAATACCTCTAAAATTCGTAGAAAATTTTCAACCATATTTTCCGTTGAAAATACTCAAGTTTCTAGTAGTGTGCATGCTTTAGCAGTCTTAAAATTGTCAGGAGGCAAATGCCTAGGATTACCCTTTCAACAAAAAAAAAAGAGACTCTTTACGTACATTTAAGCTTTACACCCCGTGTTAGCCCAATCATAGGCTCTCAAGAATAAGGTCCGGTCCAACTCAGACTCGGTCAAATAGGCTCAACTCTTACATACTAACGAGTCGACTCAAACTTGGATTTAAACTACTTGCGAGTTTTTGACTCGAGTTCAAGCTTGGAAAATGGTTATCGAGTTCAAGTCAAGTATATTGATACTCCAGCTCAACTCACATCACTTACAGACCTAGGTCCTCCACCAAACCCGATTTAAAAAGTGTGTGGGAAAATAGAAAACTTATTTAAAAAAACAATTAAAAGAAACAAGAATATCTATTGTGAAATCAAAAATCACAAAATTATGAATGGATCATTAATTAAACATGTATAAAATTTTGATGAAAAATTCCCTATATCCAATCACAAGAATTACATTACCCACAAGAAGAAGAAGAAGAAGAAGAAGAAGAAGAAGAAAGCTATGGATGGATCAATTAAGCTGTTACTGCTTCTTCTTTAGCAGCAGAAAGCTGGTTCTGAATGTGTTGAGGTACCACATCGAATTTCGCTAGTTGCATAGTGTACGAAGCTCGACCCTTTGTCATTCCCCTTAGCGTACTAACATATTGGAACATTTCCGCTAGCGGCACTAGGGAGTCCACCACCTGCAATGCAAAACAAAAGCATATGATTTCATAAATGTTTTGGTAATCCGTAAGCTGGCTTGTTTTTTGAGCTTATTGAAAAAGCCCTGTTTGGTTAACAATAAGCTGGTTTTTTGAAAAGTTACTTCAACTATGCCCTTTATGTATTTTTTTTTAATTACTTTTCAATATGTAAAGGTAGGTTCAAATAAGAAGGTTAAATATCGTGAGAAGGCAAAAGAGGAAGGTTAAGGGAAGATTCATATGTGAATAATTGAAAAAAAAATCATTTAAAGATGCATATGTGGACCGACATTACATTTTCAAATGGATTTTTTCAATGATTCACATATGAACTTGTCATTAATCTTTTCTAACTATAATTAGCCTTTTTATTTGAACCTCCCACTAACTATATATATATATATATATATATAGGGGCAGGTTGAAACGAGAAGCTAAACATTTTGCGAGAAGGCGAAAAGTGTGATATCCTATATGATTAAACACATGTTACATTGACAATAACATAGACGTTTAATCATATATTACTAAAACACATCCAAAGGCCGTGTAATCATATATAATATCACACTTCTCACCTTCTCGCAAAATGTTTAACATTGTCCATAATCCTTCCTCTATATATATATATATATATATATACTTTTAGACCATGTTACATTGTCATCTAGCTCATCAGCTAGTTTTTACCAAACATGACTAATGACTAATTTTACAGCTTGACAACTATTTTATCGCTGGTTTTAGCCAAACATAGCCAAAATCACAAAAAATTTAGGTTCTATCTTCATTTTAATAAAATTTTCTGTTTCTTTTTATAAGACGCTATTGAAAAGTGTCCTATAAACAATTCTTTTATAGGACACTTCTTCAAATAAATAATGTCATAAAAAAATACTAACACCACCTTTTAATTCCAAAACAACTTGTTACGGTCCTATAAACTTACGTATTATAAAGAAGTATATTAAAACATTTAGACATATTTAGCACCCTATAAAGCCAATTTTATTAAATGAAAAAAAGAGTTAGCATACCTTAAGTCCACCAGGCTTATCACCAAAGCTATTAATCTGTCCTCTTCTTGAATTAAGATCACCAATTACATCTCCCAAATGATCTTCAGGTGTAATAACTTCGACTCTCATTATCGGTTCCAAAATCTTTGGAGCCGCTTTCCTAATTCCTTCACGAAAAGCTCCTCGTGCCGCCAGCTGGAACGCTAGGACGCTAGAGTCAACATCGTGGTAGGACCCATCGGTCAAAACTGCCCGAAGGTCAACAACCGGAAAGCCAGCAACCACTCCGTTACCCATGGACTCTTCTAGCCCTTTCATCACACCGGGGATGTATTCTCGTGGGACCGCACCACCCTTAATCTCGCTCTTGAACTCGTATCCGCTACCGGCTTCTAATGGTTCGAACCGCACGGTTATATCAGCAAACTGACCTTGACCACCTGATTGTTTCTTGTGGACGTATTTCACTTCGGCTACTCGAGAAATGCTTTCACGGTAGTTTACTTGTGGTGCACCTACGTTTGCTTCTACCTGATAATTTGCAAGAAATTCGGATGTTATGAATGTTGTAATGGATCTGGTAAATCCTATAGTAGGGCCTATTTGTTAGCTGCTTAATGAGCTTAATGGGACTCGACTTAGGGGCTGTTTGGTTGGTTTTCCATTAAGTCCTGTATAAACTGTCTGTATGGATTAATCAGTCTGTACAGATTAGGAAGGCTTTTTGTTTGGGAGGGTTTTTTCATAGATGGAAGGAGCATGTTTTTTAAATGGGAGGGGCAAGTTTGGAAAAAACTTGGCTTTCTGCATAAAGCTCTGTCCTAGAAGCTTACTGAATAAGTCGCTTTCTAATATTCTATATCATTAAGCTACTCCCAAACAGTCATGTATAGCTGAACGAATAAGCTGTGAGTGCTCTATAAGCTGCTAACAAACAGACCCTTATTCGGTCATATATATATATATATATATAACTGTTTGGTGGTGGCTTAATGATATAGAAAGTGGCTGATTCAGTAAGCTTCTAGGAGGGAGCTTTATGCAGAAAGGCAAAGTTTTTTTCCAAACCTTCCCCTCCGAATTAAAACACACACTCCTTCCATGTATGAAAAAGCAATCCCAAACAAAAACCTTTCCAATCTATGTGGACGGATTAATCCACACAGACAACTTTTATGGACAACTTTATCCATACAGGACTTAACGGAAAACCAACCAAACAGCCCCTAAGATGTCTGCAGACCTTACTCTACCCTGAGGGGTAGAGAGGTTGTTTACGTGAAGATCCCAGGCTTGCAATATATATATACATATAGGGTTGGTTCACGTGAGACCAGTCTGTTTTCGTGAGACCCGTGAGACCACATTTTTACACTTGAAACTTCATAGCAAATCACTGTGAAGACCTTCACAACACAAACATTGTGAAGGTTACCTTCACAGTGTTTTGCTGTGAAGTTTCAAGTGTAAAAAAATGGTCTCACACGAAAACAGGTTGGTCTCACGTGATCCCAAGTCTATATAATATATCTATATATATATATATATATATATATATATATATATATATCAAAAGCGTGTAAACTATATGAAATAAAACAAACCTTAAATTCCCTCTTGAGTCTATCAACAATAATCTCGAGATGCAATTCTCCCATCCCTTCAATAACCGTTTGATTAATTTCCTCATCACGTGAGAAATGGAAAGACGGATCTTCTTGAGCCAGCTTAATCAAACCATTAGCCATCTTATCCACATCAGCCTTAGTCTTGGGCTCAATCGCAACTTTAATAACGGGATCCGGAAAATCCATCCTCTCGAGCACAATCGGGTTCTCGGGATCACATAACGTTTCACCAGTAATCGTATCTTTTAAACCCGCAAGTGCAACAATATCACCAGCCAACGCTACTTTAACGTCTTCTCTACTATTAGCGTGCATTTCAAGTAACCTCCCAATTCTTTCTTTCTTTCCTTTATTCGAATTTATAACATAAGATCCAGCAGCAAGTTTTCCCGCATATATTCTTACAAAAGTTAACGAACCCACAAAAGGATCGTTCATAATCTTAAAAGCGAGCCCGGCAAACGGTTCATCGTCACTGGGGATTCGTTTGATTTCGATCTCCGGGTTCTCGGGATCGGTACCGATCATCGGTGGAACGTCGAGCGGTGACGGTAAATAATCGACAACGGCATCGAGCAACGGCTGAACACCTTTGTTTTTAAAAGCGGACCCACATAAAACCGGTACAAAACTACCTCCGATCGTTCCTTTTCGGATTAATCTCTTAACGGTTTCTTCATCGGGTTCGACCCCTTCAAGATACCCTTCCATAACTTCGTCATCCAATTCAACAATCGTCTCAATCATTAAGCCGCGGTATTCTTCCGATAAGTCTTGTAAATCTTCCGGAATATCTTCATACGAAAACTTCGCCCCCAATTCCTCACCGGACCAAACTATCGCTTTCATTTTCACAAGATCGATAACCCCTTTGAAAACCTCCTCCGCCCCTATCGGGATTTGTAGCACGAGCGGTTTCGCCCCCAGATTGGTAACAATCATATCGCGGGTTCGAAAGAAGTTCGCCCCCAGTCGGTCCATTTTGTTAACGAAACAAATTCTCGGGACCCCATACTTATCGGCTTGTCGCCAGACCGTTTCGGACTGCGGTTCGACACCAGCTACACTATCGAACAAACAAATGGCACCATCGAGGACCCGAAGGGCTCGTTCGACTTCGAGGGTGAAGTCGACGTGACCGGGGGTGTCGATGATGTTGATCCGATGTTTGTTCCAAAAAGTGGTGGTGGCGGCCGAAGTTATCGTGATTCCTCTTTCTTGTTCTTGTTCCATCCAGTCCATCGTGGCGGTACCTTCGTGGACCTCGCCGATTTTGTAATTACGACCCGTGTAGAAAAGGACCCGTTCGGTTGTGGTGGTTTTTCCGGCGTCTATGTGGGCCATAATGCCGATGTTTCGGTAGTCTTTCAAAGGAACTTCTCGTTTTCCATCTAGAAAATATATAAACGTAAAAATTTGAATTAAAAAGTAAAGGGGGTCGTAGAAATTTTTTTCAACTGGTGGCATCATTTGACCGTAAATAAATTAAGATATGGATGTTTTTTACAAAAATTATAATTTGTTTGTTACGTGGGGTCCTGTGTTCGAGTCTTTTATCCCAAAAGTTTTCAGAAACATAAGAGCATCCCCAACAGCTTCTCTAAAAAATAGAGAAAAACCCATTTTTTTCTCTAAGCTCCTCCATCAGCATTTCTATATCATTCTCTAAAATAGAGATTTTTGAAACTAGATATTTCTGTGTACCTCTAAAAGGATGAGAGAGATATATATTATTTTAATGATTTTCCATCAAAAACAACTTTGTTTGATCGAATAATAAATTTATTGAATATTTTGATAATATAAATTTTTAATACATTCTCTAAAAACTGTTGGAGTTGGCACTTGGAAGACATATTGTTAGAGATTCTGACTTTAAATTATCTATTTTAAAGAAAATTTAGAGAGTTGTTGGATATCATCCGTTCAATCAGTCTAGTCTAGCTCTGTCTTACCAAAAGTTAAATGGTTTTAGTCCTATCATGGCTGGATACCAAAAACACAAAAAAACGCATTTTCTTTCTGTGCCAAAATGGTTCAAAATAATTGTAAAATTACTAAACTACTGTGTGAACTCCTAGTCAGTTGAAAAGGCTAAACCTTTAAGCAAGGGTTTATATTCGAATCAATAATCCAATTGCAAATAAATTTCATCTAGCAATCAAATTGCGCATAGCTATAACTCAATAACTACAAAAATTGAACCCTAAAACCCCTAATTTTCACTGTAATCAAGAAATTTCAATCAATTACATTCGTAATCGTTTCAAAATTCATGTAATTCATTCGAATTAAACAAAAAAAAATAAAGAACAGACCTTCAGGAGCAGCAGCCATAGCAAACACCGATAGATTCCTCTTTTGAAAGTGAGAAATTGATTTGTTCGTAGTAAGCCGTTGGGTTCCGAAGAAAGAAGACGTAAGACTCCGGTGTTGGTGGTGGTGGCGACGGAGGGAGGTGGCGGGAGAGAGAAGGAAACGACGGAGCGGCGTGGTGGAGGAACCGCCATTGGTACCGGAGAAGTTGCAGAGTGAAGCTGCGGCGTTTGATGACAGAGCAACAGCTTCTGCCGCCATGGTTAGAGAGATAGAGAGGTGGTCTCTGGTGCCACTTAGAAGTTTCTGGTGATGGTGGAAGGGGATAACGCCATCTTCAATTGCAATATATGGATTTGGGGTTTTGGATAGAAAAAAAAAAAGAAAAAGAGGGATAATTGTTATGTGGCTTTGAAATTAACGAAAATATGATAAGAGTTTAGGGGTTTTTGGATGGAGAAATTTGAGTTCTTTATGACCAAAATACCCCTCCCTATCAGAAATTTGTCCTGCGTATTTAGAGTACGTATACTTCAGTTGGTAAAAGGATCGAACAACTTTACCCAAACACATAGTCAAATATATATCAGGTCTAAGTTCGAATCTCATGGAAGATGGGTTTGAACGCCCTGACGAATTAACCTCACTTGTTGAGTCAGCTTTAAAATGTCTTCTTACATATGGTAATTAATATTCTGTTCGAATATGTTTCTTCAGTGTTTGGTATATGGATTGGACTTGACAAAAAGTGATTGGATGGATAAATGAGAGTGAAGTAGGCAGGTGAAAGAATTATATAATATTTTTATGTTAATAATTTGAGATGAATAGTTTGGTGATGTATTTAGCAATGACATATCAACCTAGGTGGTGCAACCTGTTTGACTCATATCCAAATGACTCGTTTTAACTCGAACCAATTTTGTGTTACCTAGTTTGCCTGACCCGACCATTCTACCACTTCTAACTTCTAAAAGTATTCTATTGGTAACTTCATATAGAACATGCTATACATCAAACAAGGTTGATACCAAAAACTAACTCATATAACAATAACATATTTTAAGATTGTTTGCAAAGTAAACCATTATGATATGTATAGATTATATATATCGAGACTTGGGATCACGTGAGAATTTTATCTCTTATGAGATAACTATGAGACCATCTTGTTGCCCTTGGATGAGTTTGGTTGCTTGATCTGACGCCTCATGAAAATGTGATGGCGTGATCGTAAATAAACCAAACTTCAATGACTTTGACGTAGGCAAACACATAGCTTTACACATAGTAACATGCCAACCTTAACATGAAAATACATATTTTTACTAACAGTAACAAATCTAAACAAACATGTACATAACTTAACATACGTTCACATACATTAACATGTCTTAAAATGAAAACTTATCCTTAACATGCAATCTTTAACATACCTATAATGAAAACTTATAAACATCAACATACATTTACGAACCTTAAAGCACCCGATTCAAATACATTGTAAATATTTGATTATTTTTCTTTTTTGTTTTATTGTTACGCATTTCCAACAGACGGATTAAATCTTTATAGAGTATGCGTCCATGTAATTTGGGTGACTTTAGATATTAGCTTGTGCGATTGTAATAATCTTTCAAGTACTGGAATTTTTTTGGAGGTTTTTTATTACAAAAAAGTAATACAATTTAACATATTTAGTCATCTATGTAAAGATAGAGGCGGACTCATGCAAGGAAGACAACAATTTACGAGAATGCGAGAAGAATCCTTAGCCAATCATTTTGTACATGAAAATTTTTTCATGTACAAAATCATATATGATTTTGTACTGGCATCAAAAATGATACGCGCGACTTTTGCTGCAGGAAATGTCTCGGCTAATCATATATGATTTTGTATGTAACTCATATGTGATTTTGTACGTGAATCATATATGATTTTGTACATGAAAAATTTCACGTACAAAATGATTGGCTGAGAATTGTCCTCGCATTCTCGTAAATCGTTACCATCCTCGCATGAACCTCTTTATGTAAAGACAAGGCTTATTAAACATGATTGTAATTTATATTTTGTTCAAACAAAATTATTAGATTTTTTTTAAGGATGAATTGCATTATTTTTCATTCTCCATCTACATTCTACAAAAGAACTTTGTATATCTTTAACATTGATTGTCGGCTCAACTAACAAATAAAGACTTAGGAGTTAGGAGTTTTTTTACCAAACATTTTACCGCATAAGCACTTATTGGCAAGAAACACCACCCTGACTTACCTTATCATGTAACATTCTCATCCATTAAAATGGACTCTCAGATCGCGTTTGTTTTTTAAGATGTGCTGAAGTCTAAAGTCTGATTTCAGTTTCGAAAATGGTTATGAAACGTCTAAACGAACTAGACATAAGTGGTGATTAAGAGCTTAAAATGAAAAAACAAACAACGCCTTAGTAAGCTTCTTAACCTCGGTATGCACTACCGGATAAGAATCTTTTTTCTCACTTACCATGTAAGACTTTCGATCCTTATTATGTCTTTTATTGAATAAGATTCTTATTTTTTTTCATGCTCAATCAGTAACTGATATCAGTAAGCACTTATTCAATAAACATTTCCTTAGCTTTACGCTCCTCTCCATAAGATGCCAGTTCAAATATCCTCATAATCATTTAGGGTTGTTTTTTTTCTGTTATCTTAAAACCCCATATAATTAAGGTATGCACAAGTTAACCCGAACATTCAGAATAAAATAAAATAACAAAAAAGAATATGTATAAAATAAATAGTATAATAAAAACAAGGAGGGAGGTAATGGGTTTAAAGAAGTCCACGAGAAGGGGTTGTGAGCCAATAGAAATATTTAGTGGTGGAAGGCCCATAGTCACACCTCAATTTTTGATTTTTTTGTTACCAATTTGGAAAAGAAAAAAAATTAAAATTATCGAAGAGAAAGATTTAATCGAGAACCCTAACCAAATAAAAGATTATAAAAATAGTTAAATTATTAATAAAATTATGTGATTTTATATTAACAGTTAATGTAAAGGTGTTAGACGACTTGGGGTCATGACCAAAATCGTATGAATCAGATTTGATACGACCGTTTTTTATTCTTTTATTTTATTACTCTCGTTATATGAACCGAACTCTATCATTAAATACCAACCAAATTTTATGTCATTAAATATTCTTTTTTATATGTCTAGTTATTAAATCTTAGAAGTAAATATCAATGTTGAGACTACTGATATTTTAAAGTCTTGATATATAAAGTTTAAGGTTATTTCTATAAAAAATAAATATTTTTAATATTTTTCCACACTGGTGGCATGATCCAACCCTTTTCTCATTCACTGATAACAGCAAAAGGTACTCTGCTACCACTTTTGACGTTCTTCTCCAGTCTCTATCATCCGGTGTCAACAGTAGCAGCCTTCCGGACATGCCCCCAGCCATCGGTCTCTCAGAAGTTGCAAAGTAATCAACACCATTTGGAGGTCGCCGAAATTACCTCCTCCACTAACGAAAAGAACAAAGCTTACGACAGTAATGAAAAAAAAACTTAATTAAGTTTTTAAGATTTGGACCCACCCCTGTTTATTTTATAGGGGCATCATAATCAATTTTTTCAATTTTACTCAAAATGAGACTTAAGTCAATAGCATTAATACGACAACTTATCAAGACAAACAATTGTAAAACTCAATTGTTCAATGATATTCATTAAATTCTTCATTAAATTTAAAAATAGTTGGATAATTTTATATATAACTTTAGAGTAAATTACAATTTTGGTCCTTAAGCGCCGACAAGTATGAGAATGGTCACTACATTTTTGTATGAAAGTGGCCCCTTGGTTTAACTCTATTACAAACTATCGTTAATTGAGGGATATCAGATTAAAATGCTCAGATTGGAAATAAAAAAAAATCATGATTTGAGTTGAGAAACATAATAATCCTGAACTCGAAGAAAATAGTTTGCGTGATATATGTTACGGAATTTTGACATAAAATTAAATTCGAATAAAGAAAAAAATCTAGCAGAATTAATGTTTTTTTTAAAAAGAAATATTTTTATAAAATTTTAATATAAAAGCTTTTTATATTTTCAAAAGGAATTCAAACTTTTTTATATTCTCTCAAATATTCTTATGAGATTACAATCATATTCTATAGAATTTAAAATGCACAAGATACCCATCCAATTTTATATTAAAATCAAATATGATATACGATTGATATTCATATCATTGTACTTGATTTATATTGAATGTGTGTGTGTCACGACCCATTTGAAAGTTCTTGTCAAAACAAAAATAATGTGTACTGATACATCGTACAAGAGTCTTGTTTTATAATAATAATAATAAATATTGTACTGGATCGACATGTCTCGATCTTGGCCCATGAAAAGCAGAGTAGCCAAGGTAATGAACCATTTTTATATCAACGTGTTTACTTCCCAATAGCCTCAAACTCTTATATCTTCGCTCTGTACTTTGTGTATAAAATAAATAAATTCTTAAAATGGTTTTTGTTGTGAAACAAAAACCCTATATACCATCCCAAAAAAGGTGCCCTAAGAAGCAAGATAGGAGTAAACTAAGAACAAGTGATCAGTGGCGGATCCAAGATTTTTATTCACTGGGGTCCCATTAAGGTAGACTAAAGGCGTCTAAAGTCATCCGACATGTTCCCGGAAAATTTTTACGTTTTTTAGTTGATTTCAAATGTTTTTTAGTGTTTTTGTCGATTCCGAATGATTTTTTTTTCCGGTTTTTTATTGATTTCAAGAGATTTTTTTAGTATTTTTGTCAATCGCCGACAAGATGGGGCCCCTTGGAAAATTTTACTGGAGGGAACTAACGCTAAATTTAGTACTTTTGACATTTTTTAGTTTGTATAAATTTTTTTCTTAACACTTCACCCTTTTACATGATGCATCCGCCCCTGCAACTCTGCAAGTGATGACCTCGAGATTTATATGGAAACTTTAAAAATGAAAGAAAACCATTGATAAAAAAGACTATCGAGATGAAATATATTTGTTATAAAAATAACTCAAACAAGTTTTTGTTTGTTTGTTTACAAGTGTTAAATAAAGGGTAAAGTTGTCATTTTATCATCAATCGGTTATAAAGACAATTGTTTTTTAATATGGAAAACACGTTAAAGTTTATTTTATATACCACGTTTCCACATAAAACCATTTTATATTTCAAAATACGAAAAGATGTCCTCCTTTTTTCCTATATTGTTGAGCTACGTTAATGCTTAAAAATGAAGCTATGTTAGATGAGAATAAAGATGGTATTGTCTTTTCTTTTTATATTTAATAAATAAAACCAATTTATATTTTCCTACTTAAAATATAAATTAAAGTACAATTTTGGACCTTAACGTTTACAATTTTCAACCGATATCATCCAAAAACTTCAAAAAGCTCTGATTTTAATCCCTCTCGTTTGTCTATTCTCAACTGTTTTGCTTCCTCAGTCTAATGGTCGTTTACTTTTCCCGTTAAAGTCCATTTGAATGATGGTATTTTAATCATTTCACTATTTCTTAATTTTATATTAAAATTAAAAAATATATTATATTTTAAATTCTAAATTGTAACGAAAACAGTGAAAATAGTGAACAAAAATATTGTATATTTAATTTAAAAAAGCTCATTTTGTTTTATGGTTTAAAATTAACAATATAATATGTTTTTTATTTTCAAAAATAAATTTAAGAAAATATTCAAATAATGAAAATTGTCTAAAATACCCCTAATTTAACTGGACTTAACAGAAAAATTGAATTACTGTTAGATTAAAAGACCAAAACCTTTGAGAATCGACAAACGTGAAGGACCAAATCCTAGTTTTTAAATTTTAGGATCGACATCTAATGAAAATTGCATATATATGTTAGGACCAAAATTGAACTTACTCTAAAATATATAATACTTTGTTAGGTGAATGATTTTTGTTTTTTATTCTTATTATGATTGGTAGTTAGTACAAAGAGAATTTGAATGCTTAATCGTAAAGATAAAGTTAGATTATGATTATTACATACTAATATAGATGATAAAATAATAGATTAAAAAATCTAAGGGCTTGTTTGGTGTTTTTTTCTATTAAATCCTAAATGAATAAGGTTATTATGTGGATTAATTTATATGTATAGATTGAAATATTTTTGTTTATGAAGGTATTTTTATAGATAAAATGACGTATTTTTGTTGGGTTGAGTTAGATTGATTCTTCAATATTTTTTGTTTATTTTTTAATTCATAAATATTTAATATGAATTATTAAAATTAATTATAATTCATATTTTGTAACTATTAAAAGATTAAATATTATAAACATTTTAATTATAAATTGATCGAACTTTAGACAACTTAATTTTTCCAGTAAATAAAATAAATATGTATATCGATAAGTTTCCCATAAGTTTACCCATTTGACTCGTTAAATAATTCATAGACTTAAAAGCAAATTCTTTTATTCATTATTGTGCATGAAATTCCAAAGGAAATAATAATAATAATAATAAATTTTAGACTATACTAATTTTGGTCCCTGTGGTTTGTTGATGGTAACAATTTTTGTTTTTATAGTTTTAAAATAACACATTGGGTCATCATGGTTTACAATAACACTGGTTTTGGTGCCTGTTACTAACAACCAAAAAGACCCATTAAGTAAGAGAGATTTTAGACCTTTTATATCTTTTTATCACTTTTAAAATATAAATTTAATTAAAATTAAATAGCACATGATGCACTAGTTTTTAAGATTATTACAAATTGATCGATATACATACATATATATACATGTGTGTATGTGTGTGTCTGTGTGTTATTAGAATATTAAAATATATTGTATATTACATTAAATAATATTATCGTTTTTATTTACATCTAAAAGTTAGAGAACATAATAAAAGACGAAAATGTCCTTCACTTGACAGCTAAAAGTTAGCCACCGTTATAGGAAGAAACTAAGGTGGCGTTTGTTTTTTAAGAGGTGCTGAGGTCTGAAGTCTGATTTCACTTCTGAAATATAAGAGGTGGTGCTGAAGTCTGAAATCTGAATAAATCAGACTGTTTGTTTTTACGTCTGAAATCTGTCAAATTGTTTGTTTGTGTGTATATTTATGGATATAGATAGATATATGATTAAATTACAAATTTACAATGCATAGTTACATTGGTACATACTTTATAAGATATATGGGGCATATTGGAGCATACTGTAGCTACCACTCCCTTTAGGCTTAAAAAGTCACAGACAAATCTTTGTTTTCAAGATTTTAGGGTTTTTAATTGAGGGCAATATATAGGTTAAAATCCTAACTTTTATCTTCAAGATTCAACCAAGACCACCGCCAGGAACCATCGGCCACCACCAGCAGCAGCAGGAACCACTGACGGCCACCATCACCAGCAGCAGGAACCACCGGCGGCCACCACCAGCAGCAGCAGGAACCATCGACAGCCACCACCACCACCAGCAGGAACACCGACGGCCACCACCACCACCACCAGCAGGAACCACCGGCCACCACCACCACCAGGAACCACCGACCACCACCACCATCAGATCCAACGAGATATGGAGATCGACAGCTTGAAGAAATCGAGACCTGATGAGATCTGGAGATCGATACCTTGAAGAGATCTGGATATCGATACCTTGAAGAGATATGGAAGTCGAGATCTTGAAGAGATCGAGATCAAAGATCGATACCTTGAGAGGAGATGGCGATAGCTGTGAGAGATGGAGAGCCAAAGAAGACGATGGCAAGGATGAGAGAACGAGGCTGCAGAGAGAAGAGTTTTAAGAGGTTTTCAGAGATCAGTTTTCCACTTAAAGTTTTAGAGGAAAAACATGACTTTTCAGCTCTTAATTGACAAAAAAACAAACGCTCTTAATACCAAAAACGTCTGACCGAATCAGACTTCAGAGGTATTAAGAGCTTAATATCAAAAAACAAACAGCCCCTAAATGAAAACGTTATTGTAAACCACAATGATCAACCTTTAGCATCAAAATTACAGAAATGAAACCCACAACAAACCATAAGGACCAAAATTGTAATGTACTTAATTTTTAATTTTCACAAAAATAGACATGCCCATTTATTTGTTAAGGGGTGAGGGGCAAGGTAAAGTTGGCCAACCATGACCCACATTATAAAGCGACAAATAGTATGCCCCTCCGATTATGGCCATTATTATAATAAAAGTATATATCATTATTTTACCTAGTATTTAATAATAATAATAATAATAATAATCACATATTTATTTATATTTTACGTATTTATAATAATATGTGTTTTACAAGATGTTTTCTTTCTTCATTTTTAAAAGACTTTAAGCTATAATATGTTTATAAACTATCAGAATTTTAAGGATATGCACATCATGTTATAGTAATTGAAAAAGAAAATATATAAAAAAGGGTCAGTATTTTTGAATCTATTGTAATTCTAGTTTTCAATTTTTTACCAAATTTTTTGAACATGATATTAACGACATAGATCTGAAGAGGTCGACCACACTTATTAACATACTGATTTGTCGTTGTCATGACATATAGTGTTTATGTCTTCAATTGTTATAACTTTGTTTAAAGACAATAGTTTTATTTATAGACAAAATCTTTTATCCAAATATAAAACACATGTAAACAGACATAAACATAATGTTGAATAACTGTTTGATAAGATATGTTGGGAAACTGTGTACTTCTTAATGATAATATTACGAATGAATCAATTATTTGACAACAACATAATATGATAGGGAAAAATTTATGAACTTAGACTACATAAATAATTTTTATGGCTCTTAGTAGTTTATCCTTTTGCGAACTTGTTGACAAAAGTCAAAGCGATGCTGGCCAAATGAACAAGGTTTAGAACTTCTTTACGAACAATAGTTTTGAGCTCTCCATTCATATATTGGCCGGAAAAACCATCTGAGCATGTGTCGTCGTCTGTTAACGCCGCACTGACCCAAGTTTCTATACTGTTCATGTCAAACGAGAATTCAGAGCCAGTATGGACCTTAGTCATTTCCACCATGGACTTATGGATCTCGTAGGCAGAGTCACCAATCTCTTCAATGCAGTCTTTCATTGCAGACGTTTCTCTCTTCGTCAATTTGTGGGTTTTCGAATACGTTGTCAGTTTCGTTGAAGTGGTTCGAGTGGCACTGAGGGTTGCTGCCAGTGCTGTCTGTGCCAAGAGTCTCGGGCTGTTTCCGACTCTTGTTGCGAAACGGGAGAGGTACAAGTTACAAAGCTGTGGGTACAATGTGATATTGCATGATTTGTGGATGAAATTGGTGTTGGATCTTGTTGGACTTATGGCTAGGAAGAATATGAGCAATGTTAAAATGGCATACCCCATATCTCTCTCCTCTCTCTTATTTCTCTCTCTCTCTCTCTCTCTCTCTCCCCCTATTGTTTCTCTCTCTAAAGGATTGAAGATAAGAGAGGAATGGGGTGCAATATATGGGCAAAGATTGCATACAATATGGTTGTGGGTACCATATCTTATGTCACAATCTCCATCATGTCTTGTAGCCATAGACATTTTGTGTAATAGAACTCTAAACTAGTGATTGGATGCATGGATTTGATTCGAATAATCTATTTAATCTTTATTAGATCAAATCATACAAAAATATATTAACATAGCCAATATTTTGTAATAATAGTTATTTAAACATAAATAAATTATTACATGTAATTTATACAAAAAAAATAATAGTAAATTGGTATTTTAATCGGTGTACACCTTAAAGATAATAATGTGTGGTCCTTGCATCCAATTAAATTTAATGGCCCCCTTTATGGAAAAATATTTATGAAGGTTGTTTTTATTTATTTTGGTTTACTATTAAAACAATACACCAATGAAATTGATTGGATTTGGTTGTACTAAATTCTGTCATATATATTTAGTTCTTATTTATAAAATTTATGGTGAACTATAATTTGGTAAATTGTAATATGTTAAATAATACTATTTTTATTCGGTAATTAAAGTTCAATAGTGTTATTCGCATATTCATTTATATATGCTTTAGTTTGTTTGCGAATTTTTGTTACACGTTCTTTTTGTTTAGAAGCACCGACGGGTTCTTGTCACATTTATGCAACGATTCCCCACCTTATCCCGCCATTATTGCAACTTATTCGGTCTTTTCATATCGACTTTCCTCTATTTATGAAAAAAAAATCTTATGTAACCATTCAAAGTTCTTGATATTATATTCATTGCTTATAAGTTTTTGTAAACTAATTTTTAATTTATACCTAAATATATCAGATGAAACTCCGATATTTAGTAGTGTTATGGTATAATACGATAAAGAAAATGATATTATTCTCTCAATCAAATTGATTGTCTCCAACTTAACATGGAATTGGTAAATCCAAAAGGATAATGCTATTCGTATTCTAATTTATGTCAGAATCAGATCAAATCATTTATCCTAAATGTAAAAAATAAGTATTGTCGTTGATGTGTGTGAAAAAGGAATTAGAAGTTAGCAGTACATTTAACACATCCCATCTAGAGATGGAAACGAGGTGTGTATTGGCATGTTGGGAGAGTAATGCATCCCCCATCTCCCGTTTAAGCTCCTTTTACGGGTTTAGGAAACGCGTTTAGTTAAAACAATCTATTTAAAAATTATAATTATAATGAATTGTTATTATATCAATTGTCAATATTGAAAAGTAAATATATTTTTTATTTAAAAATAAATATGTGCATACATATTTATATATGTAAAAACTATATAAATATAATAAAAATTAATCAAGATCGGATTAATGACGGATAATGTTATCTTTGACCCGACTTCAGGTATGAATATAAATACTGGTCCCTACCTTATTACCCGTCAAATATTGAAATCCCGTACCCAAGGTAAAACTTTCATTTATAATCTTTTGCAAAAAGGTAATCTTATATGTATATTTTTTATATCAGTATTATATTAATCATATATGAAAAATTGTAAAAAATAAATTTTAATATTGACATGTGTGAGTTTTTTTTAGTAATACGCCATCCATCCAAAATTGCTTTATTCGTCACGCAGGAGTCGGTGCAAGAATCAAGATATTTTGTAATGTCGTAATTTTTTTTATTAAATATATAAAATTAAAACATATATATATATATATTTTAAATAAATAAGATTATTTTATTTTAAAGATCTATGCCGACTACTTTTGAATACTATTTTTTATTAGTATCTGGCAATCAAATGAGCCAACAAGTACATTAATTAATACACTACCGACTTATAATACGATAACCACATAGTAATATTAACTTCATATAGAAAACAAAATACCAACAACCTTTTTCATGATGATAAAATTAATTTAGTAAATAAATCAATATTAATATATAAAAACAAAAAGGAGTGCATTAATCATCAAAGAAAATGCGTAAGAAATGTTCTTACACACTTATACTTTTAAGGGAATTATTATCTGCAACAAAAAATCATATTTTAGTTAAACTTTACGCAAATGTCTTATATGTTTACGTAAACTCAATTTTTAGATTAACTTTTTTTATTCTCAATTTGCGTAAGGATTCATATCTACGCAATGATCCCAATTTGTGTGAACAATCTTTTGTACCTGAAGATAGGTTTTACGTAAATGTATAAGATATTTTGTGTAAACTCTAGCTAAAATAAGAATTTGGTTTCAAAAATGACTAAAAAATAAACTTAATTAATGAGATTATCTATTTTGGTCAATTTCCCTATACTTTATCTTTATACACAAAAAGTCCACTTTATCTTTATGTGAAAAAGAAGTGCATCAAAACTATTGAGAGGAAAAAAACACTATTTGGTTTGAGATTGATGAACATGGTCCAAAAAATCCTTAATATTGGTCCAGTTTGGTCTTTATTCGATCTAATACGACAGTTAAGTCCAATACTCCGTTAATTCGTATTCTTATAAAAAAGGGATTAATAGAATTTAGAGTAAACAATATACATGGCGTTGAGGTGTACCAGAAACCTAGATAGCCTCTCTCAAACGAAAGTAAGGTAAAAAGACCAGAATACCCTAAACAATTTAGGCGATTGCCATGTCTCTCTCTTCCTCCCCCTCTTGTTCCCCTTGACTTGAGACCAACACCAACCCCATCACTGATCATCTTCTCCAATGGTGGACCAAACCCACCACCCTTTGTCAATTTCTACAATTATGTATGATTTCAAGTTGAGATCGGAGAGGCCAAACACAAAATACAACTTTGAATTTCATCGTCTTTGTCAAAACTCACCTCATATTGTGATTGTTATGAAGAAATTAGAAAATAAAAAAAGTATTCGTGCTCACATCAAAACCCAACTTCTCATTTAATAAATTTGTTGAACTTTTTAGTTCAATTTCTTACTTTACATCTTCTTCATTTTGAGGATAACATAGAGCGCATATTGGGTTGTGGTGACGTGGGTTTGGAGAGGGAAGGACTCGAAGTGGGTTTTGATGTCACCGATGACGGCAACATGTGGAATAGAGGAACTGAGGCGTACCATAACGTTTTTCAAATGGTGACATCGATCAGTTGACCATACGGGTTCAAACTACTGAAAATTTATTACTTTTTACAAAAATCATGCTAGATTAGTTGGTTAGTTGCTATCTTTTGCAAGTAAAGGTTATGGGTTCGACCTTTTTCCAAGCTGCTTTGTACCATCTTTTTTCAACAAATTAAAAGGTGTAGAAACCGAAAATTAAAAGATGAATAACTGGAAATTGGCTAAAGAAATGATTTGAATCCATTCCCTTCTAGACAACACACCTTAATATGACAATTTAGACCATCTAATCATAAATATCTATCATAAGTTTATTCTTAAAGAATGGAGGCGTATAAAACAAAACATTACAATAACACCCTTAATTAAAAACATAAGACTTTTTTCACTAACATACCACAATTACCCCAAGATAGATCCACCCTCGATGGGTGGGAGCGCAAGGAGATGGATCCATAGTGAGATGGGTATAGGGATGGAGATTGGAGGGTAAGAGGGAGTCACAACGATATGGGGACTAAAGGTGGAAGTACCCAAGAGATGGGGATGTGTGTATGTATTATGTATATATATATATAATTATAATTATAATTATTTCTCTAAAAGAAAATGAGAGAAATATGGAAAAGATCAAAAGACCCATTACTTAACATTTATAATATTGTCAAAAGAGTTATGTCGTCGGACCAAATTCGTAATAGAATACAAACCACTGTGACCAAGAACGTAATTTATGTGTTTAAGGGACGATATCGAAATATTTGTTATACCACAGGGACCAAAAATCTAATTACTAGTATTCCATTAAAGGTATCTGTACCGTATGAATTAATTTGTCTGAATAGATTCAGAAGATTTTTGTTTAAGAGGGTTTTTTCATATATATATATATGTAAGGAACATGTTTTTTTATTTGGGAGGACATGTTTGAATTTTTTTTTACTTTCTGTTGGAAATTATAGTGAGGTTGGAATTTTTCGTTCATCTCACACTGGTAGGATTATAAATATCAGAGTACTTTAAATGCCTTTAACCTCGATTGTGCCTAGAAAATGTTGGTATGGCATATGGTGGGGGTTATGGATGGAAGGACTGATTCATACCCACAAGACTGGATTTTCCTTTTAATGAGAAAGTATAGAGAGAATTTAATAATTACTAATTAAATAAAGTTGTTATCTATTAGTAATTATTTATCAGATTAAATGGAGATTATTTATTTAATCAAAGATATTTTTTTGAAAAAGCCTTTAAAAGATTAAATAATTTAAACATGTTTTATTTAAATCTGTTGGAGACTTAGTCTCCAACTAACTTTCTAAACCCTAATCTTGGGGAGAAAGTTAGGGTTTAGAGAGGTTTTAGCCAGTATAAGTACTGAGCTAAACCTCCTCCCATAATGCACTGAAAAATTAATTTTACTGTTCTCTCTACTCTCTTTCGGGTTCTTGCTCTCTATCACATAGAGTCGTTCTTCATCCTACGAGTTTTCTACATCAACTTTGCTCATAGTTTCGTTATCAAAAGGCTGTTGATAAACGAAATCGATACTGTATCAAATCCTGGGGCTTTGCGACTTGTGACTCGCAGCTTATAGAGTGGTCGTATAAAACCTTTAACGACAGGTGTTATGCCGTGCAGTTGGTTTCATACCGACAACATTTACAGGTTGGTTTTAATTTTATGTATTGGGTTTTATTTTATGTTCACAAGGTGAATAAGTCTGCTTCTACCCCTTTCTTTATATCGATTCTATCGCGAAGGATAGAATCGATTGTTGTGGATCACATATTGAATGTGTTTTATATGATATAATGTTATAAAGATACAATTTAAATTTTTTATAAACGTGTTTCGTTAACATGTAAGAGTAATCTAAATTTATATGAAGGGAGAAATCTTTTGTTAGTTATATAGACTTATACATGAACATATTTGTTTTTTATTAACGTTGAGAAAATTAAAATTATAATAAACGTTTAATTTCTTTTTCCTCTCATCAGAGTTGGATGAATCTGTTTCCATCCGTGAGTTTGTTATATTGAAAAATTATTTTCAATATTGTTGTTTCTATATATATATTCAC
Source organism: Silybum marianum (assembly GCA_036898165.1). NCBI lineage: Eukaryota > Viridiplantae > Streptophyta > Magnoliopsida > Asterales > Asteraceae > Silybum > Silybum marianum. Next base: position 26,761,634 of record CM072544.1, on the reverse strand, counting down.
TAGAAACAAATAGAGGAATGAAGTGAATGTTTTGTTTAATGCCACATGTAAATAATGTTCTTTTTGTCTTTGTTTGAGAATTTTGCCAAAGCTAGACATTGGCAGTGTGATTTTATTTGTTTCTCTTCGATAGGTTTATTGACTATGGAAAGTGTGCTATAGAGATAATTATTTGAGAACTATTTATCCATATTATGAGTTTTAGTATTGGTGTTGTTTCAAATAAATCATTAAACTTCAACACTTTCTGCATAAAGCTCCCCTAGAAAACTTAGTCAATAAACCACTTTCTTTTATCATTAAGTCACTACCAAATAATCATGCATAGCTGACCGAACAAGCTGCAAGTCTCGTTAACAAACTGGCCTTAGTGACCATTTTTGCATGAAAACCAATAGTAGTAATACAGGCTAATGAATTTTTTTTCGAAAACTCATACAAGTCATTACATAAGTATTGATCTACATGGTAACAAAACCGAATCAAACTAGTTTAGTATATTTCGCTCAAAAGTAAAACTTAACAGGTAGGATGTATGCAAACTTGTACTCTATACTCCAGAAAGTAAAGCAGCAGTTGTTTCCAATAAAAAAAACCCTAATGTATGTGGTATTTAGTACTAGAAATGAACCATAAATCCTCTAAGGCCTATGGATACCTGCTTTATGCCTCAAAGCAAACCTATTCACTAAAGCAAGTGCATTACTAGTGAGTTGAGCCACATAACTCATCCTCCTAATCACAGCATCCTTCACAGGTCCATTCATGGAACCATCAGAGAATCCTCTAGCACAAGTGTTTTGATTTGTGAGTGCAGAACTCACCCAAGTTTCCACATTGCTCATGTGCCATTCGAAGTTCTGACCCGTCAACCGAGCCATCTTCGTGAGCTCCTGAACCGACTGGTTCAGACTCGGCACGCAGCTGTTCATGCCGTTTACACAGTCTTTCATGGCTTGAAACTCTTGCGGTTTAAGTCCCTTTGCCCGTGACAGTTTGGTGACGTATGCGGCTGCGGACTTGGCGTTGTTCAGGCTGACGGAAATGGCGGCTTTAGCAAGCAGCTGATCGTTTCCTTGGATGGAACGAGCGTAAGATGAGAGACAACGGACACAGAGAGATGGGTAGCGGGTGGTTTTACATGAGGCGGTGACGTAGTTCATGGCGGTAGGATCGGTGGCATTGGCGGCATTGCCGGTTGTATATTGGAGGATGATTAGGAGAACTAGCAAGTAAAACTGTAGCTTATTCATATGTGAAGAAAGATACTATTCAGATGTGAAGAAACAAAGTGGGTTTGGATGAAGAAAATGAGATGGGTAGTGAAGGGTTATATACTATTAAAAATTTGCCGTCGAGTGAAGGCTTTAGATGAATATATAATATAAGTTTGAATTTAGATTGAAATCAGGGGGGTAGTCACGTGCTTTTAGAGATGAATATATAGAACTAGCCATGAGATCGATTCAAGAGGTAGTCAGGCAGTCACGTGCTCTTCTTTAATATTCAAGGATGTTTTGACTTTGAGATATCTATCAAGATTTAACCTATTTGTAGTGATAAATCATAAATGCTACCTAAAACCGATATTTAAATCACCACGTCCAGCTGTTAAAGGACGTGTTTGGTATGCAGGACAAGACAAAACAGAACAAAAAATTAGTGTTCCTGTTTTATGACCTTAAATTAGGACAAGACAAGAGATGATTTGAGCAAAAATGTATTTTTTATTGTAGGGATTGCTATATGAACACTTTGATAAAATCAAATCAAATGCATAGAGGACCGGGGTTTGAGGTTGTCATACCACTTTCATCTGATATCTAGTTTGAATTCTAAGACTCTCAAATGTAAAAGGTGAGCTTTAACCTTAAGGTTGCATTTAGTTTAGCCCAAAAAATAGGTAAAACAAAAAGCAAAGATATCAAACAAGTTTGACAAATTAATAAAGTCCCCATGTCATATTATCATGAAGGGTTGACTTCAGGTAAGACTAGCCTGTTTTTATGAAACTTGTAAGATCACATTTTTACACTTGAAACTTAACAGCAAATTACTATGAAGGTAAAAAAATTTCGAACCTACGCATCGAAAACACTATGAATGTTACCTTCACAGTGTTTTGCTGTCAAGTTTCAAGTGTAAAAAAGTGGTCTCACGAAAACATCAATTTTTTTAATCTTCACACTGATTTGCTGTGAAGTTTCTAGTGTAAAAATGTGGTCTCACGGGTCTCACGAAAACAAGCTGGTCTCATGTGATCCTAAGTCTTACCATAAAACCTCCCAAAAATCTATCACCCTTATACTTTACTATTTTGTCCTGTCCAATACGTTTCGCGTACCAAACAAGGGGTAAAGTTGAGGAGTTTGTAGGTGTCCTACCAAGAAGGAACCTTTGTAGTCAACTCAACCGTGTTAACAATATAAAAATAACTTCAAATAGAAGAAAATATGATAAAGAAATCATAATATATATATATATATATAAAGTGGATCATTAATAGTGTGTGTATATATATATTGTAGTGTAAACAGCTGTGAGAAGTTTAAACTACGTATAGTAATACTAGATTGACCAGAAGTGGTCGGTATTGAATACTAATCAAGTCATATATACATATATATTATATATATATATGGGAGACAAGCGTTGACATTTCAATACTCCATGTGGGATGTGTAAAGTCCACTCTTAACTTCTACCGGGTGCTTAATTGGTATGTATATAGGACTGGATCGTATTGTAAGGGTGGGACTTGGAGTGTTGTTGACAATAAAAGGATTGTGAAAGATTTTCAGGTTTTAATTTAATATGGGCAGTTCAACAATTTATCAATCTTGTCTCATCTTCCTGATTTTTAGTTTGAACTTATTTGGAAACCGACCATTGGGCTAATACAGAAGTACAAGAGCTGTTGTAAAGAATAATGTTACCAACATACTTAAAGACTCAAATGAATTAATTAGTTTCACATTGCACGAGCTCCAGATCCAAGTTTGGTACCTGTGGGCTGTGGCATAGGGATGCAAGTTTTGCTTCAACCTTGACCAAGATTTTTAGTTCTCTTCAAATTAAAAAAACGATTCTTTCACAAAAATTACATAATATATATATATATATATATAGAGAGAGAGAGAGAGAGAGGCCGGTCCAAATGAAAACCGAGCTTTGGTTGTGAGCCGGGACAAATAAGATCATAACACGTGTCCTTAAGTCTACAGGTTATTCATCATGAATAATGTATCATCATTAATGATGAATGTGTATTATTTATCATGAATAATGAATAATTATAACGTGGATCATGATTGTGTATTATTCATCATGATCATAGTTCTTGAACTTCATATTCGTTATTCATACTGAACGCCATTCGTTAATCGTACTGAACACCCCATCGTTATTCATACCGCATCAATGTGGACGTGGGAACACATGCCGCGCTCTCCTTTGTTCCCCAGTTCACAACCAAAAATCGATTTGCAATTGAACTTTCTCTCTTTCTCTCTCTCTCTCTCTCTCTCTCTCTATATATATATATATATATATATATACCTCCCTTCCATCTAGAAGAGCTATTTTAAATAAAGATTCAAAAGGGTTTCACATATCTAATATGATATCAAATCCTAGTGACAACCACATCTAGAACCTTGCTATGCCTCCGTTTTAGGCAGCACCATCTAGCCTTTGTTTGGAGGGACATGTTGAATTCTCACATCAATCAGACAATAACATCAAGCCTATACATATAGGAACCTCCATTCTTTCTATAAGAGCTATTTTAGAGAGAGATTCAAAGGTTTCACGTATCCTAACAATTTCCATTATTTATAATTATGTCCAAGATTAAGATCAAGGTAAATATTGGTAATTCTGTCCAAAACTAAGATCATGTTGTTCCTAGTATCTAAATTTTATCGGTTACCAATAAAATAACTTCTTAAGTGAGCACAGATTGGTAACTTTTAGTTCTATCTCGTCCTAGCCGTATTTATTCCACCTATTTTGACAGTCTCATGTTGTTCCAAACATAAAACAATGAGTTTTTGTCATGTCCGATGTCCCTCCAAACGTGGCCAATGAATTTTGTCCAGCCCCATGTACTAAACGCAACATTAATTTTCGTGAATTGAACTACAAAACAGTAACAAAAACTACCTCCTACAATTATGCAGAAAGACGAAGTTATCTTACAAGGTGCCATCTTTATTGCATTAGATACAAGTTATTTATAAGTAACATTAACCCGTAACGGCTAACAAAACCCAACAAGGGCGTAACCTTAGTCACGAAAACAAAAAATTTTACATGAAAACCAGCAACAAATACCAGTAAAAAAAATCCTTAAGGATTAAAAAACTTATGGCACACAATAATACTACCAAAAGGTCACTATAGCAGGTTTTAATCATCTTGTAATCTTTCACATTATGAACCCTTTAAGGCTTTTTATGCCTCAAAGCAAACCCATTCATCAAAGCAAGTGCATTGCTAGTGATTTGTGTCACAGATGTCATCTTTTTATGAACAGCATCCTTCACTTTTCCGCTCATCGAACGATCAGCGAATCCACCGGCACAAATGTTTTGGTTCGTAAGGGCGGAACTAACCCAAGTTTCAACATTGCTTATATGCCAAACAAGATTCTGACCCTTAAACGTAGCCATCTTCCCGAGCTCCTGAACCGATTGGGTTAGACTTGCCACACAGCTGGTCATGCTGTTGATACAGTCTTTAAGGGCCTGAGACTCCCTAGGGTTTGTTTTCGAAGTTGCAGCGAGTTTGGAAACGAACGTGGTTAAAGACTTGGCGTTGTTCAGGCTGACCAAAACGGCTGATTTGGCGAGCTGCTGATCGCGTCCGTTGATGGAACGAGCGTAACTCGAGAGAGAGTTGATACATTGAGCTGGGTAGAGGGTGGTTTTGCATGAGGTTTTCACGAACTCGAGGGGGGTCGTCGGCTTGGAAACGGCACCGGCCGGGGCCAATTGGAGGGTGATGATAAGGAGAACTAGCAAGTAAAACATGAGTTTATCCATGGCTATAAGAATAAGAAATATGTTGAAAACTTTAAAGGGTTTTGTGCGTATGTAGAAGATGATTTGGATGAAGAATATAAGGGGTTAATTAGGGGCTTTATATACTTAGTCAAAAGGTTGTCTCATTCAAAACCTTAGAAGCTTGCAGTTCAATTAAAGTTAAGGAAGATATTAAGTATTTATGGGATTGAATCAGGAGGTACAAACGTGGTTCTTTTTTTAATTAAACAAAACCAAATGAGCTCAACAGAGGTGGGGTCTAAGGGAGACTTAACGTCTACATCTGCTGAGTAGAGCGACTGTTTCTGTGAAGACCACCGGCTTATGAAAAATGTGTGACATAGTAAAGAGAAAGCCTGCCAAAAAATGAGGAATTAAAAAAAGGTGAAGGTTTGAAAAAGAACTTGAACAACAAAATTTAGTTAGAAGTAAGCGACAACATACAAACAGTCGGACCATTATATAAATTTAGTCGCAAGTAGGGGTGGACCTGTAGTGATGGCCATGGTGATACGAGCCACCGTATTATTTCTCCGATGAAAGGTAAGTTTGTTTAGGTTTGTGAAATGTGCACCGTATCGTTTTGTTCTGTGCCACCCATATATATTTTAAAACTGTAATATGGATACAAGTTTTCTTTGGGAGAGTTTGTTTGCAAAACTTTTTCTACACCACAGACTCAAGTTCGAATCCTGCTAGTGTCATTTTCATAACTTTTTTTTAATATCAAATTTATTATGTTTCTAGAAAAGATTACAATAAATAAACTTGAACCCAAGACGTCACATATGAAAATCAATAATTAAATAGACCAATTATGATGTTTTGAAAAATATCTCGACATCTTTTTCATATAGTTAAACGGTGCAATCGTTTGAAAACATTTCTGGGTCCGTCCCTGGTAGCAAGGGAAAGGTTTATCTAGAACTAGACTATTCAAGAAATCCCTCTTTGTTGAATAAAAATCAGATGCCCCAAATTCCTATGTTGATCAAATCTTTGTCCAACCAATGAAATTAAGAATATTTTATTTTTATATATTTAAATTTATTTTAATTCAAGTTCACATTCTCATGTGTATTCATGTGATTGTTGAACATGAATCGGATACCACATTAGCAATATAAAAAATGAATTAACGTTAATGACAATTTTGTAATATTGGGTCAATGGTATGCACGTGTGAAATTAAGCACATGTCATTGTTTAATGGCAATTTTGTAATATTGGGTCAATGGTATGCACGTCCATTCAATATCACAAGTGAACAAAGGGTATTTGGTAAAGTGGTAGCATATGGCGGATTAGGAAATGATTTGAGATCCTTGAAATCTCTCAAAGTTGATATGGAATGTTATCAAACCTGATTTTCTTGCCATTAAACAAATTTATGAAATTAAAATTAAACAAATTCATGTTATTACACAAATTTTGGATGAACATGTGACTGCGATAATTTTCATGATATAATATTTTGGCTTTGTCAGATGCATCTCTGCGGCTGCAGGTGTTTCATAGACACTACTAGAAAATTGTCTTTAATGAATTTGTGTTTCATATGGTGAATCTGTGTATTCTATATGGTGAATCGTGTTCCATATAATGAATTTGTGGTGTGTTTCATATAGTGAATCATGTTTCATATGATGAATATGTATTTCATATGGTGAATGAATCTATATGTTTCATCTTGGCGAATCTTGTGACCAAGATGACGATTGTGCCCCTTTTTAATTGATAATAACTTTAAATTAAAACCACATGATCTAAGGCTTAGATCGGTCCTCTTAGTTTTCAACCTATTTTTGGTTTTTATTTGATTTAACCCCCCCCCCCTCTCTCTCTATATATATATATATATATATATATATATATATATATATATTCACGGAGCAAAACTTTGGAAGGAAATCACCAAGAAGTATGGCAAGTGTTGAATACTAGTCAAAGGTCTACATTCTAATTAAAACTAACAATAAATGGTTGCTTAAATAGCTTTTCATGTGCAAATGTCACAAATCTAGAGCAAGCAATAGACATAATAAAAAATGGTCGGTATTAGTTGCTAAGCAAAGCAAGAGGTATTTAATATATATATATATATATATATATATAGGGTTGGGTTCCGGTGAAAAATGAAGTTATGGTGAGAAGGTAAGAATAGATCTCCATTCTCGGACGCACATTAGGATGAGATGCACGAAAATTAGGTACACCAAGATGCATCAGATCAATCCCCATACCAAGCGCGATTCATGGATGGGTTTGAGATTAAAAGTGATCAAGGGTAAAGATCCCTTCTTACACTTCTCATGTTAACTTCATTTTTCACATGATCTCATGTCTATATATATAGGGACATGTTCAAATGAAAATGAGGGACAGGGCCGTTCCAATCTTTTTGGAGGCCCTCTTACACTTGTAACATGATAAAATATAAAATTCCACACCATATATTATATTAAAAGTCTAGCAAGTTAAATAAAAAGTTGTATGAAATATCATTTAGATGTACATATCCCTCTGGAAGGACGATTGGGACGTGGGCGTAAGGGATTTTATGACAGTTAATAATTCGATTCTTTTTCTAGTAGGCCTTGCACCTAGGTGTGATGATTTACTTCAAGAGCGAGTCTCTGGTTCAAGTCCGGGATGGCCAAGGAAAAGAATTCAAGAAGCTACTAACAAAATTCGCTTAAATATAATCATTTTTCTAACATTTTCAAAAAATATTTTCAATTAGTTCTTCATAATCAACGTTCTCTAACAAGCCATTAGTATGAAGATTAACATATAAGAGTTTACCAACTGACAACTATTTACCTTAAGTTCTCAAGAAACCTTAACACGATTCTAAGGCCAATTTATCTCTAAACTCTCAACTTTGATGTTTGCTATCAAATGGCTATAGTGTTTTTAACAATAACAACCGGTAAAATGGTGAAATAAGTCAACGAAATTGAAGATCTTTTCGTTCGAACACGAAACTGAGAAACAAAGAACAAGAAAGTAAAAGATTATTAAATAGGTCGTCGTTGGTGCTTCAAACATAATATTAGCAACAAGAAAAACAAAGACAAACTAAAGAGAGTTCAATCTTTAAATTAAAGACCTAAGAAGAAGGAACCATGGATTGCAATCAATCAGGAATAAGACGAATGAACAAGTCTGGTAGAAGAGAGAAAGAATTGGGGCATTTAAGCTAGATTGCTAAAACGTTATAATTGCCAAATGGGATATACTATATGGGTATCACTACTAGAAAATTGAGTATTTTCAACGGAAATTAATTTTCAACGGAAAATGTCGTTGAAAATTTTCTACGAATTTTAGTGGATTATTGACAGAACATAAATTTTCTACGAATTTTCAACGAATTTCCGTTGAAAATCTCTCACAAACATATATGCATTTTCAATAAAAAAAAAATTCAACGGAATGTCTCGTCAAAAAGTTTTTGGTTGAAAATTCATTTTGTGAGAGATTTTCAACGAAAATTCGTAGAAAATTTATTTTTTTGTCAATAATCCCTCTAAAATTCGTAGAAAATTTATTTTTTGTCAATAATCCCTCTAAAATTCGTAGAAAATTTTCAACGACATTTTCCGTTGAAAATATCCGTTTAAAATACTCAATTTTCTAGTAGTGTATGTATGAGAGAACCTTGAATGGATTGAGCTAGAACGTGGGTTAAAAATCAAAATATATATAATTAGGTACATGTTAAAATATTTGAAACTGGGCTACAAAAAACTTGGGGACCCTGTTCGGAGTCTCACATTGATACCCCCTCCCGCTCGGCCCTGATGAGGGACAAAGGGAGAGCGTGACATGTGTCTCTGGCGTCCATGTATATTCAATATGAATAATGAAATGCATTTAATATGAATAGCGAAGTTGAAGTTCATAAAGTATTCAAAATGAATGATACAATATTCGGTATGAATAACACAACATAATATAAATAACATACGATCATGATCAATGTTAAATTGATTCATTATTCATGACGAATATGTATTATTTATGATGAATAACAATGGACGCAGGGAACATGTGTCTTGCTTTGCTTTGTCCCCTGTTCCCAACCAAAACTCGGTTTTCATTTGAACCTGTTCTTATATATAAACACACACGCATTAGTACTTCCTCATTTGAACTCTTAACATGTACGGAGATTGGGATCTATCGATGACCTAGTTATTCATAGCCAAAAACCATTTAGTTGATTCTTGACTTTTTCATAAAACAAAAACTCAAATTTTCAAGTGGGAGATATAATAATATCCCAAGTCTACGCTTATCTTCTTTTATCGTAGTAAATCAACCAACTACGATCTAAGTAATGGTAAAATCCTTATAAACTTATGTAATTTCAAGGAGTTATATAGTGGCATTAAATTATACAAACATGGCAGGAAGTCAACAAGATGAAACAAATTGAACACTTAATTTCATAATCTCAACAACTAAATCACATTGTTTGCAAGTATGTAGGAATTGTATGTTTTCAGTCAAGGGCGGAGCCAATATTTTTTATTAGGGTGGTCCTCTTGTATCAATTATTTTTTCTGTAAAATCACCAATCAACGTATCCGAGTCCCTAAATGTGGTAGATTTTTTTCTTTCACATAATGTGAGAATATATGAAACACCTTACTTACCGGTAAAATTCAACAATATCACTTACTTACCGGATATAATTCAACAAAACGACATTATATGCAACAATTTATTCGGTAAGCGCAAATCTTGGTAAAAGTAGTCACCTTCACTTACCTAGTAAGACTCTTAGTCCTTGCCTCGCTCTTATAAAGGGTAAGATTCTTGGTCCTTACCATATTCATCCGGTAAGGTAATTTGACTTAATAAGCATTTATCTAGATAAGCATTTGATAAACAATTCTTAACCTCAATAAAACAAATTTTCAAATTTACAAGACATAACTAAAAATAAATATTAATTTTTAACAAATAAAAACGTAAAGTTCAAGAAATAATGTGTAAAATGTATAAAATAAGTTAATAACAATAAAAGTAAGTGGCTATTATCCATGTGGATATTATCAATCCCAAAAACAAATAGGTGTAACATCTCTCACTAATACATAAGGGGAAAAGTTGAATAAGTGAGGGTGTTCCCGGGAATACCCCAGGCCAAAGTTGGCTCCGCCAGTGTTTTCAGTAACTTTAAAACCTCAAGTGGATGTGAGCAATTATTGATGTAATTATCAAAACAATCAAATCTAAAGATAACTATTGAAGCAAGGAGATAAGACAAGCACAAAGATCTCAATAATCAAATTTACATCTAACAAGAAAAGCACATCAAAATGAAAACCTTATTATCAATTTCTTTTTCAGATTGGATCTTCAAAATAAAAACCTCATTGCAACTCTCAAAGTTTTTTTTGTAATCCAATCAAATCCAAATAACATTGGATATCCGATCCAATTCAATCCAAATAATAAAGGTTCATTATTATAATTTAAATATTTATGAAATATAACAAAGGTTACTAATTAGTATATCTATATATAAAAGAAATAAGGAATTGTTTTGAAACCGACCATTGGGCTAAAACAGAAGTACAAGAAGCTGTTGGAAAGAATAATATTAATTACCAACATACTTAAAGACTCCAATGAATTAATTAGTTTCACATTGCACGAGATCCATATCAAAGTTTGGTAACTGTGGGCTGTGGCATAGGGATGCAAGCTTTGCTTCAACCTTGACCAAGATTTTTAGGTCCCTTTAAATTAAAAATTGGTTCTTTCACAAAAATTACATAATAAACCTATATATATATACATAGAGACAGAGAGAGAGACTGGTTTAAATGAAAACTAATTTCGGTTGTAAACCGAGCGCGACATGTGTCCTTTGCGTTCACAGGTACATTTATTCATGATGAGTGTGTATTATTTATGATGAATAATAAATCAATTTAACATGAATCACGATTGTGTATTATTCATCATGAATATTTTATTATTCATCATAAATAATTAATAAGTTTCCATTTATTATAATTATGTTCAAGATTAAGATCAAGATTTCCATTGGTAATTCTGTCCAAGACTAAGATCATGTAGTTCCTAATATCTACATTTTATCAGTTAGCAATAAAATAACTTCTTAAACGATCTTACACTAACCAAGATATATATGCTAGTAAACTTGGCTAGAGTGTGCACCAAAAAAACTTTTCAAATACCATATTATAGTTATATCAAATCAGGGAAATTGGTAACTTTTAGTTTTATCTCATTCTAGTCGTATTTATTCCACCTATTTTGATAAAACAAAAAAGACTTTTTTGTCCCATCAGTCTCAAACGTGGAACAATGGGATTTGTCCATTTGTCCAATTTTGTTCTGTCCCATATACCAGACGTAACATTTTTGCGAATTGAACTACGAAACAGGAACACAAAGTATCCTACAATTATTCAGAAAGACAAAAAATTATCTTACAAGATGCCATCTTTATTGCATTAATTAGATACAAGTTTTTTATAAACATTAACCGTAACGGCTAACAAAACCCGACAAGGGTGTAACCTTAGTCACGAAAAGTCGAAAACTAAACATTTTACATGAAACCAGCAACATATACCAGTCAAAAAATAATCCTTAAGGATGAAAAAAAAACTTATGGCACACAATAATACTACCAAAAGGTCACTATAGCAAGTTCTAATTAATCTTGTGATCTTTCACATTATGAACCCTTTAAGGCTTATGAGCAAGTACTGCAACCTTTTTATGCCTCAAAGCAAACCCATTCACCAAAGCAAGTGCATTGCTAGTGATTTGTGTCACAGATGTCATCTTTTTATGAACAGCATCCTTCACTTTTCCGCTCATCGAACGATCAGCAAATCCACCGGCACAAATGTTTTGGTTCGTAAGGGCGGAACTAACCCATGTTTCGACATTGCTCATATGCCAAACAAGATTCTGACCCTTAAACGTAGCCATCTTCCCGAGCTCCTGAACCGATTGGGTTAGACTTGCCACACAGCTGGTCATGCTGTTGATACAGTCTTTAAGGGCCTGAGACTCCCTAGGGTTTGTTTTCGAAGTTGCAGCGAGTTTGGAAACGAACGTGGTTAAAGACTTGGCGTTGTTCAGGCTGACCGAAACGGCTGATTTGGCGAGCTGCTGGTCGCGTCCGTTAATGGAACGAGCGTAACTCGAGAGAGAGTTGATACATTGAGCTGGGTAGAGGGTGGTTTTGCATGAGGTTTTGACGAAGTCGAGGGGCGTCGTCGGCTTGGAAACGGCACCGGGGGCGAATTGGAGAGTGATGATCAGGAGAACTAGCAAGTAAAACATGAGTTTATCCATGGCTAAAAGTAAGAAATATGTTGAAAACTTTAAAGGGTTTTTTTGTGGTTATGTAGAAGATGATTTTTGGATGAAGAATTTAGTGGCTTTAATTATATAGTCAGTCAAAAGGTTGTATTCAACCCTTAATTAGAAGCTTGCAGTTTAATTAAAGTTAAAAGGAAGATATTAAGTATTCATGGGATTGAATCAGGAGGTACAAACGTGGTTATTTTTTAATTAAACAAAACCAAATAAGCTTAGTATATCAGACTTAGAGGTAGGGTCTGGGGATGGTATGTATGCAGACGTCTACATCCAGTGGCGGATCCATAATTTTTGTCCACCGGGATCCCATTAAGATAGACTAAAGACGCGTAAAGTCACCCGACGTGTTTCGGGAAAATTATAAAGTTTTTTAGTTGATTTCAAGAGATTTTTTTATTGTTTTTGTCGATTTTGAAGGATTTTCTTAGTGTTTTTGTCGATTTCGAAAGATTTTTTTGAGTTTTTTTTATTGACTTCAAGTAACTTTTTTAGTGTTTTTGTTAATCGCCGGCAAGATGGGATTCCTTGAAACTTTTTACTATAGTATCTTGTACCTGAACCGGTGGCTCACTTTTTCTAAGTAATGGGGAAGAGGACCGAAACATGCCACTGAAAGACTCTACTGAGACAAAGATGGGCTGTCAAGAACGTCAAGAACGTAGAGGAGGTAGGATGGGCAGTTGGTCAGATCTAGTATGGATCGTACATGGACGGTAGTTGGAGTCGGCGGCTCTCCTAGGGTTCCCTTATCGGGGATCCCTGGGGAAGAGGATCAAGTTGGCCCTTGCGAACAGCTTGATGCACTATCTCCCTTCAACCCTTTGAGCGAAATGCGGCAAAAGGAAGGAAATTAAGGCTAAATACAATATTTTTGATGTTTTTTAGCCTATATAATTTTTTTTAACATTTCACTGGGGATGGGACCCCCCCTTTTTTATGTTGGATCTGTCCTGTCTACATCTACGGAGTAGAGCAACCGTTTCTGTAAAGACCACCGCTTGTGAAAAGTGTGCGAAATAAAGAGAAAATCTGCCAAAAATGAGGAATTAAAAAAAGGTGAAGGTTCGAAAAAGAACTTGAACAAGAAAATTGAGTTAGAAGTAAACAACAACTCGCAAGGGAAAGGTTTATCTAGAACTAGACTATCCAAGAAATGCCTCTTTGTCGACTAAAAATCGGATACCCCAAATTCTCACGTCGATCTAATCTTTGTCCAACCAATGAAATTAAGCTAATTTGATTTTTATATATTTTAAATTTATTTAAATCAAGTTCACATGATTCTTATGTGTATTCATGTGATTGTTGATTTTTATGTGTATTCATGTGATTGTTGAAGATGAATCAGATACAGTATTAACAATATAAAAAATGAATTAACATTAATAATATATATTCTCGGAGCAAAACTTTGGGAAGGAAATCACCAAGAAGTGAGGCAAGTGTTGAATACTAGTCAAAGGTTTACATTCTAATGAAAATTAACAATAACTGGTTGTTTAAATAGCTCTTCATGTGCAAATGTCACAAATCTAGAGCAAGCAATAGACATAATAAAAAATGGTCGGTGTTAGATGCTAAGCAAAGCAAGAGATATTTAATATATATATATATATATATATATATATAGCAAGCATAGATTGATCCACATCGACCAACTGCTCGTCTGGGTCGTCGGCTAAATCGGCCTGGCTTTCCCTCGAAGCTACCGTCATACATAGGGGCTGGTTCATACGAGGACGGTAACAATTTACGAGAATGCGATGAGTTTTTTTCATGTACAAGATCATATGTGATTTTACACTAACTGTAGCGGGCGACTTTTGGGGTCACTTAATTAAGTCGCATGGAAAGTCGCTCGCATCATTTATGATTTTGTACGAAATCACATATGATTTTGTACATTAATCGTATGTGATTTTATACATGAAAATTTTCATGTACAAAAATGATTGGCTGAGGATTGTCCTCGCATTCTCGTAAATTGTTACCGTCCTCGCATGAACCTCCCTCTATATATATACATATATATACACACACACACACATATATATAGGGATGGATTTAACTGAAACTGAGTTTAGGTTGTGAACTAGAGGACAAAGGAGAACGCGACATGTGTCTCCGGCGTCCATATATATTCAATATGCATAATGAAATGCATTCGGTACGAATAACGAATATGAAGGTCATAAACTATTCATAATGAATGATAAAACATTCGGTATGAATAACACAACATTCAGTATGAATAACACACGACCATGATCCATGTTAAATTGATTTATTATTCATGATGAATAATACACATTTAGTATTCATGATGAATAACTTGTGGACGCAAGGAACACACGTCGTGCTTTTATTTGTCTCCGGGTTCACAACCAAAACTCGATTTTCATTTGAATATGTCCCTATATAAACACACACACACACACTCCTCAGCTCTCTTATCTTTGGTGAGAATTAAACTCTTAATTAATCTCTATGAAGGTTGGGATCTATCTTTGATGAGAATTAAACTCTTAACCAATTTGATTGGTTCTTGACTTTTTCATAAAATAAAAACTCAATTTCTCAAGTGGGAGATATAATAATATCCCAAGTCTACGCTTATCTTTATTTTTATCGTAGTAAAATCAACCACCTACGATCTAAGTAATGGTAAATACTTAAAAACTCATGTAATTTCAAGGAGTTAGTGGCATTAAATTATACAAACATGGCAGGAAGTCAACAACATGAAACTAATTAAGTACTTAATTTCATAACAACTAAATCACATTGTTTGCAAGTGTAAGGGAATTTGACACAACGTAGATTTGCGGAAGGATCGACTAGCGTCTAAATCTTTTAGGGTTGAGAATTACGGTTTGTAAAACTCAAAAAAACTAAGAGAAAACTCTTAAAAATCACAAAGGAGAAGAATTACATTGAATAATAATGTGTTTAAAACTTAAAACGATAAATCCTATTTATAGCTAAACTTATTAAGAAATAAAATAATCAAACAAACAGATAAATGCAATCTTTTCGGGACTTGTCAGAACGTGTCCGCGACCTGGCACGCGACCCAAGTCGCGCAAGAAACCATTTTTCAGTTTCCGATGCAGATTTATGAGCTTCTTTCGAGCCTGTTTTCTTCTTCTCCAAATACCAAAGAAAAGTCTCATTAACTCTCGAAACCTCGCTGTATCAAATTGTAACCTTTCAGTAACTTGAAAACCTCAAGTGGATGTGAGCAATTATTGATGTAATTATTAAAACAATCAAATCTAATATTGAAGCAAGGAGATAAGACAAGCATAAAGATCTCCATAATCAAAATGAAGACAGGGATGAGCATACGGACCGAAATCCCGAAACCGAACCGGTCCCGTACCGAACCGGTATCGGTACCGGTACCGAATATCATTACCGGTTCGGTATTCGGTACCAAGATTTTCCATATTCGGGATTCGATACTTTCGGTACCGGTACTAGTCCCGGTAAATCCCTAACCGAACCGGGGAATTTAAAAAGTCATTTTTTATTTGAATCGGTAACAAACTCTTTCCTTTTTTTTTTTTTATAGAAAATCCTCCTAAATATATTACAATTTTCGGTTCTTGTATTTTCCACTCAAATACCGATTTTTTCTTGCAATTCTTCATATTTCGGTTATTGCAGTTCTCCAAAATCGGTTCCGTAACTTATCCAAAACCCGGTTCTAGCTCAATCGGCTCCTCCAATCCGGTTTCTGCTAAAGTGATTTTGGTTTTTGTTATTATGTTTAATGGTCAACGGTGAAAAACGGTTGTCGTCCCAAAAAATGGTACCAAACTGTTCTAGTCCCGAAAATCCCGGTACCGAACCGGTACCGAATTTCTCTTATCGGTTCGGTATTCGATATTGATTTTTTCCACTCTCAGTTTTGGTACTACCCGATTTCGGTAGCGGTTCGGTACCGGTCCGGTACCGAGCTCATCCCTAGACCTTATTATCAATCTTCTTTTCAGACTGGATCTAAAATAACAATCTTATTGCAACTCAACAAAGTGTTTTATTTTCATCCGATCAAATCCAAATAACATCGGATATCTGATCCAATTCGTTCCAACGGATGATTAAATCAGATATGTTCCATCCATTGAATATTATTATTGGTTATTCATTTAATAAAATTGGATTCATCCAATATTTGGATACAAACTTCAACCAATTAATCCACCATTCAACCAGTTATTCTTGTATTTTCTTAATATATCAAAAAGCATTATGTAATTATATCAACAAAAACAATTTCATCAAATGTTAATAATTATAGATGATTATTAATTGGATCTTTGTTCAATGATAACTGGATGAGTAATCGAATGGTTATTGACTGGAGTGGTTCGGTTTTATTGTATTCTGAATCGTAATTTTAACACTGAACAATCCGATTTGGATGTTGAAAATTTTAATCCGATCTGATTCAGTTACAATTGAACCTTCGAATATAATCGGTCGCTTTAAACTGGATTGGATGGTTTTATGAACATCCTTAACGTGCAAAAATAAAGCCCATTCCTTGAGCTTTGGGCCTAAGTATCTGGGCGTGGTCCAAACATTTGGGCCGTAAACTTAATCCGCTAACATGTTTCAGTTTTTTATGCAAAGAAATAAAATTTTATATCAAAAGTTTATGATTACATAAAACAATGGCAACTATATAAAAATAACAATAAATGTGTACAAATAGTTATAAAAATTATAGATAAGTCAACACTATTACATAGAGATGGTCAAATTAGGCCTAATCCGGGACAGAATGGCGATTGATTATAGTTTGACGATCTTAGACTGATCAGGCAATTACATATTTTATGGATTTCAAATTTGGACCAATTATGTATAGATTTTATTTTTCAAAAAAAATGTTATGTTTTTATAAATTATAATACAAATTTTACAAAAAAAAAAGTATAAATGTTTTACAAAAAATTACAAGATTTTGATTTTTTTTTAATGTTTTTCTAAGTTTCTCCACACTTTACCTACTTATTACTTAGAATTATTTTAATACTAAATTTCAAAAATCATAATATAAATAATTTTTTTGTATGATTTCTTTTAAATTAAAAAACCGGGTCTAGATTAATGATAGGATTTTTGGTTGGGATCGGGAACAGGAGTGCTCAACCTGGTTTTGAAGAGACAAATTTAAATACTAGCCGAGCCCGATCGAGGACTGATTTTTAACCATCTCTACTAATAGATACGTAGTTTTGTAAAAGTGTTAAGATTTAGAACTAGTTTGTTAGCACATTTTTTTGAGTTCAAAATTTTACATAGTTTTAAGTTCGAGAATATGGCCCAAAACAAGGTAGAAAACTGGTCGGTTTGTTGTAACGGTATTTTTTTTGTTTTTTCAATTATTTTGTGAACTATTAGATTAAATCATTGAAGGTATTGTGGAGTATAAATTAAATCTTGAACAAGTTTTTAAATTTAGTTACTCGTTTAAGAGCCGATTGTATGGATACACATAGCTAAATTTGGCACTACAGGACTGATATAAAAACAAAACTTAGATAAGAATCATTTTTTTTTGGAAATGGTATCCTAGGCATTTGCCTAGACTAATCACTGACAATTTTGAAACTGTTAAAACATGTAATAATTTCTCAGTGACCACAAGTTGTTTGCGTCTGGATTCGAATCTGGGGTAGATGGATTATCTAGTCTCATCTCTCATAAGTCTTAACCAGTATGCCACAAGCTGAAACAACACTTGTCTTAGATAAGAATCAATGTGGGTCACACCAACTAAAACTAAAAATAAATCAAAAACAACATTCTTGTGCATTAATATTTTTTCAATATATGATTTTTCACGTATTTATGTGGTGGGGCATGTCTATTGAGTTACCATGAAGCATACGGAATACTCCAATGAAACCTAAACTATAATAAGAAAGAAAAAAAAAATATGTTTATGCAAATAAAACAGTATCAAAGTTTTGATTTTAATCAGAAAATTATCAAACTTATGACTTATCTCACGTCTATGGTTTGACCAAAATATTAATGTAAACAAGAAATGACAAATTTCAAAAGCACCCACAAAGCCTAAATTTTGACATATGATTCATTATTTTGAAAATGGTAACCAATTCATTTCTTGTTCACCAAACTCTCTGTCTTTTCAATGTTTTATTTAAGTACTACTTAGCATCACATCTTGGTTAAACAAAGTCTTTTGGTACTCACTTCACCATTGATCATGGAGTTGAAACATTAAATTCCAACACTAGTAAGAATATAATACTTAAATGTGGGATTATCTTTAATAAATCAAACTAAAAATATTAATCAACCGATAAATAAGAACTTAATTACATGATGTATATATGATTAAGTAGAAGTATATTACAACATCATGATGCTTCAAGTTTGTACCCTTGTAGTGTTTTTTTGGAAGTGTTGAGCGGATGTAATACTCAAAATGCCAAAACACTTCTACTGAAAATAAGTATAATCGTGCAACGATACACACACACATATATAATATATATATATATAATATCACATTAAATGGACATTTACAGATGCTTCAAGTTGGTAGGCTTATGTTGGTTTGGAAGTATTGGACAAATCACTACAAAACAAATGACTTTTACCCATAAAAGTTATTCAAAAAAATTTATGTGGGCGATTACCCACGGATCATCCAGAATATACCAATGGTTTGGTAAAATTCGATTTTTTTCGAGAAAATACTAACAGATCATCCAAAAAATCCCTGGGTAATTTGTCCCTAATTTGAACTATCCATCAGCAATTTATCCACCAACTTTTGTGACGGTTTTGTGAGGAATCGCCCATTAGCGACATATTTTTCAGGGAAAAGTCCGTATGGAAAAGTTTTTTTTTAAGTAGTGGATGTAGTATGCAAAAGGTCAAAACAGTTCTAGTGAAAATGAGTAGGAACTATCTACAAGTTGGGAAAATCAAAAGTAGCTTTAGTTTACGGTCATATGAATGGACCGCCTGGAGCTCGTATGAGAGTTGGTTTGATTGGTCTAACTATGAAAATGAGTTTAAAAACTTATTAGATACCATTATAATTGGTATCTAATAAGTTTTACCTACTATTGATTTGAACCAGCAGTCCATGAAATCAAATATGAAAGTTTGATATAATTAAAATACAATATTCGAACATCTTATATGTAAATGAATATGGACATTAAGGCTTTAGCAAAGCATGAATGATTAATTACGACACTAAATATGTACTAAAAATATCGATGAAATTAAGGTGACTTTGGACAAACTTAAAGTCCAATAAACTTCTAACAACATATAAACACTCGTAAAATTTCATTAACGAAACTCTATAACGTATGTATTTATATTTGTTACATTTGTAAAATATAAAGTTTGATTTAGACGGTGTATCAGATCCAAATATGCAAATAAACATAACTAAGGTGCCGACAATTTGTCGAAGATAGAGTATGATTTACGCAAAGTCCCTCAAGTTATCAATGTCTACACATATGCCCCTTCAATTATCTTAAAACTAGACTAATCATTGTTGCTTTGGCTTAATTATTCACTTAATGACGATATTATTACTTTACACAACACATTAAGTAAAGCAAACTACTCAATATTTTCACCTCTTAATTTAAGAAATGTTATGTTTATTTCATTAAAAATAATTTCTTTTACAATTATTAACCGAGACATTATTTTACTTTAATTATAAAACCCGTTTTACATTTAAAAAACATTTAGAACAACCAAGAAAACAGTTGTTTCACAATCTTTTTCAATGAATTGAAGTGTGAACGTATGCCTATTAAAGGTCGAAAACACTAGACTCCGTGATGAACAATTAACTTTAAGTTCAACATTTTTTAGTACAGATCAATTCAAACATAACCAACATACCTTTTTATTAAGTTCTTGCATTTTTTTTCAAATAAATAAAATTTTAAACTTTTTGAATTCAAACAAATAAATCTGTAAGTTTATATTAAAACCTAAGAAACCAAAAGAATTCTATATTTTAAATGATTAAATCCAGAGACAAAGATAAATTATTACACTTATAAAATGAAAGAAATATATCATTTATTTATCAATATATCAATAGAGTACAATAAACAAATAAAACTAAATGATTATAGACCATTAGCATTAGCATTATCCATTATTTACTTTTTAGATTCTAATAAAAATCGTAGGAGAAGCTAATAATTATTAATATTTCATATTCAAATGACAATCACAACATTATATAGCAAACGTCCAAGTTTGTCATATGTTATAATTTTGTTATTGTCATTTGAATCTGGGAAAAAAATAACAGTTAACAAAAATGATTGATAAGTATGAATAACTGAACTTTCAAATTTTTGAATAATTAAGTTTTTGAATAATTTTTTAAATAAATAAAATATAGAACTTTTAAAAATTGGTTACCTACATCATTTTAACCTAAATAACTATTTGTCACCGGCTAGCTAGAAAAGTTTTAAAGTAATAAAAATATAAATTGCATTCAAACCCCTCACGCAAAATGTCATAGCCCCCCCTGGCTACCCCAGTGTACATTGTCTTCTCTCCATCACGGGCTATCACCATTGTTGGCCTACAATCTCTATATTTGTCTCTCTTGATCTTATTTTTATTTTTTATTCTTTTTTTTTCCTCTAAACGTACACTACTAGAAAATTGAGTATTTTCAACGGAAAATGTCGTTGAAAATTTTCTATGAATTTTAGAAAGATTATTGACAAAACATAAATTTTCTACGAATTTTCAACGAATTTCAGCTGAAAATCTCTCACAGAACGTATTTTCAACCAAAAACTTTTTGACGAGACATTTCGTTGAAATTTTTTTGGTTGAAAATGCATATATGTTTGTGAGAGATTTTCAATGGAAATTCGTAGAAAATTTATGTTCTGTCAATAATCCTCTAAAATTCGTAGAAAATTTTCAACGTCATTTTCCGTTGAAAATTAATTTCCGCTGAAAATACTCAATTTTCTAGTAGTGGTATTCAATTAAATTATTGAAAAAAAAAAGAATAATCAAAAGACAAAAAAAAGATTAAAAATAGAGACATCGATGGCATGGGACAACGACGTTGATTGGGGTGGCCAGGAGGAGCAATGTTGTTAGGGATGGAGGGTCTTGAATGGTTTAGAGTTTGGAAATGCATTGATGTCTTTTTTTTTAACAGTGGAATTTTATTAAACCTAGCAAGACGCTAGAGGAGCAATTACATACTAGAAATAGCCAAAAACAGGTTTTGCAACCACCCTACCTAATTAATATTTAAATTCTTACTCCTATTATGCACCAGAAATACGATTGAGTGACAATACTATCCCACAACACCATCTTTTTAGGTTTCTTAGCGCCGAATATTGTCTCATTTTGAATTTCCAGGGTGACCACAAAGATATATAAGCAATTGCTTCCACACAGTCTATTTCCTCTTTCTTCAGTCTCATATTTAACGTCCAATCCTTCCGGTCTTACTCTAAAATTTTTACTATTTGTTACATGTATTTTTTCAAAAAGATTTGATGGTTTATTTATAATAAAAAAAATTCAGACACATAATTATTCTAAATAAAAAAATCCAAAAATTTATTTATTAAAAATAAATTCACGAACTTGATGATTTAAAATGGAAAATTTTTGTAGGATTTTCTGAACTTTTTCTATATTTTATTATAATTACTTTTACTTATTTTACTAATTGAAATTAGATTGAGAATTAAAAATGAAATCGTAACAGCAAATATGTACCAAATTTATGAAAATAAATTAAATTTGTAAAATACGTTTACGTTTCAGCTAAAAATAGAAACCACAAATGCTATTTTCTTTAAACAACTTATAATAATAATTACAAATATATCTATCATTGAAAACATATGTGACAAGTATATACATCACCATCTTTCTTGGCTCATTTTTTGGTTTGGTTAACGAAAGCTTACTCGGTAAATTTACGTTTACAAGATGTCATTAACTTTATTGGATGAACATGATATAAACTTTAAGTTTTATCCAGTAAAAAGCATAGTAAAGACCAAGATTTTAATTCCGTAAATAAGTTAAGGACTCTTAATTACCCGATAAGCACTTATCGGGATCATTCCGTCGGTAATTTCGGACGGATTTCCGACGGAATTGGTCTTTACCGACGGGTTTTTCCGTCGATAATGATGGCTTCCCTTGTTGTGGCTTACGGCTTACCGCTATCTATTTTGATGATCAAAATGTTATTCGATTAGTTAAATGAGGGTATCAATTTTGATCGATAAGCGTTTGCGTACTAAAACAAAATTGAGTTTATATATACCTAAATTGTCTTTGTGTCAAATTGAGTGGTTTATAGGGCTTAAATTTATAGTATAAAAAATATGTTCTATCAAAAAAATGTTATTATAATTAAATTTATAGGACGTTTTTCGATGTTGTAACAAATTTTTTTGAACCTTTTGAAAATGAAGTGTTGTATTAGCTATTTTATAGAACAATAGTTGAAAAAGTTCCCTATAAACACATGGGTCTTATAAAAAAGTGGGTTTATATGACATGATTTGAAAAAAGATAATACGACACTTTTTCAAATAGTGTCGTATAAAATAGATAAACCAACACTTTATTTTAAAAGTGTTTATAAAAAATTGCTGGAACACCTAAAACATCCTATAAATTTATTGTAACAATTTTAGATATGAAACTTTTTTGTTTGATCTCAAGTCTATAAAGTCTTTTATTATAACGCTTTGACATTTTAGATGTCTTATAAACATATTGCATCATAGTAATTATTATTTATAAACATATGCACGAATCATTAAGAAATAAACGTATAATTTCCTTATACTTTCCATAGTGACCATTTCATATGTACTAAAATTACAGCCACTACAATAAAATTGATGTTATATATAAGACGTCTAAAATATAGAAACGTCTTAAAAAAGTATTTTATAGGACATAAATTTATAGAGCTTAAGTTTATATGACCACACAAAAAAACATCATATCCAAAAGTTTTACAATGGTTTTTTTTTGAACGGCAAATAAACACACACACACGTTTCGGGTATATCCGGGATCCATTTGGACACCCGACTAAACCCCGTTGACCAAGACCCACCACTAAGTGACAAACCATGGTATGGATATCGCCACATGCTCTGCGTGGGGTTCGAACCCGGGTAGTCAGGGATACCATCCACTGACCCCCAGAATGTTAACAGTGTTGTATTAACTACTTTATACGACACTATTTTAAAAAATGTGTCATAAACAAAGTGTCTTATAAAAAGATTGGTTTATACGGCACTTATAAAAAATGTACTATAAATTTGCTAATTATATACTTTATTTTAAGTCTTTTAAAATATTTGTTAAAATGCGTAAGATCGTTCTATACACCTATTGTAACGCTTTTAGATAAAATGATTTATGTTTTGATCTTATAAACCTAGGGTGTATAATTAAAGTATCTTATTAGGACACTTAGATAATCTAAACGATTTATAAAATCAATTTTGTTATAGTAATATTGACCATTAAATGCATCAGACTTTTTTCTCATATGATATCTAATTAGTCTCTCACGTAACTGTTATGAGTCCAAAACTTAATACTATCGATTTATTTATATTTACTGTTACTTAATAAGACATTTCCTCCAAACATTCAAACACATTGTTTCACATATTAAACATGTGTTTTCCCTTTTCTAAATGAGGAATCTTGTAAATGGAGAAAGGCTTAACCTAAATTTAAACCTTTTACACAAAAAAAAAAAAAAAAGTAAAGTTAGACTTTTGATCCCCTAATGTTCATAATTTTTACACGGTATCGTTTTTAAATTTTAAAAATTTGGATTTAGTCCCTATGTTTGTCAATTCTTAGCTAACGGTTTTGTCCTTGAGTCTAACAATTATTAACTTTTTTTCATTATATTTAGTTAAATAAGAGATATTTTGGTCATTTTCATTATTTTCTTAATTCTACAATTTTTTAGTTTTAGAAAAGTTCGTTTATTTTTTTGTTTTACAATTTAAAATAAAAAATATAATTTTTTTTAATTTTAGTATAAAATTAAGAAAATAGTGAAAATGACTGCAAATTCCCTCATTTAATTGGAATTAATAGAAAAAGTTTACGACCGTTAGACAGAAGATCCAAAATGATTGGAAATTGACAAACACAAGGGACTAAATTCGAGTTTTTTGAAATTTAAGAACAACATCGATTGAAAATTGCAAACATTAGGGACCAAAAATGAACTTCACTCTATAATAAATTAACCTAAAAGTAAAAGTTAAAGTTGGCCAAAGTTCAAACGTCAAAAAACTACATGACCTAATATTTGGACGAAAGTCGTTTTTGCCTACTTATTAAACTCACAGCTTTAATTGCCATACCATTTTCTACTTTCCCTTTTTTGCAAGCATCTGAGTCGGTCTATTGTCGAAGCATAGACATTTTAAATGATATTTTTTTACAGTAAAAACATATGGGATTATAACTTGTGCATACAATTTTTGTTTTCAGTTTTTTGTCACTAAAAGGCATTTTTCTTGAAATAGCGTGTTTTATAAGTGTAACTAATTGTATAAATAATACTTCAAGGCATGCATGTTTGTCGTAAGGCAAAATCTTAATTTTTGGTCTTAAATTATAATTAACTCAATGACCTATTGTTATTGTAGGGTTAGTTCAAGTAAAATAAGGTTAGGTTTTTAGGGATCCTTTTCAGAAGTCAGAAGTCGTTGTACAAGTTCTGTATGTCACTGTAGATTTTTCTGACTCGAGGTTAAATAGGAATCTGTTGTTTGAATTATTTATCTCGTTTAATGTGATTTTATGTGTTATTTATTTTGAAATAAACAAGGATGACATCAAATTAACTTGCAACATAATGGAACAAAATAAAATGACACTGTAAACTATATGGTTGTTGATGAACTTGATTAATATGGTCCGATTAATTTCAATTTTAAAGCCAGAGGGTAGTATGGTAAGTTGTCATCCCTAAATTATGTCAATTAAATTTTAAAATGATTCTATTGATCAATAACTACGATCATCAATAATCTCGAAATTTTATTAGAAAATCAGGACACACGCCATTTTTTCTCCCTTAAAAAACATAAATTTGTTATGAGAAAATTCGATCTCAGATTCACATATAAGAGAACGCCTTCCACCACAACGGAAAGATACTTTTGGTAACAATGTCATTAAAAATTTTCAAGATACTTTTGGCGGGGGTTTAAGAAATCCGTTGGTAAAAATAACTTTTACCGGCGGTTCTGACGAAAGCCTCCGGTAAAAGTTTATTTCTGCCGGCAACATTTCCCGTTGGAAAAAAGTTCAACTTTTACTGGCGACTTTCCTCTAGGCCGTCGGTAAAAGTTACTTTTACCAACGGACTTTCCAAACCCGTCGGTAAAAATGCAATTTCTTGTAGTGGTGTTAACTTTTCTCCGTGAGAATTTTTTTTGCTAAGATATGACAATGAGCTAATAATTGCAATGAATTGGTTCATAATTCATTTTTCTACCAGGAAAAAATACAAACTAAATCCAAATACAATTCAATTTACGTCCCACATAAGAGAAGGCGTTATCCACAAGTGAATAGATGTTCTTAATTAATTACATTAAATCAATTTGGGATTGACAAGTTATTAGATGTTGTTACATTAAATAATATTTTGGATTCACGTGTGAATTGATGTTGTTACATCATATAAAATTCTGAATTTACCTGCACGTGAATCGATTATATTATATTAAATAATATTACGGATTAGCATTCGAACCTATGTTGTTACATTAAATAATATTCCAGATTCACATTAAAATGAATGTTTTTACATTAAATAACATATTCACATGTGAAGAAATATTGTTATATAAAATAACATTCTAATGCTCAATTTGTTTTAATAATTTGTTTCAAATATTAAATATTTACAATTTTAATAGAAGAATGTAATAAATTTTAATTTAAAAATAACTATTTCTATCCTTCTCGACTTCCCATACACATCTAATTGATTTTAATTACAAAATAATCTTCTATGATTTTAATTTCAAAATGATCTTTTATAAATTTTAATTTTAATTTTATTAAATACACATATGTGAAACACATGCTAATATTGGTTAGCCGACAAAAATATTTCATTTGCGGGCCTGCTTTTTTTTTTCTTGTGTTTTGACGACTTTGTACATCAATTCTAATTATCTCCAAAAAATAAATATAAATACTTGAAAGGGGTGTGTTAAAATAAAAAACAAAATACTATGTGAATGTAAGAAGAGAAATTTATATATAAATCGAGTTATAAATTATTAATTTGAGTTTACATACGTATTTTCATATAAAATTTTCCAATAATTTATATATGTAACTTCTTTTTTCGTGATCTTTAAGTTTCTTATTTAAAGCTCCTATTAACTTTATAATTTTGTATTTACTATATTGTAAAATATTTGCTTTACGAATGACATATAAGAAATATACTTGTTGTTTGTAAGAACCTAGCTAC
The DNA here is from genome assembly GCA_036898165.1 of Silybum marianum. Lineage (NCBI taxonomy): Eukaryota > Viridiplantae > Streptophyta > Magnoliopsida > Asterales > Asteraceae > Silybum > Silybum marianum. Next base: position 26,734,625 of record CM072544.1, on the reverse strand, counting down.
CACTGAAGATAAGTTCAATTGTGAGATTAGCTTCTTCACAAATAAAAGAAAAGGTATGGAATTATGTAAGAAGTTAAGTTAATTAAGGTAAGAAAAGATCTTGATCCTTGATCAATGTTAATCTTAAATTTATCCATGATTCGTGTTTGATACGAAGATTGATTCGGTGCATCTTGGTGTATCTCATCTTGATGCATCTCATCCTAACGTGCATTCGACGGTGGAGATCCCTTTTTACCCTTCTCACCATAACTTCACTTCTCGTCGAAATACCAACCTTAAAAGAAAAACCTTGAAATAAAGAAAAATTTTTGACATCTTCTTATCAGGTTTGGAGGTCATAAAGAACTGCAAAAGAAAGGTTAATTGAACTAAATAAATTTGACCCGACTTTTTTCCTTTCTCTTTTTGTCAAGTAAAGGTAACCAAATATAACTTCGACATCAATAAATATATACACACACGTATACATATTTACAAGAAACAAATATTTTTAGTGAAAGTTTTAGTTTTCTTTTGACATTATTACAATCCCTCATAAAGTCAAATGTTTTTTCTACTTCTTGTTACGGAAAATATTAAATCAAAGGTATTTCACTTGTAAATATCCAAAAGAACCACATGAAGGGTGACTTTTGTCACAAAATCTATATATATATTAAAGGAGTAACCACGTCAGCTGACGTGGCTTCCTCTAAAACCGTATTCCTCTTTTTTTCTTTTTTCTCCTTCTTTCTGAATCTTCTACATTTTCTCTCATCGGTGTTTCCCACATTCACGTAACCGATGACGGTTTCATCCCCTTTTATCTTTTCATCTTCCAAATCATCAACTAACCTGTTTGGCAGAAGAAATTAGGGCATCTCCTCTTATCTTTTCATCTTCCAGATCATCAACTAACCTGTTTGCCAGAAGAAATTAGGGCAAAAACATGATCCTGTTTTCCAGAAGACATGGATCTATAGATTAGGGCAAGGCAAAACCACATGAACCTGTTTTCCAGGGCATCTCCTCTTATCTTTTCATCTTCCAGAAGAAATTAGGGCAAAAACATGATCCTGTTTTCCAGAAAACATGGATCTATAGATTAGGGCAAGCCAAAACCACATGAACCTGTTTTCCACATGAACCTGTTTTGAATCTATAGATTATGGCAAGGCAAAACCGAACCTGCAAAAGCTTACGTTTTCATCTGTCTTTAAGGTTACCTTCGGTCTTTGAGGTTCACGGTTGGCCTACAGATCGAGATAAATCTTACGTTTTCATCTGTCTTTAAGGTTACCTTCGGTCTTTGAGGTTCACGGTTGATAAGAATGATCTATCTTTGTGGGCGACACAAAAAATGTACCTTTTCATGTGTCTTTAAGGTTAGCTTCTCTTATATTCATCCTTGACGATCTCCAATGGTGAGGCTTTTCAGTTCTATTAAGGTGCCTATTTATTTGTTAAGTTTTTTCAATTCTGTGTTTTTCAATGTTATTAGCTTCGATTCTATGTGTTTCAGTTCAGTGTTTTTTCAATTTTGTGTTTTTCAATTCTATTAAGGTGCCTATTTATTTTCTTTAAAATGAGATGCGACTCTCTTGAGATGGAATGGTGTCTGAGATTAAATGAAACTAAGACCATCTGAGATTAAATGAAACTAAGACCATCTGAACTCTCTATTTTATTTTTTATATTTACTCCAATGAACTCTCTATTTTATTTTTTAAAATATAAAATTGAATAATAACTCTCTAAATATAGAGAGTTACTATTCATTACTCTCTATTTTTTTGAACTTTTGATAATTACAAGTTGGCCCTTCAATTCTTTGGATTGTTGTATTTTTATTTTATTTGTTGTCTAATATCAGTTTTAATAAACTAAAACTATATTTATCTTTTAAGTTTTAAATTAAATTTAAATTTATCGAACAAATTTTAAAAATTAATTTAATAGTCAAATTACAACATAACATATTTAATCAGAACACATTGTTAACACGTCTTTTAACATAAAAGCATTACAAAATTAAAATGAGATCACCAAATTCAAATGATGTTGCAAGACTTCTCTATGTCAATGAAAAGAGAGGTTTTCCAGGAATGTTGGGAAGTTTAGATGACATAATGGCTACATGTATTATTTTACATAATATGATATTCGACGACGAACGTGATCTCGATGCGTCTATTGAAATTGTGAGAGAAGTACCACCAATAGAGGTCGAAATGATGACAAATGATAACGATGGATTCCAACAATATTTTGCTCGATATAGACAAATTAAGGATAAAGAAGCTCACTTTGCATTTCGGAATGCGTTAGATGATCATTTATGGGAAACATATGCTAATTCCGATTAGATGATTATGTATTTTATTTTAGATGTGTGTTGAAAATGTAAATTTTTATTTAATGAAATTTGGTTTTTGATAATTTAGTTCGAAATTAAATATGAATTATAATGTTGTCAAAATAACATCATAAAATTAATAAATATAAGGTTATTGTGAAAATAAAAATATAAGGGTATAATTTACAAAATTAATAAATACAAAGGGTGTTATTGAGCATTTATGTAATTAAAATATAAGAGAATATACTTAGAATATTCTTTTTTAGAGAGTAAAATAGAGAATGACGTTGGAGAAAATATGACCAACTCTCTATTTTACTCTTTATAATAGAGAGTAAAATAGAGAATGTCATTGGAGATGCCCTAACCATGGCATGAAAATATACTACAAAGTAACAAATTAACCCTGACATGAAAACATACAAATTGTCAAATAGATATGTACCAAACCATACATCATTCCTACATCTCAGTTTGGTATAATACTTGTTGATCGATGCAATATGTTATAATATTTATGATGAACATTCATCTTTAAGGACATATGATGCATTATAGACGGATCCTAGGTTTCAAATTAATTTTATGGTTCCAACATAACTTTTCCGGTTCCAATGTTTTTTTGTGAGTATGATAAGACATAGACACCCGACAATATGAAAAATGACATCTCATCTTGTGGTTTGGGGGTCACATCTTGGTTTACCTTATTAATGTGATTTTCCTAGCAAAAAATGTATTTCCATATATACAATACATGAGACACTTTATATGAGAACCAAAAAAAATTGAGAATCCTAAAAGCTTGGTACATATTCATTGATGCATAAGTATAAATGAATTTTAGTGAGTATATGCGCACACACGCACACATATGTGTATATGTATATACATGCATATATACATACATACATATGTATTGCTAAATTACTCGTTGATGGAATACATATTTTGACAATATATTTGCAACAATGAATATATATATATATATGTGTGTGTATGTGTGTGTGTGAGTGTGTATAGGGATGATTTCAATTACAAATCAGTCAATTCGTACAAACCGTATAAACTCCATGATTCATTGTTTTATTGAATAATTTTTTTCATGAAAATGTTTAATATGATGAAATTGTTTCATATAATTCTTTTCTTCATTAAATTATTTATATATTTTTGTTTCTATATGAAAATGAAATTGTTTCATTAAATCTCATTTTGATGAAATTTGATTCATATATTATTGATTAATCAACCTTCGTGTATTTTTAAAGAAATTGTTTCATATGTTATTGACTAATCAACACTCATAATTAAGAAAAAGTGAAAAATAAAATAAAAAAATGTTTGGTTGAATGGAGTTTGTGCGGTTTATATGAATTTACCGCTTTGTAATGAGTATATCCCCTATGTGTGTGTGTGTGTTTCTCAAATTTTTATGGTTCTCACATAAACTTGATCATATATATATATATATTTATATATATAATAGAACGGTAATCAAATGAGAACCATAAAAATGTTACAACCCGTGATAAACTACATAAAAAAATTGTATGATTTTTTCATCAAAGCCTATGATTTAAGGTATCTTTACACATATTTTTGTGTTTACATAATGAAAAAATATTGATGCGAAACATTTTTTTTGGTTCACTTAGTGAAACAAATACATGTGAAAGTGAAATTGTAACATTTGAAACATATATATATATATAGGGGCGGGTTTAAATTCGAACTCAAATTTAGTTATCAACGTGAGGACAAAAGGGGATCGTGACACATGTCCCATTCAGTCTGAATGCTGTGTTATTCACTCTGAATGCGTGTTATTAATACTGAATAATAAATGAACTTCATCTTCGTTATTCATACTGAATTTCCTTCATTATTCAGACTGAATGAGACACGTGTCGCGCTCTCCTTTGTCCTTATGTTTATAACCAAATTTGAGTTCGTATTTGAACTTTTCTTCTATATAATATATATTATATGTAAAACAATATATTAAATTTTAGCATTCGATGAAAAAAATATGTAGAAATATTTTTAGATCGATTCTCACATGTTTTATACACACACACACATATATATATATATATATAAATATATAGGGGATGGATCATACGAGAACCATCCCTTTTAAAAGGAAATAAAGGAACACTTTGTGGACCACATATGGTCTCACATAATATTAAATCATTTCTGATTTAATATTAAATCATATTAAATCAGAAATGATTTAATATTATGTGGGACCCACATCATACGTGGTCCACAAAGTGTTCATTTATTCCTTTAAATTTGGAAAGTTCTCATTTGAACCTCTCTCTCTCTCTCTATATATATATATATATAGAGAGAGAGAGAGAGAGAGAGAGAGAGAGATGGGAAGTTCAAATGAGAACTTTGTAAATTTAAAGGAATAAATGAACACTTTGTGGACCACATATGATGTGGGTCTGCACACATTTAAAAAATCATATCTGATTTAATGGGGCCCACCATTGAATCAGATATGATTTTTTAATAAGTGGGATCCACATCATATGTGGTCCACAAGGTGTTCGTGTGTTCCTTTAAATTTACAAAGTTGTCATTTGAACCTCACTCTCTCTCTATATATACATACATACATACATATATATATATATACATACATATATATATATACATACATACATACATATATATATATATAGAGGCTGGATCTTCTACACCTCGCCTAAAAGTTACACCCCGTGCGTTGATATGTGTTGATCATTCAACACATTAGTACCATTTTATAGTGTCTTTTAGATAATTATTTTACATTGTATCCCAACTTTGAGTCTATTATTATGTTAGTTTATTATTTATTGAGTCATGAAGTTAAGTTAGATGAATTTCCTGTTTTATGTGCTTTATAGTTAATATTAGTTAAAAACTGCAGATTTCTGAAGCATTGCTGGAGCATTGTAGGGCAGCATGTTGCAGTTGATGGAAGAGCTTAATGGATAAGCTAACTTGGGCAAAAAGATTTATCAAAGATTTTCAGATCTTTTCTTTTGAACAATTATATATTTTTATTAATATTGTAATAGGGTATGAAGCTTCCTTTTGCTCACCTTGGGGAGCAAGTTATGCTTGGTTGGCTTTTTCTTGACTTTATGGTCTCTCTTGTAATGACCAATTTACCCTCCCTTGTTAGTATAAATAGGGGATTAGTGGTTTAGTTTAGACATCCATTACCATATCCCAAAATCACACCATCCCACCATCTAGATTGATTCTCTCTAAATCTAGTAATCTTTTGAAGTTCTTCTAGTCTCCAATTTAATTGTTTTATTTAAATTGTTTTATTTAAATTGTTTTATTTACTTTGCTTTATTTAATAGCTTTCTTTACTTTGCTTTATTTACATGCTTTATTTAATTGCTTTCTTTAAATTCATGTCTTACCTTAATTTATATCTCTTGCAATTTCATTTCCGCCATGAGTAGCTAATTTTATTAGCTTGGGTGTGAGATGAAAGAGTGAGATTATAAATCAAATAAAGGTGGACTTTGGTTAGCAGAAATAATATTTCATTATTTCATTATTTCATTCAAGTTTTTTAAAGCCAAGTGCACTTCTTAACGAGGTGATCACTTTGAAAGTGTTTAAGTGCTATGGACTCAGGAATGAGCCACGATATGCACGCCAGCTCGAATGAAATAGGAAGTAGACTTGGAAGAGTTGCTCTCTATATTTTTCTAACTGATTATTCTCGACGAGTTGGTCGCTTTTCAAAGTGTAAAGTGTGGTGGACTCAGGAATGAGCCACTATGACACACCAGCTTGGATGATACGGGAATCTGCTCGGAAGAGCGATTTTTAGACAAAGGAATTTGCTAGTCCATATATCTTGAGGAAACCAATATTTTTCTAACTGATTATTCTCGACGGGTTGGTCGTTTTTCAAAGTGTAAAGTGTGGTGGACTCAGGAATGAGGCCCTATGACACACCAGCTTGGATGATATGGGAATCTGCTCGGAAGAGCGATTTTTAGACAAAGGAATTTGCTAGTCCATACATCTTGAGGAAACCATCTGTTACTATCACTGGTCCGGATGCTACATAGGAATATGGGCTGAAAGCTAAACATTAGTACAATGGTCAAGTCCGGAAAGAATGCCCTCAAGGTGGATGATGGAATTTATTACTGCTAACTAAATTGCCCAGCAGAATTTGTGTTTAGGTCTCACCTCAAAGTCTTACACCCATGCTTACCTGCTTTATTATGTTATTATAAACTGTGAACTCACAACAAATCAACTTTTTCCAATTCACCATCTGAAGTTAGTTTCTCATCTCGAGATCTTACAACTTAAGATACTTATTCCTGTGGAAAACGATACCTGGTACTTACCATTTTATTACTTGAAAGGCGATAGTAGGGTCAAAAGTATACTTGCTTTTGATCTTATTAATTTGTCACATATCTAAGGGTATGTAAAACACTTGTCATGTGTCCCAATCTCAACCGTCCATTTCATAATACATTTCATAACATTTCTCCATTTCATAATACATTTCATAACATTTCAGATCAAATGGAACATGTTCGTTATGCAAAAAACGGATAAACAGTTGTGAAGCAAGAATGTTTCATAACATTTTATATTTCATAACATTTCACTGTAACATTTCATAATATTTTATATTTTCTGATTTACCTACTTACCCTTATGTATGCCTTTGCATACCGATCATGACCCAAGATTTCTATTTAATTAACATCATGCCACCGTATCAGATTAACCCTTGAATTATGAAATGGACGGTTGAGATTGTGATGCATGAGGTGTAACTTTTAGGCGGAATGTAGAAGATCCTCCCTATATATATATATATATATATTAACACTTGTAGCATCTAACATATTCATGTCACTTGTAATAAAACCCTTGAGGAGCATAGTTTAAAATTTTGAATTGAAGTCTAAGTTTGCACCAATCATCAAATCATATACTTATTAATATATACTTTGGAGAAATAAATATTGTACATTTCTTTTAGGATTTTATATTTAATTAAGAGATTAATAATGTTAATCTAATTAAAATTGTATCACTTTTATTTGAAGCATGTTAAGTTAATGATGATATCTCTATTACAAACTTTTAATATCAAGATTTACATGTTTCGTAATGATATTACAAAATTACAGCTATCTTATTATATATAATATTGTTTTTATTTAAATAACCGATTCGTTATGATAAAGGAAGAAAATAGTCCATGGACCATAGCTAGTTGAGCTTTGGATCATTTTTATGCTTGAATGTGATATCGAGAACACCAAAAAAAACTAATTCACCTCCACATAACAATATCAACTATCGTTGTCAAATTATTTGTTAAATAAAAAAGGTTCCTATATATTTTTGAAAGTAGAAAGTGTTCTCTCTGACATTATAAAAATATGTGAAAATTTGAAAATTGATTTAGTGTTAAATTCATCTATTTAATCATTATAATCTTTACAAGTAAATCAAGCATTATTTTGTGTACATTATTTACTTTATTTTTATCTGTCAAACAACTCTTAAATATTTTGTCACAAAATATGTACAATTTGTCAACTTAACATATAATTTTGTTATTTTTTTAAAGTGATTTAATCTTATTGTTATGTATGAGTTATTGAGGTACATATACTTCAAATTTATTATCAATATGATTTATTTTTCTTGATGTAAAAGCTTCATTTGGATCTTTGTAAGAGAGTCATTGCCCAATATGATTCTCGTGGGTGCTATAATGCAGGTGATTGATTTCTCTTTGTATCATAAATAACTCAACGCGTGATATTCTCCATCAACAAATTACAACTCCTTAATGTGGTATCTCATTCCTTGTGTCTTCTTCTTTTTCTTCTTCTTCAGCCATCTACTTGGCCTAAAACAAAATCATTAGCATGACCCATTTAAAAAAGAGAACAAGTTAAAGATAACCATAATTGGTTGCAAATACACATATGATATCGATTCCAAAGATTTGAAAAAAACGATCAATAAGAAAAAGAAAAAGAATTAAGATAAGCATTAATCAGAATCGATCATTATTCCAATTTAAATGGATTGAGAGATATTTCAGGACTAAGGGGTATGAATGAACACACTAGGATAAAAAACGATTTTATGTAACTTTATGAACTTGTATTGTCAATACAATATTGGTGTAATAACCCAAAACCTTATTAAGTTCATTTATTACGTTAAAAGGGATATGGATGGGCATAGTTCTCAATTTTCAGAGACCAAAGGTGAAAATAAGGGTCATTAAGGGCTTGAAACCCTTCTCATTTGGAATAAGTCGGCTGAAATTAAGTGTGTGTGTTTTGTGTGTGGGATTTGGAGAGAGGAAAATAGAGAGAAGGAATCCAAGAAGAACCAAGGAATAGTCATCAATTTCAGGTATGAACTATTATCTTCTTCATGTTCTCTTCTCTACTAGAAACTTGTGGATACTTAGGGTTTGTATTCTTTTGTGTAGGAAGTGATATTTTGGAGTGGAAACTCTCAAATCAGCAAGTTTAGAATGTGTGAGTATTGAGGTGAAGATTCCTTTATATTTGATGTTATCTCTACTCATTTTTGGAATGAAATCAATCCAAATCTCCATGGATGATCCCATACTCTTCAATGTGTGTGGTAAATCAATGGAATCATTGGTTCCAATAAGCTTTTTAGCTATAAAGATTGAGTAATAAGGGTTTGGGTCAAGCTTCATGTCTGGCGTGGAGTGAAAATGTGGTTTTTAGTCGAGCAGGAAAAGTGCAGGTACTCAGTGAGTCCCGCGGATTTTATCGCGGCTTGAAGCCGCGCAACTCACTGTTTGCCCGATTTCGAGTTTTTGCTTAAAGGGCTCTTAAGGGTGTTAAGCAGTGTCCTAGCCTTAGGGGTTTAATAGTGTGACATTTGAGAGTATAATTGGGTCATTAACTCGTAGTTTAATTGATCCAATTCAGGTGTTCGGTTGGTGTGATCATAGTTGAGGCGAGCATTTTAGGCTTGACATCCAGGTGAGTTCCTTTCTTGTGCTTAAATTAACCAATGAATGCTTTATTTTACATATAATTGAAATCATTTATTTACTGGAAGTGTGTACCTGATCAATGGGAAAGTGTGGGCCCGATTAAATAGTCTATCAATGTGTTTTACCGTTGCAACAAGTACCTTTAAAGTGTGTTTATGTGTGAGTTAATATTCATGACTAACATTTTTATCTTATAAATGTCATGCATATTTAACTTTTGTTTTGAAAGAATTCACTAGACCTTATGATCTAACTCTCTCTTTTATAAACTGAAAACATTTTCAGGGAAGCACATGGTAAAAAGCTCGAGTAAAGGCAAATGGAAGTTGTGAGTGCGGAAGCTAGAAGTGAGGGCGCTATTCTTGTCTAGATAGTTGCCGAGTTAATATAAGGAATGTAATAATCTCAGTAGATTAAGTTTAAATTCTAGGACCTATTTACCTTTGTAATTGCTATTTTTAGAACAATAACATGGATTACCTTTATTTTAGAATTGTGGTTGTTACAATTGACATGTATAATTTTATTCAAAATCAGTACCTTGTTTTAGCCATATATATGCTTTATGATATACTTGTGATTAATTAATTAAATAAATCTAAAATGACATTTAAAAAATAATATGATTGAGGAATTTTGTATACAACAAATAATATTTCAAATTTTGTAATTTTGATGACAATAATAACATTCTATATGGAAATATAGATTAATGTTTCAAAACATTGTACTTGATTTATGCATATATACTTTTTTTCAAACAAACTTGTGGTTCTTAATTAATTATATATCGGAAAAAAACCATTATAATTTACAAGAGTTGTTGATCTTTGATAGACTATAAATTTTTTTAAAGACCTTACACTAGTAGAAAATTGAGTATTTTCAACGGAAATTAATTTTCAACGGAAAATGTCGTTGAAAATTTTCTACGAATTTTAAAGGATTATTAACAGAACATAAATTTTCTACGAATTTTCAATGAATTTCCATTGAAAATCTCTTACAAACATATATGTATTTTCAACCAAAAAAATTTCAACGAAACGTCTCGTCAAAAAGTTTTTGGTTGAAAATGCATTTTGTGAGAGATTTTCAACGGAAATTCGTTGAAAATTCGTAGAAAATTTATGTTTTGTCAATAATCTTTCTAAAATTCGTAGAAAATTTTCAACGACATTTTCCGTTGAAAATTTTCGTTGAAAATACTCAATTTTCTAGTAGTGTTATATTCTGTATTTTTATTAAAATAAATTACTTAAAATGGATAGATTTGCATTTTTGTTTTTACCAAGTCGAATAAGCTAAGTGAAAAAAAAATCAAATAAAGAGGAAATATATTAATTAAGATGGGTTAAAAATAGTCATCTATAACATTCTGATTTTTAAATTTCTTTTGAAAATATAAATTAGCATTCTAGCTACCAATATAATTTATGTAATTATATCTAATATATAAATTATTTTTTAGAAAAAACATCATATAAAAATGTTGTTGAACCAACCTGACTTGTTTTGACTCATATTAAAAATAACATCTTATCACCTCTATATATAAAACTAAGTGAGTTATATTCAGAAAAATAGATTCATCAATTGTGTTTTTTTGGGTAAACAAAACCATCATTTTTATATAGAATTGAAATGCAACAATTTATTAAAATAAATAATTAAAATAAATAAAGATATTAACACTAACATCATGATTGACAGACATTATCCAAAACATTTTTTTCTCACAAAGTATGATGTTAATTTCCATTTAAAAATATTTATATTTTTTGTAGATAAAATATAATATATACTTCTAATAAATCAAACTTATAAATCTATAATCAATCTCACGTTTTTTATTTTCAGTGTATCTTTTATAAAAATTGTATTTTTTTTGTAAATAATTTACAATTATATATAACATATTATTTTAATTTAAAAGGAGATATATTATTAACCTTCGACACAAAGAACATGTAAACGTAGTCATGACGAAACGAGTGATGTTATGTTGGAGTAAGAGTGCATTCACAAATACTTTTGTGTAGGAAAATGGGAAGTAGATTTCTTTGGTCCAATTGCAACTTCAACCCCCTATATATTTATATAACTCACTTTCATCCCCCTAACTTTATTGTTATCGATCAACCGTTTTGTTTATGTGATATATACAGAATACTTGGGCATTTGAGTGAAAGATTTCAATATATATATATATATACATATGTGTGTGTATATATATTAATGTCTTTTTGTTATGGCATAAAATCGTGTGAGAAAAAGAGTAAAGCTGAGAAGCGCAAGAAGAGATCTGAACCCTTGATCGTTTTTAATCTCATAGCCACCCATGAATTTTGTTTTAGAAGAGAGTTGATCCGGTACAACTCAATGCAGCTCATCTCGGTGCATCTCATCCTAATGTGAAGACCCCTTCTTACGCTTCTCACCTTAACTCTACTTTTCACTGGAATATTCCAATCCTTTGTTATGAGTTTAAATATCTTTTGAGACGTCAATATATTAGTTTATTGGTTATTTAAAAAGTTATATATATACAGGTTATGTACTTATCTTATTGAGTGAGATCAAACACGATGAAGAGAGTTAAATAGAATGGTTTGTTCATTCAATATCAAATTACATATAATCTCTTGGGTTTGTTAATATATGGATATCATTGTGAAATTTTCTGATTAAGGACCTCTACCACTCTTGTAGAACACTGAATTATGCACACATATTTCCTTTTCGATTGATCGTTTACAAGGTAGGTTTAAGCAATAAATAAATTAGAATGTTTAAAAAATTAATAGTAGACTTGCCAACTAATAATTAATGGCTATACAAAGATTTGATTCTTGTATCAAACATCTTATGTGGATCTTTTGTGTGTTATTAGTGATATTTATAGTTGGTTCATGAGTCCATTTATAATCGATTAGAAACTTAGCCCACAATCATTGCTTGTCGGAAATTATAATTAATCAATAGTCTTATTTAATTAAAAAAATATTATATATGGTATGTAATAGATAGAATACAATAATCTAAGTTCAGGTATATAATATCTACCGCGAAACAATCCAAAACATATATAAGAACTTTATCTATTACCATAATTTTTTTTATTGATAACTCAATACAAAGTGCATAGAAATGCTAAATTATAATTTTCCCAAGCCCTTTTACTATGCTATAACGTTTATATAATTCAAGTTAAAACTAGTCAAGTAAGAAAGGAGCACATATAATTAATTTAAGATCTATTTACATGTACCACAAGCTGATCACTAGCTTCAAGTAACCTACCAACTATAGTCAATTTATTTCTCATGACTAGTGTGAGTTGGGGCTTCAACATTACAATAAAATTGAATTTATAGGACGACATCAATTTGAAAGCTTCCTAATAGACTGCCTTATAGAACTTTATTTAAAAACCAAAAAAATAAATGGTCGTGTCTAAAGGTGTTTTAATTAGTTTATAAAACGGTTTTGGACGTCGTAACAAGATTTTTAAGATACTTTTTATATCAAGCGTCCTATTAGCTATTTTATGGGACACTATTTAAAAAAGTATCCTATAAACACAAACGTCCTATAAAGAGATGGATTTATATGACACTTTCTTAAAATTGTCTTATAAACTAGCTAATTCGATGTTTTTTTTAAATTAAAAGTGTTCTAAAAAACTTGTTACGACGCCCAAAATCGTCTTATAAACTTATTACACCGCTTTTAGATAGAATGATTTATTTTTTAGTTCTATAATTTGTGTCATATGAAATGATCTATTAGGACGCTTATTTATTATAGTACAACTAGTCCTAATAAACACGCTACACAAGGTTGTAATTCTGGGTGCAGTGGTAGACTTAGTCAGGAAGGGGTGGTGGGAAGGGATCCCATTAAAAGAAGAAAAAAGAAAATTTACAAGGGTTAAAAGTATTTTTTTTTTACTTTTCAAGGGACTCCACAACCCTATCCAATCATCCGCCGATTGCACAAAGTTTTTTTAAAATTAGCTAAAAAATAAAAAAAACCAAAAAAAATCTTTTAAAATCAATTAAAAAACCAAAAAGTCTCTTGAAATCAATCAAAAAGTCCAAAATAGTCATTCAAAATCGATAAAAACATTAAAAATCTTTCGAAATCAACTAAAAAACTTTAAAATTTTCTCAAAACGGTGTAATTAGACTAAAAACACGTTGGACGACGTTACAGACATTTAATCTACCTCAAAGGTGACCCTAGTAGACAAAAAATATGGATTTACCACTGACTAGGTGTTACCTTTTAAATCATAATTTAATATAAATCATAACATTAAAAATGTCAGTATGATGAGATTGGGAGATGAGTTTATTCAACATGTATGGACTAGGTAGAGTTTCTTTATCCTCATCCTTGTAATATTGATGCTGGTATGGGTGTGGAAGACCGGACCTTAATGTTTTTTAAGGCTTACGATCGGCTATCAAATATGGTCGCGCTTGAAACGCCATAACTTTCGCTTCAAGTGTATGTTTCCACGATCAGTCGATTCGAAGCCTGGAGCGAGGAGCACGTTGTGGTTAGGTCTTGAAGGATTCTAACGAACTTTTGAACCCTGAAAACGCTGTTTAAGCGCACTTTTTGGATGTTTTCGTGATTTTTACTCATTTTGGGCTTTTTCGTTGGCCATTTGTGTTTGGGCCCGTATTATTTTGGCTTTCATATTTAAGTATTTTTTTGTAATCTGGATGGTCATTACATATTATATTGGAGACTTTTGATGTTCTTCCCAATTTTTGCGTTCTTGAGAATTCGATTTTTGAAGTCTAGGATCGGTATTCGTTGAATCGTAGATTCCTAAAAGAGATTATCCACAGATATTTACAGAATCAACGTAGAAATCTTTGTTTTCATTTTATTCGTTGCATCAAATACTATTAATTAATATGTTACACATTGGGTTGAAAATAAAATATGACATAAGTAAAAGGGTGTTAATGGAAAAGTTGATCTACTTTTTAGGGTTTTGCCTTTTGGTCTATGTGTCAACCATCATTATTCCTTTTCACTTCCAACTTTTTACCACCTGAACCGGCTTAGCGGTTCACCTGTATCTTTCATGGACCTCACCTCACCGGAATCTCTCTCCTTCCCTCCCTCTCTCTCTATCTCTCTCCCACAAATGTCTATATTTAAAGGTTGGTGGTGGCATACCTCAATTTCAGTAAGTGTGTTAATTCGAAGGGTCTATTATATTAGCATTTTAATTATTAAATTCTTTTGCCGTGGTTCCCGGTGTTCGGCGGTGGTCGGAAAATATGGGAAGACAACCATGTTGTGATAAACTAGGAGTGAAGAAAGGGCCGTGGACGGCGGAGGAAGATAAGAAGCTCATCAATTTTATTCTTACAAACGGTCAATGTTGTTGGCGTGCTGTCCCTAAGCTCGCCGGACTCCGCCGTTGTGGCAAGAGTTGCCGGCTCCGGTGGACTAACTATCTCCGACCAGACTTGAAGCGTGGACTGCTGAATGAATCAGAGGAACAACTCGTTATCGATCTTCATGCTCGCCTTGGCAACCGGTAGGTCTTATTTTCTCGATCGTCTGGTTTTAATTTCAACCTTTTAAAATTAATTAATTGATTGATTAATTAAATTAACCACCTTTTTTATGATCGAAATAATATTCAACAAATTTAAATAAAATAAAATGAATATAATAATTCTCATTCTAAGTTGCGGTAAAAATAAAATATGATAACTTTTTTTAAAAGAATTTTATCATACGAATAATAATTTTTTTTTTTCACAGCAAACCATACCATTTATTAAGGAAATCCATCCAAACAAAAGTCTTACAACCCACTACACTAATACAAACTAGATTCCATATGAATAATAATCTAATGTCAGTTTATTCATATGAGAATAGCAATAAAAGAACACGAAAATTACGAATCATATTTTATTTAACACCAAAATCATATGATTTACGTGATTTTAGTCGTGACATAAGGTTGGAGGCCAGGTCGCTCTCTTATCTATGCGATAACTTTGTTCCATAGTCATATGTGGTTTTACCGTTTTATTTTATTTTCTTATTTTAACCATTTATCGCTTAATACTACGTCCCCCCCCCCCCCCCCCCTCTCTCTCTCTATATATATAATTGCATTTCAAAAGAAATATATATATATATATATATATGTGTGTGTGTGTATATGTATATACATACACACAATTTAGAACTTGTTTATACTTAAAATGATCATACATTTAACCATATCGTTTTATATAAGCATGAATGTGAAAAAAATACATATATATATATGTATATATAGAGGGAGGTTCAGGAGAAAACGCTAAAAAAAAGAAAACTGAAGAACACCCTGAGAGCTTGCCATCTGGACGATATTTTTTTCTATGCATCAATGCATATACATGCATTAGTGCATATGCACAAATGCATATACGCGACTGGAGCTTCTTTTTTTATGCATCAATGCATAAATATGCATTAGTGCATATGCACAAATGTATGTTACCAGATGGCGGCCTCCCAGGATGTTCTTCAGTTTTTTTTTTAACGTTTTCTCCTGAACCTCCCTCTGTGTATATATAGTTAAATAATATTTCCAAGTAATGATGAAGATAGGAAGAGATTAGTAGATCTGATTGAATTGTCTTTTTTCATTGTTAACCCGTATTAGATGGACTTTTCAGTTGACCCTAGAGTCAGTCCAAACCTTCAAATTGTGTAACCGATCCTTGTTGGACCTGTAAACGAGTTTGTTAATGATAAGATTTTATATATATCAAAAATCAAATAACTTTACGGAAATCATTCAACTTCAAGTCTTCAAATGGTTTTGAATTTTGATATAACAAAATTAAGTACATTATCAAAAAAATTAATTATTTAAAATTAATAACCTTATTCGTAAAAGAATAAAAAACTATTTTTATTTTAGAAAATGAGTTAGAAATGCTCAACAAATCCTTCAGGACCAATCCACCAAAACCCTTTTTTTTCAAATAGTAACTATTATTTTTTATGTTTATTTGATTTTTTTATATTAAAATATATAATAATTATATACGACAAAGTTAAGATACATTTGTTACATGTAATATGATATGAACACTTAACCTTAAGAAAAATAAAGATTTAATTGTACATACTACATATACATAACTTAGCAATTACTTTTTGTTAAATGTTAATTTTATAACATTAACATTAATAAATGTCGTTCTTGATGGACTTTGAAATACTTCATAACTAATTTAACGCGACGAGTCCGATCTTAAGTGATTCCAATTCCATCCCATCCGATCTTTGACTAGACCTCGTTCTTTCAACCCATTCTTAATGTTCATCTATAGTTAATATTTTTTTTGATTATATGAAATAATAAATTAAATAAAATTATGTCTCTAACAAAATAAAAGTTATAATCATTTTATAAAATGACATCTCAACAAAACTTTCGAATCCGAGGACAAGAATAAATGAAGCCATTTTCGTATACTCAACATGTTTCATTCAAAACTATTAAGAGAAGTTTAAGTTATACTTTATTTTTATATTTGTTTATATTTTTGTGGGCTTAATATTCATTTTTCCATATTTGAATAAATATAATACGTCTTAAATAAGTTTGTATGTGGAATATCGGTAAGACAATTACAACGCTTTTATGATACCGATATCCGATAGACTTTTGACTAGAAATGATTTTGATGAATTATTAATATCACCTTTGTCATATTATTTGGTGTCCAAATATCCAATTACTTATTGGACCATATATTACTTATTCCGGCAAACAATTATTGAGATGACAATTTTCAGGCAAATTATCAAGGGATTCTTCGTTGTTTAAGTTTATTGGGGCTTTCTTTGTATTTGTTTTTAAAATATTTGCCAATTATCGATATTCTTACTATTATGATCATTTTTATTAATTTAAATTAAAAACAGTACTAGACTTTGAGAACCTCTATTTTGGCAAGTATTTGAGTATTTATATTGATGTTATGTATTATTATTATTGGTGTTCTTATTTGTTAGGTGGTCAAAAATAGCGGCAAGGATGCCAGGACGAACAGACAATGAAATAAAGAATCACTGGAACACTCATATCAAGAAAAAGCTCCTAAAAATGGGAATTGATCCGGTTACACATGAACCTCTTCAAAACAAAACCGAAGCAACCAAGATATCCTCCTCCACTTCTAAAAAACATTTGTCAGGATCTGAAAAGCGCCATCGCTCATCGCTCAATGAAAGTACCAATACTCTCGGTAACTCTGATGAGAGCTCAAGTTTTGCACAATCTGAAAAGTCCATGTCCATTGATGATCATGGTACAAAAACTCTGTTTGAAAGCCTTTGCGAAGACGAGAAGTTATTAAGTCACCTCCTAGGTGAAGAGGAACCTCAGTTGATTGACATATCAGCATGGGAGTTACCAAACAACGGACCAAGCTTCAACCACTACGCTAATAGTTTCACCACATTGGATGATTGTGCTACATGGCTATTGGACTGTCAAGATTTTGGAGTTCATGATTTCGGATTGGATTCTTTCAACGATGTTGAGATCAACATCTTAAATACAGAAAGCAACTAACAAGAAAGATACAAATATTGGTTTAAGGGAGTGTATCTGTGTTGTTCTATGACCTTGTTTGTTAACACAGACATGTTTGCAGGTCCAACGACTTCATAAAACAACACAAGTCCTGCCCTAAAAACCATATGATTTAAAGGAATTAGCAACAAAGATGGAAAAAGGGTAAATAAAACCCTAGTCGTTGTACATCTCACATGTTACTAAGTACCATGTCTAGTAAAAGTGCAGGTTCTTAATACTGTTTTTCTAAAAAGTTAATGTTACACACGTCCTAAATGTAATATGATGGTAGAAGAGAACTTGATTCATCAAAGGTTTCTCACCATCAATTAGATAGTATACAAAACCAAGTCCAAAACTTGGCTACTTGGGAAAATAATTCTAAAGATGGAAGGATTTGTCAACTATCAAGAAATTAAATGGTCCTTTTGTAAATATGGAATCTCATGTGTATATACATACATACTGAAAAATAAGGTATTAGCGACGGATTTTATCAACAAACTGCATTTTAGTAATTTCCAAAGGTTCGTTTGGTTTGATGGAATATTTTTGAAAGATTTGGAGTTCGTGGAAATATTTGGAATCAGAAGTATTTGGAGTTTGAAGGTTGTGGAATCTTTAGTGTATTTAGTTTGTAGGATTTGGAATGAAATTGGATTTCATTCTTTTATAAAATCTTGTTCGGTTTGTAGAATTAGGATTTGAATATAATTTGTTTGTAATTTTTTTTTTCTGGTTTTGAGACGACGGAGAGATTATATAGCAAGTTTGATGAAAAAAGGGCATAGTAAAGATACGATGGAGACAATTGAAATATATGTGATTTAGATTTGAAATGACAGTCATCTTCAAGGGATTTATAAATCTATCGGTTGTGGGATTGTATCAAAATCATAGAATATCAAATCCATAATTTCTTTCAAACTAAAGACAAAATTAAGATGGAATTAGTTCCAAATACCTTCAGACCCTATCAAATTCCGAAACCAAATAGGCTTGGGAGATTTTCAATGGATTTGCATTTGCGTTCAGTTTACTAACAAAGAATCAATAACGTAACATGATTATTAACGGATTAGCAACAAACTAATAATTTATTGATAATTAGCAATGGATTTTTGACGGATTACTAGGGTTTTCGAATTCTTTCGGTAATTTTTCAATAAATATCATTAGTTATACCCTCCATTTTAATTTATGAAATCTGTTGATTTTATGTTAGAATTAAAATTCAAATAATCAATTATCAACATTTGAGAAGTTATAAATATCGAAAAATCATAATAACAAATAATCCAGGGGTAGTCAGTAAAACCCCTAATTAAAAAAATAATATAATTCTAGGAAATTATGATTTTTTTTACTTAAACTCAAGGGTATTTTAGTAATTTTAAAAATTAAAACTAGTTAGAAGCCATCAAATTTATATTTTTAATTACTAAAAGAAGCTCTTGTCTTTATGAAGTCCTACCAAAATAAATATCAACTAATTTAAATAATTAATTACATTAATTTTTGGGTAATTAAATAATTAAGAAAACTATGTAAAATTAAATTAATTAACATCGTAATTAAAAATCACCACTAATAATAAGATATCGAGAACCCAAATCTGAAATTGGAGCTGGGTCATACAATTAGCCCACTAATAAAAGAGCAGCCCACCCAGAATAATATAACACAATTAAACAACCCGTTGAAGGGGAAAATGGGATTAGAATGGAAATAATTTGAAGTTTTTACTGTTTGGAGTTGGGAGAAGAATGTGTCTTGGAGTCCCATTAGGGGAGAAGATGTTGGTGTAAATCATTGATTGCTATATATTAAGAGTCACTACTAAACGAAAGATTTTTGCCTATAAACTTTTTTTAGGAAATCTGTCGTTAAAAATTGATTTCTCACATAATTGTTACAAAAATTGGTGGGTAAATTGTTAGTGGATAATTAAATCAGTGACAAATTACCCAGATAATATTATCTGGGCGATCCGTTGGTATTTTCTCGAACAACATCGAAACTTATCGAACTGTTAGTATTTTCTGAATGATCCATGGATAATCACCACCGTAAATTTCCCTAAGTAATTTTTGTTGGTAAAAATCATTTGTTTTGTAGTGATAGAAAAATGCTCACTACAAAACAAATGACTTTCACCCACAAAAAACACCCAGGGAAACTTCCGTGGGTGATTACCACGGATCACCCAGGAAATACTAATGGTTCCGACGAAATCTGATGTTTTCAAGAAAATACTAACGGATTACCCAGAAATTCTATGGGTAATCTGTCACTGATTTAATTTACCCACCAACAATTTACCAACAAACTTTTGTGACGGTTTTCTGACGAATCACCTTTTAGCGATGGATTTTCCAGGAAAATGTCCGTAGGTGAAAGCCTTCTACTTTAGTAGTGGCTCGAGATTTGAGAAAATGACACCTTTTTCAGTTTTTGACAAAATTTCCCTTCATGGGGCTGTTTCCTTTTTTCGTCATTTTCCACATGACTCAGGTTTGAAGATTTGAGCTTTTGACGATTTATTCAAGCTCGAACTTAATAATTCCTGAGTTTGATTCGGTTTGAATATAAAACTAGTTGGGTACCCGCTGCAATGCAGCTGGATTTTTAATTCATAAACTTAAACCCTCATTTCAGCATCTTTTTTTTATGTTTTTGTATGGTTATCAAGCGTGAATTGATTGATATCGTGGTTAATATGATCGATTAGCCAAAGATTAATTGTCAAGTTGTGTACCCATATATATAATGCATTTAAATGGTTAATAGTCAATAGGGCACCATTTGGATTGTACATTCTTTATGCCACTTTAAATAACTATTTTCTTGCTCATCAAACAAGAACTATATTCAAATAAAATATCAAAACTTTGCAAATTAAACCGTCTAACAATAAATATGGCCGACCAAGTAAGGGTTTTTCTTTTTTTGAAAAGCAAGATTTTGTTACCACCAAACCTTGATTACAACAAATTACAAAGACTACAAAAAAAAAACCCTCCTGTGATGAACCAACAATTGACAACAGAAGGCATGAATGACCAGATAATTGGATAGAACCTATGTGAACACCAAACTTTGACCACTTTTGATTGTACAAGTACAAAAAACTTAACTCAACTTTTGACAGCACCATATTTTGGCAGCAACACCCTCTTTTGACATCACCAACTTTTTTTGACAGCACCACCCTCTTTTGACGGCACAAAATTTTGACAGCAACATCAATTTTTACCCTTTTTTGCCAGCACCAATTTTTGACAGCAACACTAATTTTTGACAGCTACTCCAACTTTTGACAGCATCACCAACATTTGACAGCACCAAATTTCTAATATCTACCACTAACAGAAACTAAAGGCTACACCCTCCCTTAGGAAGATAGTTCACGAGGGTTAAACTAATTCTCCAAAAAAGAGGGAATTGCCCACAACTAACAGCTACCAGACACAATACAGAAGTTGATAAACCCGACCCTTTGCATCTGCTGTTTTTAACCTGTGCAGTTTCTTTGCATCAGCCTTGTTGTTTCTTCCTGTTTCTTACCTCGATCAATAAGGGGTTGTTTTATTGTTTCTTCCTGAGCAGTTTCTTTGTTTCTCCCTCAGTAAGGGGTTGTTTTATTGTTTGTTCATTAAAGCCTCTATGAATTAAACTTTCTTCATGAGTTAATTTGTCTATTTAGTTTTTTTTTTCAACGGCAACAGACAATACCATTTTATTAAGCACCAAACTCAATACAAGCGTCCATCATACCATATGACGAACCGAAACACAGTGAGAGCAGACACCCCATTTTTACAACAAAAATTACCCCTTCCTGACCGTATAAACATATCACTCTGGACAGAAAAACAAACGGATGGGATCCTCATTACGAGAAGTAAAATCAGTCCCGATGGCGCCTGCTGGCAATGTCAGCTGACCCAACCAGCCCTCAGTCCCAGTTTAAGACATCTCTATGCCTCCCCTGCCCCTGAATCGAAACAGCTTACTGCATACAGCGGCTTAATGCAGCAGCTTAAAGCGGTACCTAGTTCCATCAGCTTAATGCATCCAGACAGCCATATCAGTTATCGACAGCTTAATACAGACAACCAACAATACCTGTATACAGAGATGGGCCAAGTGTATCCCAAAGCCCCCCAAAAAAAACCCACCCCATGGATTCTCAAATGCGCAGATAATTCAATCTCTATCAGTTCTCTCATAAATGGACTCCAACTATTCTAATCTAATTTTCTTGTCAAAGTCTTGTACCACCAGCAGGTCACCCCAATAACCACCAGATTACATACTAAAATGATCCAATCCGTTATGAATGTTGAAAGATGAATTCAGGACTGAACTCTTTATTGACAACCTT
This sequence comes from Silybum marianum, assembly GCA_036898165.1. NCBI lineage: Eukaryota > Viridiplantae > Streptophyta > Magnoliopsida > Asterales > Asteraceae > Silybum > Silybum marianum. Next base: position 26,712,211 of record CM072544.1, on the reverse strand, counting down.
TAAACCCCAAATTTCAGCAGCCTTTAGGACCTGCTTATTCTTTCTTATCTTCAACCTTAATTTGATAATATCAAAAATTTGTCTAGCGAGAACCATAACAGATCCCACTGCACTTTATATACCTTTAATTTGAACTTGCTTAAAAGAAATTAAAGAAAAGGAAATCAACAAGCACAAAGAGAATTGCTATACAATAGGCAAGCTTCTAAGGGGTCGTTTACTTTATATTTTTACACGGTAAACGTTTATCGGGTAACTGTACCTTAGCAGATGAACATGCAAAGACTGGAAATCTTACCCGATGATAAGTGATGGTGCAGTGACTACTCTTACCAGGTTAGTATTCGACGGATAAATTGTCGCATATGATGTCGCTTCCGGTAAGTTCAGTGGGAGTGTTGACTTTTTCCGGGTAAGCATCTGGGTAAACGGCACCAAAAGCACATGTCATTCAAGTAATTATTTGACACAAATAAAACATAACTTTATAAATAGTTGAAAGCAAAACTAAAGACATAACGCACCTGACTAATGGTGATATTCAATTCAAGAGCATCAAAGTTAGATATAGAAACCATAAAAAACTCAAATATATACTACATATGACCTTGTGCTCAAGATCCATTGTCATGATGAGACCAGTCACCAGAGTTTTAGGTGTTGGATTGCATTAACCTAGAAAAAAATACCTTTGCTGGAATACAAGGTCACTGCACAGTTTGGTTTGGGAAGCTTATTTTTGGGTAACCCCTATCCACCATGTATCAAGATTGGTCCACATGTTCAATAGACTTTTGGCCACATTAATATCTTCACCTTATTATTGCATGAAAATAAAATAAACACAAACTTCATTTGGGCCTTTTCTGCATATTGTTTCTTAGCGAACATCTTGCACTTGATTCCCAAAAGCCTGGAACGACCACAACCGAAGGATAGTAAGATAATCCAAGTAGGAAAAAACCATTCACAGAATAAATAGACAATAAAAGAAGGTTAAATTAAAACAGAAAAGTAAAACAACTCAAAACTATCAAAAACCTGTAAGCTTATATCAAAACTATCACAAACCATGTCATAAGAAATGAAAAAAAATCTTGCCAATAAGATGAAAATCGGCATAAAATACACATTAGTTTCAATTAGCTTGTGCACTATATACGCTTCTCTAAGGCAGAAGATTTGCACCCAATGCAAATCAAGTATATGCAATTCATGACAGTTACAATAATCGTGAACATAAAACTTGCAAATCTTTCATTTTGGACTCAAATTGAAGAGCATCAACCTGAGAACCGATGACACCCAAACCTGCCATGGCTGCAACCATATAAATTATATGTAAAGAGACAAAATAACTGAAGGTTAAGGATTGATTACTGTTACACTTTGAGATAACAAAGACAAAATTTGAATGAAGAGTTAATAGTTGATTTTGTGTAAATCTTTATAGTAAACGATTCAACAGGGTTTACTTATTCCGTCTAGTTTATGTACAACTCAATGAAGCATCCTTCATGGTTTCAGAACTTGTCTTTTGTGCACCAAAATCAAAAATAGAAGTTCAGTTATTTCTCTATGGTCCTCTTAAAAATGTGCAAAGGGCCGTATAAACTAAAGGAAAAGGAAAATCATAATGACAAAAATGGGGTGCAGGGGATTTGATTAGGGTCATTTACCTTGTAATATGTTCCATCAGCTGCATTAGAAAAAAAAACACAAGGAGAATAAATAAACTTAGAACACTCGAATAACAAAATAAAGGACTTAGCTCGTTGATGGTGAATTGCTGATGCATTTATAACATACAAGTGGGTAGAGGTTGGCTGATTGAGCGTGCAACTTGGGTCAATTTATCCTTCAACTCCTAAAAATAGAGAAAGAAGAAGGATTGCTTCATGAAAATAGAGAACCAGTATCTGAAGTTTTAAGCTGAAAAAGCATGAAGCAAAGAGGTTCACAAGTTTTAATCTTGAAGGTAGCCTTGTATATTAAACAAGTAGAATCAACTATTAGGTAGATAGCCCATAAATACCTCAAATTCGGCATTAGTGACAACTTTGTAAGGGATGTCAAGCTCTGTCATCAAAGCCCTCTGTGGTAAAGCCCAATCATTAATAATCAACAAATTTAAACTTGTGTTTGAATAAGAAATATATTAAGTGAGTTGCATTAAACTACAATTTGAATACAAGTTTGGCCCAAAAAAATTGCTGGTAAAAAAAATCACCACTCTAGTAATAGAGACGATTACCCAAGAACATGGCGACTCCATTCCGAACTTTTAGCTTCATAACTATTAATCCCACACTTCCACCACCATTTACCATGCTTATCTACCTATTCACCTGAAATTTATGCAAAAACCAAACATCAATTCCATAACAAGAAGAATCAAATTCTAAGAGTCTTTTTATCAAACACTTGGTGCACCACCAACAATAATCACATATCCGATTAGAGTCACAAGTAATTAAAAAATGAAACAAAAATAATCACTTTCGATAACATGTATAGGCAATGGAGTCGTGAATACCAGATTGCAATCAGGAATAGGTGAACCGTCTGCTGACCAGCAAGAGGAAAGAGCGATTTCTGATCATTAATAGAAAACGAATGAAATTGAGTACCTGCAGGCTCCCTCAGCTTGTTGGACTATCACCTTCTTCGATACAAGCGTCGGTTAAGCTCCCTGACTGCGTATGTTTAAGTAAAAGTATGATAATTAAAAGACACAACAAACCATGGTGAAGTGGAGAACATTTCTTGATCATATTTTTCAAAGAATTTGAAAGCTTAAACACTACGAATCTAAAAAATATCTAGCCAAAAAGTCGTATAGATGATCAGGTAATATTGAAGACATAAATTTAAACTTGGGTATATACAAAGAGTAAAATTGAAATGAAGATGAATAAAGAAAAGAAAGACCCAATTGAAAGAAGGATTTATATGCGTCTAATTAAAATGGAACAAAGAGCATACCATCCCTATGCAACCATACAAATACATCTACTAATTTGGATCACCTCCAAACTTCTTTTGCCAGGGCTCTTCTATCTCTTCTCGTTCCAGAACTTCTTTTGGTAGAACAGATGGTTGCTTCTTCTTCTGCAAAAAAGAACCCTAAATTAGGGACTTTTAAAATTTAAAACAGCAAACACATAATTCTACAAGAAAAGTGAGAAGGATCTGAGGATTTCATTACATTTTGAATAAGAAATCAAATTTCAAAACCAAGGACTTCACAATGAGATTGAATCGCCCAACTTCATCACATGCTAAGAAACAAAAATCAAAACCTGAAAAAGAAATTATGATAGAATCTAAAACCTTGAAAGCAAGTATAATTTTAACTACTGGAAAAAAGAAATCGATGTTATAAAAAAAGAACTTGAAAAGCCATGGTTACACCTTGTAACTTTCGTATCCTTAATTCCATATCAATCGATTGAACAAAGTTGACAATGGATTGAGCTAGAGAATTGTAGGGGAAGGTTTCTCAAACAAGAAAATAGAATTTGAAGCCCTGTTACAGCCTTAAAACACTCCTTTTCACGCCCTGGATGAAACCCTAACCCCCATCAACAGAAGGAATAAAGAGATGAAAGAAAAGATTAGTGCAAGGACGTGATTGAAATGAGAAAGACACTAACGTTAATCCAAGATACTAACAAAAATCGGCTTCGATTCTTCCGTCTTGATCGAACTCTTACCACTGATTTAAAAAGAAAAAAAACCTAAGGAGAAGATATGGTACCTGAAGGCGATTCACCATTTGAGTATCGTCGACACATTTCAGGAGATTAGAGATAGAGATTTCAGCGGCTTGGTGGATTTCATGGTGGGTGTAGAGGGTTCGCTGGGTTGTAGGAGAGGGGGGTGAAAAAGTAGGCGGTTTTGAGGAAGGTGGAGAAACCGGTTAAATTGGACGTGGAAACTGAAAGCTGTAAGAGTTGTACATAAGGCATAATTAGTTGTAAGTCTTAAAGTTTCTAAACAATAACTGAAAAACTGTTTTACATGCTTTATAATATAGTAAGATAAAAGTTGTGAAACTTGATAAGTCAAGCATCATAACATCGATCAATATTCGACTCAGATATGTTTGAAAACTCTATTAAATTTTTCATGGCCACCATGTTTTCTGATCTTTCATATATTAAATAGAGCACTACTAGAAAATTGAGTATTTTCAACGGAAAATGTCGTTGAAAATTTTCTATGAATTTTAGAGGATTATTGACAGAACAAAAAGTTTCTACGAATTTTCAACGAATTTCCGTTGAAAATCTCTCACATATATGCATTTTCAACCAAAAAATTTTCAACAGAATATCTCGTCAAAAAGTTTTTGGTTGAAAATGCATTTTGTGAGAGATTTTCAACGGAAATTCGTTGAAAATTAGTAAAAAATTTATGTTTTTATCAATAGTCCCTTTAAAATTCATAGAAAATTTTCAACGACATTTTCCGTTGAAAATACTCAATTTTCTAGTAGTGGAGATAACAACACTAGACTCTTCTCACTAATTGGATTGTAAGTACAACTATAGTGCTTATGTAACCATTTGAGTAAATCATTTTCTAGCAATAATGTATCAAATCTAGAGCATTTATGAGTTTTGGAAATTGATTTATAAATTTGTTGCCTTTTTGCTATTATTCTTTCAATGACGGTTTTTTACATTGGTTATCCTTGAACATCCTTTCCTTGTGAGAATTATTTGTATAATCTACGCAAGTGCTTTGTTTATGGTGAACTAGGGTCTTTAGACAAATCTTCGGTTACAGAGGTGCATAATACTTGAGCCAATCTTATGGCCTGTTTGGTTGGTTTTTCATTAAAAGCCCTGTATGCATAAAGATGTCTGTGTGCATTAAGATGTCTGTAGGTTATGAATATTTTTGTTTGGGAGGGTTTTTCATAGAAACAGGAGTGTGTTTTTTAATAGGGAGGGGCAGCTTTGGATTTTTTTTTTGGCTTTATGCATAAAGCCCCCCCCCCCCTCCGAAAGCTTACTGAATAAGCCACATTCTATATCATTAAGCCACCACCAAACAGTCAAGTATAGCTGACCGAATAAGCATTAAGCTCAATTAAACTCATTAAGCTGCTAACAAGCAGACCCTGGTACATTCTGTTTACTACTTGTATTTTTTATGGTAGTATTATCTGTTTGGGAGGGTTTTTCATAGATAGAAGGAACGTGTTTTTCAATATCGGGAGGGGCGGCTTTGAAAAAAACTTGTCCCTTTGCATAAAGCCCACCCCTATAAGCTTACTGAATAAGCCTCTTTCTATATCATTGTTTTATTGTGAAGTTTATACAGGTTTTTCTCAATATTGCTATTACCAAAGAATGGTTTTGCTGGCAATAGGGACTAGCTACAGAAACGATCAGAACTAAACCAACAACACCAACATTTGCCACCTCTAACAGGTTTTCTGAAGTTTTTCTAAAATAGAAAACCAAACATCAAAATCTTTAAAAAAAATTACATTCATCTCCAACATATTTTCTATTTTAGAAATTTTAACACAAATTATATTAATATAATATTCTTTAATTTATCATCCCAATACACTTTTATAAAAAAAATTAATGTAAAATAATAATAAATTAATCTTATTGGTAGGATTTGATAGAATATTTATTTCTCTCTCCACCAACAATTTTTAGAGAATTCTCTAAATTTAGGAAAACTTCAAGTTTTCTCAAATATAGGAACTCATATAGCAAAGCTGTTGGAGATGTTTAGAGCAAAGAAACACATTTTTTTCAATTTTAGCAATGTTGTTTGCTCTCATGGGAAAAGAAACTGAAGCAACAGAGAATGAACTGAAGCTCATGAATGATGAGTTAGAGAACGTGCTAGGAACTGAAGGAAAGAAAGATCACTATAAGGACTCTTCTATCTTATAGTTTTTAATTATAATTACTCACTGAGTGTTGTGTACCTCTTAACACATGCATATTTTTGCTTTTGGGAAATTTCAGTTGCATAGCTTGGCTTTGACTTGTGGGCAACTTTCATTTATTTCACTTTCAGATACAAATGGGGTATAAAAATATGATAATGACCTAAAAGGATGTTTATGTTGTTATTTCTTCATAAGAGATATAAAAATATGATTTTTGTGTTAGTGCTAAATTATTTTTAGTATATGATTTGTGGTCTCTTTCGTTTCATTGGGGTTGAAATTTGTTTTGAAACAAATTTCACATTTAATACTAGATACTTAACTCTATCACTCATGCAACATATTTTTATAATCATTTTAACTAAACATGTATGTTTTCATCTTCTCCATCTCTTCATCATAAACTGTTAGGATTGAAATCCAGAGCTTAACATGAAATAAACTGTTAGGATTGAAATCCAGAGCTTAACATGAAATAAACTGTTAGGATTGAAATCCAGAGCTTAACATGAAATAAACATTAGGTAACCATCATCAAGAAGAGACATCTAGGTTCTTTTTGTTTTAATTGGGGATAAAAGAGAAGTAGGGAGAGCTGCTTCACACTTTGGAAATTTGTTCACATATGATCCATTTATTCAAGTTGATAAATCATCGTTTTGTTTGAGGTCTGTTCGAAGGTGTTTAAAATCTATTTAAAGTGATATCGTGTACCCGACCAACGGACGGATATAACACTAGTTTAATTGGTTTAAGAGCATCTTCAACAGCTATGCTAATTTTTTTTTTTAAATAGCATATAAAAAATATTATATTCGTTTCCAACAGCTATTCTATTTTAGCAATTCTACCATAAAATATAATTATAAAATATTCAATATATTTAATATCCCAAGAAAAAGAAAGGTATGATTGGTGGGAAACTATTAAATAATTATTTTTCTTTCCATTTAAAGATTCTCTAAATTTAGAGATTTTTTCTTTCTTTCTACCCATATATCTATTATAGCATAAGATATAGCATAGTTATTGGAGAATAAAATTGCTGAAATATTTATTTTTTATAATTTAGCATACATGTTACCAAAAAAAAAGTTGAGTTCAAAATAATTAATTATAGACAAATTCTTTTTCTTACTTTTGTATTTTAAATTTACCTAAAACTTTGTTTTTATATTAAAAGGCACTTGTAAATAATATTTTTTCATGTTTTTTCATATGCAAATATTTTATAAAAAAATTAATCATATCAAAATCAAAATAAACTAGATCCTAATTTATACAAAATTATTAGTTTTTTTTTCTAAGTCTATTTGATTTTTAAAAATTATAGTGTCAATGATATTTTCGTATTATTTTTCATATGAAATCTTTCATGAAGAAACAAATGATTATATCAAAAATCAAAATAAACTTCCATATTCATACTATTACAAATAACCCAAGAAAATAGAAACCAAACATTTTGTAATATCGTCTTCAACCCTTGGTACTTTTATGATGTTATTATTCGTCTCCTTACGTTATATTACTCGTGTTCCACCACTGTCGATACTACAACAAAATTAAGTTTATGAGACACTTAAATTGTTTAAGTTTTATAATAGATTGTTTAATAGGATTTAGGTTTATAAGATCAAAAGATAAAAATTCTTATTTAAAAATGTTACAATAAGTTTTAGACGTCGTAAAAAAAAATTAAGACATTTTTAAAATAAAAAGTGATACTAGATATTTTATAAAAAATTATTTAAATAAAGTCTATTGTAATCAATTTCCCTTTTTAAGTTGGTTATATTTTTTATTTTATGAACCTATTTCTCCATAGTATTTTAATACCCAAAATAAGCTTCTTTTTTCTTTTGACTATTTCTCTACTTCATAAATAATGCTAGCCAAACTTTGGTACAAATCTTGTGTTCAATCAAGCCATTCATTATCTCTTATATCTTATGAGAGTCGATGTCTATCAAATAAGTAGCATTCATTTAAGGGGACGTGGTAGAGTCGTACTTACACTAGACACAAACCATCAAACATAGATAATAAAATAGTTACATCTTTTTAAAATTATGTGTATTTTTCATTATGAACATTTATTTTGGGACGAAATGAATATCATATACTCACTTTCAATATCATCATTTCTGCCATACTTTCAAAAGTGTCATAAAAGAAAAATATGGCGATTTACTTCTCGTGTTCTATTAGATTGCTCAATTTTATCGATAAAATTTTCTAAGTTGTCAACTTTGTCATAGTAAGTTATTGTAACATCATTATATCTGATAATAGTTGTTGGTCATGTAAACTTAAAATCCCATTAACTATTTTATTAGAACAATCAATTTATAAACTTTTTGTGACAAAAGGGGGCTATTACGATGCTCACAAATATTTTAACATAGTATTTAATAGAAGTTTTAAATTTATATGACCATCAATTAATTGTGTATCTCGTTCAAAACCATCTAAATAAATTGTTATGTTGACATTGCACAACCTAACAAGTTTGATTCCTTATGAAACATTTTATAAACAAGTTTTTCGATGTCAAAATAACAAAAAAACAAGAAGAGAACACAACTACGTAATAATAGTGACCAGTGGTCACAAAAACCGTCATTATTAAATGCAACCAAAAATCAATTTGAAGAACGTACTTTTGAAAGGGATAGTTTTGTTTAGGTCTCATATATATATATATATGGATGGTCTCGATTCCTTTCACGATGCCATATTTTAGTCTTATATCAACTATACTTTAACTTTCTAACCTCCTTTATCTTTTTAAAGAGTTTGTCCGGAAAGTAATGGATTGTTTACCAATATTATCAAACCCGGGTTAACCCAGTCGGTTGAACCGGTTGGACTGTAGGGTAGTAATTTGGATTTAACTAACTACAAGGTTAATATATACGCACGAATTCGTTATTCAATTTGGCGGTTTCTCAAAAACCGAAGTTAAACGGTGGTAAACCCCTTTCTCAAACCGGTTAACCCGTTTTTATATCAAAATTCAATTTTTTTTAAAATTTATGTTATTTGTGTTTTTTTAATGTATTTGGATTGATGTAAAACTTGTTGTTTGTGTATTTTTAATGTTGGAACTTGTGGACATTAAATTATTACTTTATATATATATATATATATATGTATGTATGTAAGCAGAAAATAAAAAAAAATACAAGGGAATTATTGAAACCGGTTAACCCGGTGGTTGAACCGGTTGAACCAGTTAACTCGGGACCCGGTCAACACACCGGGTCAACTAAAAACCCCGGTTTTAAAACATTGGTGTTTACCAAACGCCTACATGATATGCACTTACCAGGCACCTTACTAGTTAATTAAGCATAACCAAGATCGAGAATTTTATTAGGGAAAACAATGATAGATAGTCTTATCCGATAAATGATACTGGTGACTATTAACCAGTAAACATTTATCTATGATTTATTTGGATGGCTTTAAATATTATCTGACAAGTAAACAAGATAGTAATTAATTTTTACAGGTAAGTGGGTAAACAAACATCCTACATTTATTGTTTACTACAGTTAGGTACCTATACAAGTTACAACCATATAAAAAAAGGAGAATAAAGTAAATAGTTAAGGTACTTAGAAAAATAAATATATATGAAGATATTCATCATAAATGTTGATTTTTTAAAACATTCATGATTGATGATAATACGTTTAACTTTATTCTGTGTAAGTAAATATTACAATAAATAATAAACTAACTAATCCATCATAATACATGTCTCTTTCTTATTGTGTTATACAACATTTTCAAAGTTTAAAGTTTAAAGTTATCTTTCGATTGTCTTGTAATATAGAAAACGGACTATTATTTAATTATAAAATAAAAACAAAAGACAAAATTTTAAAATAAGAACTATTACGTTCGACTCTAATTTTTATTTTTGATATATATAGGTTGGAGAATGTTTAAATTCTTCTTTAAGAAAGACTCCTTGCTAAATGCTTCAATTTTCGAGTATCGCAGCATCTTCCTCTTGCACAACTCCTCCGAATAGCCCATATCTGATTAGGTTTCAGACATATTCATCGATTCCTACCTTAATATATATTAAGATTTTAATATAACTTTATATATTAAAAATATTAATAATATAAAAAAACCTTTTAATTCCTTCAATTTTATAGAAAAGTTTTCTAGAGGTGTTTAAAGTGTGATTTATAATCAAACGGCACTCATATATCTTAAACTATAAAAAAGTATGTGTGTCGGCATGGTGTCGTATTGTTTATACTATATGTACGCAATAGATTTCAATCCAATATTTATAAAATCACAACATCAAATAAATTTGAGGAACATATATGTTTCATATACCAAACTTCAAACTTTCAATACAACTAAACTCTACTAGAAAATTGAGTATTTTCAACGGAATTTTTTCAATGGAAAATGCCGCTGAAAATTTTCTACGAATTTTACAGAGATTATTCACATAACATAAATTTTCTACGAATTTTCAACGAATTTCCGTTGAAAATCTCTCACAAACATATATTTTCAACCAAAAAAATTTCTAACGGAATGTCTCGTCAAAATTTTTTTGGTTGAAAATGCATGTTTGTAAGAGATTTGATCTAATTTAATAGTTTTCCACTTTCTTGTTCTTTGTTTCAGTTTCTTGTTCAATGAGACCTTGAAATTCGTTGACTTATTTCACCATTATACGAGTTGTCATTGTTCAGAGCACTATAGTCATTTGATAGCAAACATCAGAGTTGAGAGTGTAGAGAGAATTTGACCCTAGAATCGAGTTAGAGTTTCTTGAGAACTTAAAGTAAACAATAGTTGTCAGTTGGTAAATTCTTATATGGTAATCTTCAAATTGACGACTTATTAGAGAAAGTTGATTATAAAGAACTAATTGAAAATTTTCTTTCAAAAATGTTAGAAAAATGATTATATTTAAGTGAACTTTGTTATTAGCTTCTTGAATTTTTTTTCCTTGACGTTGGGCAATCCTGGACTTGAAGCAGAGACTCGTTTTTGCAGTAAATCATCACACCTAGGTGCAAAGCCTAATAGAAAAAGAATTGAATTATTAACTGTCATAAATTCCCTTACGCCCATGTCCCAATCGCCCTCCCGGCCAGAAGGATATGTTAATCTAAATGATATTTTATACAGTTTTTTATTTTAACTTGCTAGACTTTTAATATAATATATGGTGTGAAATTTTATATTTTATCTTGTTTCAAGTATAACAGGGCTTCCAAAAAAATTGGAACGACCCTGAATAGACTTAAACCATTTTCCTAAAAGACTCCTTTAAAAAGTAATCTCGAGGTTTTATATATTACAACATGGTATCAGAACCAATATTAGCCCCTCTTGACACTCTGGAATAATTTCTCCGTAATCTAGCCTATGTTGAAAAAGGAATGTTAAAGTCTCAAATCATCTAAACTTGGACCCATTTTAAATACTATATATATATATATATATATAAAAAGAGACATCTTAAAATACAAACCAATCAAAGGTTACAAACTCGTACAATAAAATGATTTTTTTTCATCAAACACTATGATTTAAGATATTATCACACATATATTTGTTTCATAATGTAAAAGTTTCACATGCATTTGTGTTCATAAGTTAAAAGTTTCACATATATTTGTTTCATAATGTAAGAGTTTCACATGTATATCTTTCATATGTGATTTTTTCACAAGGTAAAACAAACATATGTATGATAATATCTTAAACCATATTATTTGATGAAAAAAACTCAAAAAAAATCATTTTTATATTGGTTTATACGAGATTATAACCTTTGGGTTGGTTTGTATTATAAAATGTGTCAATATACAGAGGATATATATATATATATATATATTCAACTCTCCTATCCTTATCCCTTTAAGGCTCTTCTAGAGATTTATAATACATTTAGAAACACTTTTTTATTGCTCTCGATTGCGTGTCGCGTAGGAAAGCATTCAAAATCAAAGGACAGTTGTGGTGTCGGATGCTTATTCCAACATATAATAATTCTCATATAAACTTCATATCTTTTGCACCAAATTAAAGATGACACCAAATTTTGGAGTCAAGATTTATCTCTCAATCATCAACTCGTGGTCCTGGTGGTGGCAAGTCGACAACCACCAGGACCACCTAGCTCGTACCATTCTTACCATTTCAATTCCGTTACTGATATTTTTATGGTATCAGTTGACGGAGCTGTACTTCAGAAAGGGCAGCACTAGTACTCGCTTGCCGCCAGGCCCTTACGGCTTACCGGTTGTAGGGTATCTGCCCTTTTTGACCTCAAACTTACATGAAAGATTCACCCACATGAGTCATAGATACGGCCCCATCTTCAGCCTATGGCTCGGAAGCAAGCTTCATGTTGTGATCAACTCCGTGGACCTAGCCAAGGTCGTGGCTCGTGATCTGGACCAAACGTTCGCGAACCGTAATCCACCGCTCACGGCCTTAAATATCACTTATGGTGCACTTGATATCGCGTGGTCCAACAACAACGCACACTGGCGTAACATGCGTAAACTGTTGGTTAGCCAAGTTTTGAGCAACGCGAATCTTGATTCTTGTCAGAGTTTTCGAACAGATGAAGTTAGGAAAGTAGTTAGAGAAGTTAACCGAAGGATCGGGATGAAGATCGATATCAACAAAGTGGCTTTCGATGCCGAGCTTAACGTTGTAACGGGAATGTTATGGGGTTGTAGTGAAGGGAATGAATCGAGTTATATCGGAGATGGGTTTCGAGAAGTGGAATTCAAGATTATCGAGTTATTAGGAGCTCCAAATATATCAGATTTTATCCCGATGTTATCGTGGTTCGATCTGCAGGGAAGACAACGAGAAATGCAGAAGCAAAAGGAACATCTTGATAGGATTTTCGATAACATTATCCGCGGAAGAAGCAATGGTAACTACAAAAAGATTGATGGAGATGGAAGGAAGGATTTTGTGCAGATATTGTTAGAGCTTAAAGAACAAAGAGATGGTCCAATATCAATTAATATTGATCAAATTAAAGGCCTACTATTTGTAAGTTGTCTTATACTTGATTTTTTTTTTATTTATTAAAACACATGTTTGTTTTTTCAATTTATGTCATATAAAAAATCTAACATGAGGTTTGTATTTCAAACTATTTATTATGATTGTTAAGTCTTTGATTAATATACGTACATTAAACCAACTTTAATTAGGTATATTTAAAATTATATTACAATTTCAACCGTAATTTATTTTTTTATTTTCATGAATTTTCAACTTTTTTATATATTCTTATTTTAATTTTATTTCTTTTAAACAAAACGATTAGTAAGATCATAAAAATATGCACCAAAGTTTCAAATCGACCAACCCGACTAACCCGCACGGTTTGGGTTGGGTTGGGTTGTAATTTTGTTTGGGTTGGGTTGGATTGAGAATTTTTTAATCCGCAAGCATTGGGTTGGATTGTTCAACTGCCTTCAACCCGGCCAACCCAACCCATGAGCAGCCCTAGTTTTAAGGGCTTTTTAGTAAGAACTTTTTAGAACGTTTTAAAAATCAAGTGTCCTATTAACTACTTTTACGTGACAATTTTGAGAAATGTCCTTATGTCCTATAAATCCATCTTTTTATATGATACCTTTCGAAATAGTGTCGTATGAAATAACTACAACATTTATTTTAAAATCGTCTTAAAAAACATGTTAAAACGTCAAAAAAAGTCTTATAAACCTATTGTAACAATTTTAGATAGGACGTTTTTTGGGTTGATCCTAAAAGTTTAAGTATTGTGAAGTATTTAATAGGGATGCATAGACATTTAGCCGTCTTATAAGACCAAATTTTGTTGTAGTGTTTCTATCAACTCATTGTAACATATTTATATAGTATATATACTATTGTTTGGTTTTATACACTTGGGTCCTATTAGGACCCTATCATAACACTCAGACAGAAAACGATGTCTTATACTTAGATTTTATATTCAAAAAACATTTTTTTTTCTTCAAATAAAATCATATAAAAAATTTAACATGAAATTTGTATTTTAAGGTTATACTAAAAAACTTGTTAGCACCCAAAACATTCTATCAACTTATTTTTAACACATTTATAGGGTGTAGATTATTATTTGATTCTATACATGTAAGTCTTATTAAACATTCTATTAAAACACTTAGATATAATGCGATGTCTTGTAAAATTGATTTTGTTATAAAGCATATACTAAAGATCCCAAAATTGTTATAATAGGACATCCTGACTGCAGCAACGGACACAACTTCAACGATGGTAGAATGGGTGATGACTGAGATTTTGCATCATCCAGAAGTAAAAACAAAGATTCAACAAGAATTAACAGATGTTTTTGGTACAAAGATTGTTGAAGAATGTCATCTTTCTAAATTGACATATTTGGATGCGGTGATCAAGGAGACATTCAGGATCCACCCTCCACTTCCTCTTCTCATTCATAGATCTCCAGCTGAATCTTGCAAGGTGGGCAGATACACGATTCCAAAGGGAACAATCGTGTTTATTAATGTTTGGGCGATCCATCGGGATCCTGAAAACTGGTCGGATCCATTGGAGTTCAAGCCAGAGAGGTTCTTAAAAGGCAAGTGGGATTATAATGGAAACAATTTGAAGTTTTTGCCGTTTGGAGTTGGGAGAAGAATATGCCCCGGAATTCCTTTAGGGGAGAAGATGTTGGTTTATATATTAGCATCCCTCTTGCATTCTTTCGAGTGGAGGTTGCCGGAAGACGAAAATTTTGAGGTTTCTGATGAGTTTGGATTTGTTATGAAGAAAAGGAAACCGTTGATTGCTATACCATCTCAAAGGTTATTTGATGCAAGCCTCTACGTTTGAAATAAGATATATATATAGGGGAGGGATCATACGAGAACCACCCCTTTTTAAAGAAACAAAAGAACAATTTGTGGACCACATATGAGGTGGGTCCCACATAATATTAAATCATTTCTGATTTAATATGATTTAATATTATGTGGGACCCACATCATATGTGGTCCACAAATTGTTCTTTTGTTCATTTAAAGAGGGGTGGTTCTCGTATGATCTCTTCCCTATATATATATATATGTGAATAGAGGGAGGTTCAAATGAGAACTTTTGATTTTTAAGGGAACATAGGGACACATTGTGGACCACATATGATGTTTGAATTCAATTAGTGCTTAACAACCAAGATCATCGTCGTAACTCCAATCATCATCCTAAGCAAATCATGCCATATTTCTAATACGTTCAAATTATGATGGTGTTGCCTATTTCACCTATTTTGGCGTTCGTCTACTATTCATCATAATGGCCACCTATTCCATATTTGATGATGTATCTTTCTAACATTAGTAATTTCAAATGTCCTTAAATAAGCATTTGAATTCAATTAATGCTTAATATCCATGATCATCATCCTAACTCGGTCGCCATTCTAATTTTCTTCAATTACTATACCTTAACACCATAAGCTAATCATGCCATTTTTCTAGTATCTTCAAATTATGCTCTAATTCACCATTTCACCTATTTTGGCATTCAATTAATAACTTCTAAGATCATGATCCTAACTTCGGTCACCCTTCTAATTTTCCTCGATTTTTATAAGTTTAAACCATAAGCAAATCATGTCATATTTTAAATTATGCTCTAGTTCTCCATTTCACCTAATTTGGCATTCAATCAGTAACTTTCAAGATTATCATCCCAACTGCATTCACCCTTCTAATTTTCTTCAATTGTTATACCTTTAGAGCATAAGCAAATCATATCATTTTTCTAATACCTTAAAATTAGGATCTTGTTTCTCATTTAAGCTATTATGGCATTCGACTATTACTCATCATAATGGTCACCTGTTCCATAATTCATTAGGTATCCTTTTAATAATTATTAACTTCTATTGTCCTTAAATAAGTGTTTGAATTCAGTTAGTGCTTAACATCCAAGATCATCATCCTAACTTCGATCATCCTAAGCTAAGCAGATCATGTCATATTTCTAATACCTTCAAACCATAATCATGTACCCTATTTCACCTTCAAACCATAATCATGTACCCTATTTCACCTTCAAATTACTATTCAGGCACCATCCCTTTTCAGTTTTCACAACATGAATCAATTAATAACAATAATAAAAGCAATAAATAAAAGCAAACACAAAATAAACAACCACAAACAAAAATATATGGGTTTGCCCCTAATGTGGTGTTGCGAGACAACACAACCACCACGGTCAATTTTAAGGACGTCTTCAAGCTCCCACTGGCCTCGCCATTTTGGTAAACTCCAGTAACTCCTCTCGACTCCTTGGAGCACCGTCTTCAAATGATTACAGATTTAAAATAGGAAAAACAACATGTCCTATTCTATTTTACAATTTGATCCTATCTAGAAAACTTCAAATTAAAATTACAACCCTTTGCAATTATACAATTCAATTTTCCAAATAATATAAAAACAACCAAACCAAGGGTCTTTTGGGGCAAACCATATATTATACATATATTAACATAAAATAATATATTTAGCCGAATCAATTAACATAATTAAGATGGCTAAAAATAGAACAAATTTTCTATGGCTAATACAAATTTAAAATTGACCGGATACCTAGTGATTTGGTTACGAACCTAAGACAAAAATCCAAATCCAAATCCAATTCAATTAAGGTAACAAGTAACAACCTAATCGTCGCTCCAAATAAAAAACATAAGAAATCAAGTCATGTTTCTCTTAAACCTTCAAACTATCCTCTTGTTTCTCGGTTCTCCTATTTTGGCATTCGACTAGTATTCATCATAATGGCCAGCTATTCCATATTTCATTAAGTATCCTTATAACATTAGTAACTTCGATTGTCCTTAAAGAAGCGTTTGAATTTAATTAGTGCTTAGCATCCAAGATCATCATCCTAAGTCCAATCACCCTTCTAATTTTCTCCAATTATTATAACTTTAGACCATAAGCAAAATAATTAGTAACTTCTATTGTCCTTAAGTAAGCGTTTGAATTCAATTAGAGCTTAACATCCAAGATTATCATCCTAAGTCCAATCACCATTTTAATTTTCCTAAATTTTATCCATTTTCAATCTACCATAAACCTCTAACTCGGATGATGATTAATCCTTTCATATCACTTTAAGTGTGTTTGATTGAAAACTAATTATAAAACTACAATAAAACATAGTTTTAAGGTGTATTTGAGTGACCCAATTACATATATTAAAATAAAGTTAAAAATTTAGTATAGGACCTTTTTGGCCCGACCCATAACCGGTTACGGAGAACCTTAACCGGGCCAAACAAATTTCGAGCGAACCGGACCAGGACCGGTTTGAAAAGAACACTATTCCGGTCCGGGACCAGTTTTTGGCCATCTCTAATCTCATGTAATATAATTAATCACAAATCAATCTATATGTAAGCAAAATGCACATACCTTAGATTTAAAGCATTCCTAATGGAGGATCGAACGACCTTTTTCTCTGACTTTTTACACTGCACATGTAAGAATATGTGAAACCTCGTTAGATTCCTTTTTTCTAAAAAGATTCAAACATATATTAAGGACTCTAAAAACACATATATGTATTTACAATCTCAAAAAAAAACCAATAATATAACCAGAATATAATCCTACACAAACGAATACTTACTTTATGCCACAAGAATATAAGATCAGCATCTCTTGATTCACACCATCCATCTTCTTATAGAAGTCGAATATGGTTAGCCAGGAGGTTTATTGTGAACCCAAATTGTAGGTACCGTAATTTGATGTCCCCAACTTCACCTGTACACAAAAAATGACCCAACCTAACAACAATCTTGAAAACCACATATCAAACAACTACAAGAATATATATATATATATATATATATATATCCGATAAGAGAGTATATGAGTTGAAGATTAAATATGTAAAACCTATACAATATATCTATACTAGCTTATAAAACAGCCTAAAATCATGGATTTAAACATATATATATATATATATATATATATATATATGTAATATATCTATTACATTGGCATCGACTTATGTATAAAATTTTAGTAGACTATTGAAGATCAGAGCAGTTATATAAAATCTAGACAAACCATACTTAGTGGCATTCGGATTACAAAAATTATAAAAAAATTAAAGAACTAGTGTGTACCTATCTTCCATCCAAGCAACAACGCTATAAAGATCTTCCAAGCATGGGATGTAAGCAACAACGCTATAAACTAGTCCCTGATTGTTGTAAGTTCCTTGAATCAATCTATTTGTAGAATCAGTTGAAAGAATATGAGCAAATAGATTTTATATAACAAAAACGAGAAATGAATATTGATTATTCTATATATGTTTTTCAATTTAAAATATGAAATTGAAGTTCACTTGAGCAAATAGATTTTCTATGAAAGGTAATTACCATCATGATGCATGGGATGTAAGTTTAATTAAGCTACATATATAAAAACAAATTATACCAATTCATTAGCAAATGTTTAAGTACCTCAAAAAGATTAATCCTTGCATCAACATCAAACGATAGATATAACTCCCCCTTTTCGAATGCTGCAATACTACAAGATTTGCAAAAAAAAAAAAACTTACTAGCATCATTTGGAACAAGAAGGTAGGTTAATCAACTGTTTGCCTAAAAATAATACATCCACAAAAATCAAAACATAAGAACAAATCGGACTCTAAAAACACATATATGTGTTACAATGTCGAAACATGCCATACCTGTAGCATCATGACAATGTTTTCTCCTTCATACGTACAAGCAGAGCAATGTGAACCGCAAATAGCCAACAACTGACGAGGTAAAAACCACACACACATATATATATAAGTACATTTATCAAGTGCCAGGTCAATGGTTCATCTTAAGAGAGCACAAAGACAACATCAAATACATACATACATACATATATATATATATACATACACTGTGTATAAGAAATTGAACACTCACAGCTGTTGCGACAGTCGGCAATGTTGAGAAGTGGTTATCTTGTAATCTTTGCTTCACATCTGTGTACAACCACTCACCAACAAATCTCAAGGCATAAAGTTTTATAATCAATCACCTAAACCAAAAACAAAATATTTAATTAAAGAGTTGAATCAACTCAGCTAGATATTGCAAAACAAAAAAAAAATCATTTTTTAACAACCTGGGTCTCGGGTCCACCATTATGCACTATATCTTGTAGCAATACAAACTGCACGAGATAATACAATTTGTATAGAAATTTCCCAAAAAACCCAACCCCTAAACCCTAACCTATAAACCATAAACTCAAAACCCTAAGCCCTATACCCGAACCCTAACTCCTAAACTTAGACCACAAACACCAACTCTAAACCTTAAAACCATAACCATCAAACTATAAACCATGAACCCTAAACTTAGACCACAAACCTAACCCTAAATCTGAATCATAAACCGTAAACCCAAGAGGAATTATTTTTTATCAGAAGTTGCTATGGTTGTGTTGATCCTTTTTGTTTTATTGGGCTAATCATGTATTTTGTTTTGGATTTTTTGTTTTATTGGGCTGATCATGTATTTTATTTTGGATTTTTTGTTTTATTGGGCTAATCATGTATTTTATTTTGGATTGTGAGATTTGATCCTTTTTGTTTTATTGGGATAATCATGTTTTATTGGGCTAATCATGTATTTTATTTTGGATGGTGGTTGATCATACTTTTCCTGTTGTATAGAATCTGAGATGCCATCCCAGAAAGCTTTTTCCATTCTCTCGCGTACCTGCAAAGGTGAAGAGCTTCAATCTTGTTTTTTTTCAAGCATATAATATTTATATACGGCAAATGGAACAAATATTACCAAATTTCTTTTGGCCAACTGTAAAACCGAATCTTACCTCCACACCAAGTGTCACTAAACCATGATCAACAAAACAACATTATCTACATAATTGATAAAAGAACATACCTGTTCTCCCTGCAATATCTTTCACTTAACCCAATAATCTTATGCTCTAGATTCGGTCTTAACACGAGAGAGAGAGAGAGAGAGAGAGATCTTTTAGCCTGTTTAACAGAAATAATTAATTAATCAAAATATATGAAACAATCCAAGCTACAAACTAATCTTAAACATAAAATCTAGAGATTTGAATCGCACCCAGTAATTTGAGTTTGAGTTTGCCGTCTTCATGTGACACTTGAGATTGTATTTCTTGAATTTGTACTCTTCTGTTTTAGACTTTATTGGATTAATTTAGTCATTCGTGTCCTTCCAATCATGGGATTTGTTCCTAGTTTGGTTAAGGAATAAAAACAAAATTATGGACAATATGTTTGAATTGAAATGGAGATCATATCTCGTTCTATTTTTTGTCATTTCTATATGTAGGGCTTGGATGACTTAAAAGGACTATTACCATCGGTTATCGGTGTCGGGTACATTGCAAAAGTCCTGCTTGTTTTCACATTAGCTCTTGGGGTATGAATGAACCAATCAATTTGAGTAGAATATCTTTATCAATTAGGTATGAAAAGATGAATTGCCAGCTACTTTGAAAATTAGTGATAACGTGCAATTAATTAATGTAAGAAAATCAGATAGTAAATTAAGTCACCCTTCTAATGATATTTATGAATTATTATTAGTATTAATTTGTTTTTAAATCTTTTTTGCTGAAAGATGGCCATGGATACCACATCTAAATCCCTTAATATTATGAATGTTCATAACTAAAGCTAGCTTTGATGAAAATTTGGAACTTACAATGTGCTTCCTGCCTTAAGAATAGAGATCCAGGATCTGAAGCGACCATTTTTTTCATTAAAGCCCCAAGAATTCTGGATGTAGCTCTGCATACTGTTAATTTTCTGTTTTGTTTCATTCTGTATCAATTGAGAACAAAAAAGTTACACAATCTTTAAGGAAAACATTAGTAAATAAGCGATAAGTAAATAAAGAATTAATCTTGAAAAATGTATATTCTAAAGAGATGAATATATATATATAGGGGAGGGATCATATGAGAACACTACCAATTTAAAGGAACAAAGGAACTCATTTTGGACCACATATGATGTGGGTCCCACATAATATTAAATCATTTATGATTTAATATTCATATTAAATCATAAATGATTTAATATTATGTGGGACCCACATCATATGTGCTCCACAATAGTCCCTTTGTTCTTTTAAAAATGCAAAGTTCTCATTTGAACCTTCCTCTATATATATATATATATATAAAGATTAGGTAACATCAGGAAACTTTACATTTGATGGAAAAAAATGAAACCTAACAACAAATTTTAGGAATGCGAAGAACAAAAATGAGAATGGTGCAATGCATGTATGAATCAACTACAAACACGAAAACTAAAAATATGACTTCCAGTGACACCTGTTAGAGTATGACGGGCAAAAGTGAGGTGAAAGAACTGGACATGGTAGCTGGTTCTATTAATATACAGATCTGATTTGGTTAAGTTTTGTTTATTCTCTTTGTGTGTGTGTGTGATTTTTCTCCACTCTTCCCTTCCAAACATATATATATATATATATATATTAAGGTTAAAATCCGGTCAGGAAGGCCTCTGGAGTTGGCAAAGGGACATAGCAACTTGAAATTGAGCGCTCAAACTACAAACGGAGTTGAAACTTAACCAACTTCACTAAATTTAGCATTTACACATTACTAGTACTAATTAACCACTATATGATAGCATGGGACTATAAAGTCAGCATTCAGCCATTAGATTCATGCATTACAAAATCTATACAAGTTGAGTTTTTTCAAATTAATCGATTCTTTACAAGATTAAAATCATTGTGGATTTTAAGCTTTTATTGGAAAGATTTGATAACCGCATCAATGTATTTAGCATGAATACGAATTGAAAGATTTTGGTCGTAAATCAGTGAGGAAATACATATCAATTTGAAATATGATCGGTAAAAGGTTTGACATCAAACAATCAATATGTAGCTATGTGTAACAAGGGAGTACGTACCAGTTTGCAAGAAATGATGAAAGAATCATAATAAAGGGAGCAACTCGATGCAGAACCATTTTCCCCTCGATCATGTCCCTGTTCCTGTTCCTTCTCCAAACTGCATTTTCAATTCAACACACATTTTCAAATAACCATTCTATTTTCTATATATGTATTCTTTAAATCCTAAAATAATAGTCAGAAAGATTTCTTGTTTTCGGGTAATCTTGCAATGTCTCATTTCAAGAAATCTAGTAAATCGATTCATTATTGCAATGTTTCATTTCAAGAAATCTAGTAAATCGGTTCATTATTGCAATGGTTAGAGAGGGTAGTTGAAATTAATAACAAGATATATAGGGGACTAATAATTCAAGAGAAAGTCAAAGTCGATATAGAGAGCAAAACAACCTTCCTTAAAAGAAAGTCAATAAGAAAAGATATACATATATAAGAAAAGATATACATACATATATATATGGTGACTTTTCTGAAGAGAAATCCAGAATTGAACCTGGAACCATTCTTGATGCAAGAAAACAAAGAGAAATTATTATTAGATTTTAAATCGCATCCCTCAAATATGATACATTTAAGACTTATTCAACTTAATTGGCGTTTGGAAATTCGCCTAATTTTCTGCTTGTTTTCAACAAGGCAGGTGAGAACGCAGGTCCACCCGCCTAGTCCGCTGTTTCGTCATCTGGGAGGGTAAAAAGGCGGGTTACACCTCCCAGCCCACGTCTTACCAAGATTTGGTTCCATATCCGTATTCCTTTCAGTTATGCTTTTTCTTTTCAATTATCTTTTTAGTTTTCTAATCTAATTAAGAATTATTTAGTTTTCTAATTAGATTATAATTATTAGATAATTATCTTTTCTAGTTTATTAGTTATTTAGTTTGGTTAATTAGGATTATTAGATAATTATCTTTTCCAGTCATATGCTATCACAGTTACCAGAGAATGCTTATCAGAAACTTTGATCAAATGGAAGGATTTACCGCTCTAGAAGCATCTTATGCAACTAGTTCTCAGTTTCTCGAGTTTCATATACATACATATATATATATATATAATAACTATAACGAAAACAAAAGAAACCATTAACAAAACCAAGAAACCATTAAAAAAACCAGAAAAATCAACTAAAGAAGTTAAAAAAAACAAACCAGAAAAATCAAGAAACCATTAAAAAAACCCAGAAATATCAAGAAACCCATAAAAAACCAGAAAAATCAAGAAACCAAACAAAAGGAGAAAACAAGTTCATATAAAAAAACAAACTCATTAAGAAATTGATCAATCACGGAAAAAATTAATGAAACCAACCAGAGAACTCGATCACTTAAACAAAAACAGTGGATAATTAGGCAATTGTGCCTCAAATCGAGATCTTGAAAGTGAAAATAATCAAACTCCCATTTTCAAAAACCAATAAATTACATAATATATCTTAAGAACTGAGATGTTTATAAAGATTTGAGACAAATGGCAAAAAAGATAGCTAAAGAAGAAGAAATACGAAACTAGAAATCAATCAAAAAATCAAAGATGTCAATGAAAGAAGTTGCAAAACAAACAAGGAAAATCAAGAAATCGACCAAATAATAAAATAACAAACAATATAGTAATCAAGTTAATATACAAAGCAACTTCATCAAGAAAGTAATAAAAATAATCATCGAAGTTAAAAAACAAATCGACTTCCTGAAAAATTTAATCGAACAAAACAGATTTCATGAAAAGGTTGATCAAAATTTAAACAAAAACACAGAAATTTTGATGAAAGAAACCAACTTCAAAATTAAATTTAAAAAAACCAATCATCAAACAAAGTAGAATTATCAATCATCCATAACAAAGAAAACCCTAATTTAATGTCTTTTCAAGAAACCAATCGATTCCGGTAAAGATATAGAGAGAAATAAGAAAAATAATACTGATATTGTAATGAATCGGAATAGATGTCAGTATTTATAGCCTACCCTTGAAATGTGGTGATTGAAATCAAACCGTTTTCAGATATAATAGAGTCGAGATTTCATTCTTAATTTTTCAATGAAAATTTTAGAACACATGCTTAGTTGAAATGGTGGAGTTTTCATTTTTTTTTAAATTAGAAAACGCATTTGGTTGTGCATTTTCTATCACTTTTCGTTTTCCATCCTTTTCAAATTAGAAAGTGTGTGTGTGTGTGTGTGAAAGTGTGTGTGTGTGTGTGTAAATGTGTTTCACTCAGTAAGCACTTACCAGATAAGATTTACGGTTCTTGCTGTTCTCTTACTGGGTAAGATTCTCGCCTCTCGGTACTTGTCATGCACACTCGATAAGGTAAGTGAAACCGAGTAATCGTTTGGTAAATGGACCCTAAATAGTAAAAGTATGACACTTGTTAACGTGCAGCAGAAAGACTAGTGCTGTAACAATCTTCAAAAATAGCACCTAAATCTAAAGAAGAATACAATTTTACTTTAAATAAGTGATATTGAAGAAAAGAAAAGGCAAACAGAAATTACCTTTGATTAGTGATATTACCATCTCTTGTTCCTTCCCATGTAGCATCTTCTTCAGACATAGATGCACCTTGACATATTAGAAGTCCAATTTAAATATTTGATTAGTAACTGAACAACTCAATTGTGATCAGGTTCATAAAAAGATCGTTGTCTAGAGTTACCATAAGGCATTATATTCTTTGACTTGCTTAACGAAAGTAAATATAGGATCCCGGTCCTGAAACAATGATACGTATAGTTCAACAATCAAATAGAAACCAAAATTCTAATGTGTTTCACAAGAATAAACTCGATCAATAAAATAAAAGCACCATAGCATCAAAGGGCACATCATAAGACAAAGGTTATGAGTAGATGTTACCTTGAATGCAACACAAGTCTTGCTAGGTTCAAAGATTAAATCATACTGAGCTCTTGGGCAACTTAAGTTCAATATGTACATGCCTGACACCTGCTTCGCTTTCCACAATGGGACCTAATGTCGGCCTTCAACAAATGTATATTAGTAAATAAGTGATAAGTAAATAAAAAATCTTGAAAAATGTATATTTTAAAGAGATGAATATATACCAAGCTCAATAGCAGCTTCTTCCCACAAAGACACCTTCTCTTGAATCTTGATCTTACTTTCTCTTCACTCAAGTAATAAGAACAAGAGAAGAAATAACTGCTATTTGGAAATAAAAGAAACACAAATGTTACAATTAGCAAGTAATTAAAATAAATAATGAAACATCTATAATTGACAAGATTATATACCATAGATATCTATCTAATCTAGGGTTTACCTGTTCGTAAACTCGCCTCTCTTTTATGCTAATCATTCCGAATGATCTTGATGCACAGCCTCTCTTTTCTTTTCTGCTAATCTTTCGTTTAATGTAATTTACGAATGATCTTGTTTCTCGGTTCTCCTATTTTGGCGTTCGACTAGTATTCATCAAAATGGTCACCTATTCGGGGTTCCGAGTGCCCGTTTTCTGGTTCCCGTATTCCGTGTTCCGGGTTCCGTAACCATATCCTCTTGGTTAATCGTATTCCGTGTTCCGTGTACCGTATTCGCTTACCGTTCCCCGTCTACCGCACGGAATAGATGACCATTATGAAGAATAATAGTCGAATGCCGCATAAGAATCTAGGATCAGCATCTCTTTGATTCACACCATCCATCTTTCTTATAGAAAGTCGAATATGGTTAGCCATGAGGTAACGTAATTTGATGTCCCCAACTTCACCTGTACACAGAAAATGAGCCAACTTAACAACAATCTTGAAAACACATATCAAATAACTATGTATATATATATATATATATTATAGGGAGAGAATACAAATCAAAAAGTTTAAAAGCAAACCAGAAAAATCAATAAAAAAAGTTGAAAAACAAACCAGAAAAAATCAAGAAACCAACAAAAAAGTTGAAAAACAAACCAGAAAAATCAAGAAACCAATAATAAGAAAAGTAGCCAAATAGATGGACATAAAATATATGGAGCAACACAGTAGCCAAAAAAAATCGGAGTTATGTAATCACAATACCAACAAATTTGATTTATTTATGTAATCAGTGGGCAAAAAACTTGCATTCATAAATAAAAACCCTAAACAAATGTTTACCAACAACCGCAACTTATTCAAGAATCGAGTTATGAAATCCAGAAAGGAGGGTCCAATTAATGGTGTTAAAACAGAAAACCGATGTCAAAAATCGATCCGTTACTTTCCGGTAAGAAAATCGATGTGTTTCCAGTCAAAAATCGGTGGATTTGATATCGATTAGGTCAAAAATCGAATCCATGTGATATCGATTAGGTCAAAAATCGAATCCATGTGATATTTGATTAGGTCGAAAATGGGTGGATTTGATATCGATTAGGTCAAAAACAGTAGAGAAATCAGCAAAGGAAAGTGAATAGATAGATAGATCGATTACCTTATTGAACGATTTCGATTTCCATAAAAGGAGTGAACCTTGGATCTCCATAGATCTACATTCTTCAGAACCTTCAAAAATCAAATCGATTGGAATTTGGAAAGTGTTTTTATACTTTTCTTTTTCCGACCGTTATCTATCAAAAGCCCAATAGTTGCGGCCCATTTTCTAGGGGAGTGTTCTTAAATTTTGCGATATTATTGTTTTAAATATATATTTATATATATATATATATATATATATATATTATCCCTTATAAATTATTATTATTATGTAGTTTATATGTATATATATATATATTATTATTATTATTACATACATATTATTATTTACAAAAATAATAATATTATTATGTATTATTTATAAACAGATTTTTTAATTGTATATAAATAATTATAGATATATAAATTATATGTCATATATTCACCATTTGTAATAGTTTATGTTATTTCGTTTCAGAAAGTTGGGAAGTCCAAAGATTTTTGTGTTAATTTTCTGCTGTATAAGATTTAGGTTGAAAATTTTTGATCATTTTCTGTATAAGTGTTGTTACGTGTTTATGTATTAAAGAGTTGAATCGTAGCTTAAAGGTAAAAAAAAGAAATAATTTTTGATAAGTATACATAATTTTTACGTGTTAATTGTAATGCAGATAATGTCATTTTATATTTTATTTATATATAGTTTATGATTTCTATTTTTTCATTTATATGTCAAATCTCAATGTTTATGTTTTATTTTTGTGATTATATTAATAATTTACATTAATTAAAAATAATAAAAATAAAATAAGTTAATTAATAATTTATATTAATTAAATCTAATATAAATATTTAAATAACTAAAATAGAAAAAGAAAAGACAATTAAAGACAAAAAAAAACTAATGATGAACCTAGGCTTAGGGGTAGGCTAATGGCACCCCTAAGGTGTGCTTATGACACCCTTAAGGGTGAATGTCATCCTCACACAAATGCATTAAATTTCGTACAATTTCGTACACACACCTATAAAATGTCCTTGTTCCTGGTCCTTCTCCAAACTGCATTTTCAATTCAACACACATTTTCAAATAACCATTCTATTTTCTATATATGTATTCTTTAAATCCTAAAATAATTCTTGCAATGTTTCATTTCAAGAAATCTAGTAAATCGATTCATTATTGCAATGTTTCATTTCAAGAAATCTAGTAAATCGATTCATTATTGCAATGGTTAGAGAGGGTACTTGAAATTAATAACAAGATATATAGGGGATTAATCATTCAAGAAAAAGTCAAGTCGATATAGAGAGCAAAACAACCATCCTTAAAAGAAAGTCAATAAGAAAAGATATACATACATATATATATATATGGTGACTATTCTGAAGAGAAATCCAGAATTGAACCTGGAATTGTGTTCATCGTTACTGTGGATTGATAATTTTGATTATTTCTCTATAAATCTTGATGCAAAAAAACAAAGAGAAATTAATGGGTGAAATACTAACCACGATTCTTTCTTGATTTATTTATTGAAACCAGATCCAAATCCCTAGAACCATTCTTCAATTGATGACTGAATCTGATAGAGATTCATCTAATAGATTCTACAGAAATAAGCAATGAAAAAGATGCAATTAGAACCAATAATTTCTTAGAGATTGTACTGTTCTGTACCAACAATTAAACAAGAACTCATTACCGAACGATGATTAAAATTGATGGTATGAAAATCTGAAAAAGACAAAAAACATTAATCGATTCAATGGAACAACACATAATAAATAATGAAACATATATAATTGACAAGATTATACCATAGAAATCTTATCTAGGGTTTACCTATTCGTAAACTCACCTCTCTTTTCTGCTAATCATTCATTTAATGTAATGTACGGATGATCTTGATGCACAGCCTCTCTTTTCTGCTAATCATTCGAATGGTCTTGTTTCTCAGTTCTCCTATTTTGGCGTTCGACTAGTATTCAATCATAATGGTCACCTATTCCGGATTCCGGGGTACCCATTTCTTGGAACCTGCGGGTTCCCGTCTTCCGGGTGCCGTTTCCTGGGGTCCGGCTGCGTATCCGTGTTCCCGATTCCACACACTATCAGAATAATGTCGTTGAAAATTTTCTACGAATTTCAGAGGGATTATTGATAGAACATAAATTTTCTACGAATTTCCGTTGAAAATCTCTCACAAACATGCATTTTCAGCAAAAAAAAATTCAATCGTAAAAAAAAATTGGTTGAAAATGGGTGAATCTATTGAGACGCCTCCCTAAACACTATTTAGACACCCCCTAATTCCCTATCATTTATGATTATGTAATCATTGTTATTTTGGTCATTAATCATTATAACTTCATCATTTGTTTTTCTTTTTATTTATTTTTTTCTACAAATAATTAATTATGTTAACATTTTTACTTTTTCTAATAAGTATTCTATTATAATTAATCTATTTTTTTTCTTCTAGTGTTGTTATTATTTGAAGTATTATTATTATTTTTAGTAGACAACTTTTGATATTTAGAACTCAAAAGTTAAATAATAAAAATAAATAAAGCACCGTCAATTCAAAAAAAATCAAAAATGTTGAAGTTAATTTAAAATATATTTATTTTAAATTTTACAAGAAAATTCAATTCAATCATCTACAATAAAATTACTGTACCTTTGATTTTTTTATGTAATTCAAAAATGTTGAAGTTAATATAAAATATATATTTTAAATTTTATAAGAAAATTCAATTCAATCATCTACAATAAAATTACTGTACCTTTGATTTTTTTATGTATATTCTTCATTTGAAAATTTATTATTTAACTTAATATATTGATAATAACAATAATAATAATAATAATAATAATAAGTAAAAACAATATATGATATTATCTTTTAGTTATTAAAATAAAAATAATTAAATAGTAAAATTACAGCATGAAACTAATATTAAAAAACATCGTTAGAATAAAAAATTAAAATTATCTTAATTTAATAATATTATTATAATAAATTTAAAAAATAAAAACCTAAATTAATATCATTATCATGATTAAAATAAATAAAAATACAACTAATTAAATGTAAAACTGGAGTATGAAATTAATATTAAAAAACATCATTAGAATAAAAAATTAAAGTTATCTTAATTTAATACTGTTATTATAATAAAATTTAAAAAATAAAAACCTAAATTATTATTATTGATTAAAGTTTGATGATAATAAACTTTATTTACAATTTTCAAAGCCAAGTTAGTCAAAAAGTAACATATGGTAAATAACATACCCATTGGTTCATTCTTTTGTTAGTTGATTATCATGTGATTAATATATGGTTTTAGGTTTATAGGAGGTGTTCCTATAGCACCACCCTTGAAAATGCATGTTTGTAGAAAATTTATATTCAGTCAATAATCCCTCTAAAATTCGTTGAAAATTTTCAACGACATTTTTCCGTTGATTTTCTAGTAGTTAAATTCCGGGTTGGGAGTACCGTTTTCCGTTTTGCCGTATTCCGTATTCCGTGTACCGTCTTCTGTGTTCCGTTTGCGTATTCAGTATCCCGGTATTCCGGATGGAATAAGGGTAATCATTATGAAGAATAATAGACGAATGCCATAAGAATATAAGATCAGCATCTCACACCATCCATCTTATATATGGTTTATTTTGTAGGTATCGTGATTTGATGTCCCCAATTTCACCTGTATACAGAAAATGAACAACAATCTTGAAAACCACGTATCAAACAACTACAAGAATATATATATATATATATATATATATATATATATAGGGGCAGGTTCAAATGTGAACTCATTTTTGGTTGTGAACGTGAGGACGAATCTCAGCCACACATCTTCGGTTATGGTGGACGCGATCACGGAGGATTGACGCGATTCATGGGAGGGTGGAGATTATTAAAGGAGCGGAACCAGGTCAAAGCCGCATTTATTGACCGGATAAGTGGCTGAGATTCGTCCTCACGTTCACAACCAAAAATGAGTTCACATTTGAACTTTCCTCTATATATATATATACATCAAACAACTACAAGAATTTACATATATATATATATTGTTCTGTACCAACATTGTTGTAATGAAATTGATGATTAAAAATTAAAATCGATAGATAAAAAGCACAATCCCCTATTCCTCGTATGAAAAAAGAAAAACATGCATAATAATAAGCAATGAAAAGATGCAATTAATAAGCAGATTTGAAATAAATTAGAACCAATTTCTATGAAAAAGAAAAACATTGATCGATGAATTTCAAACCCTAGAAAGCTTAATAAGTTGGATTTCACATAAATAACCAGATATATACATTTAATTTCAAACCCTAGAGAAGGATTTTAAGTTTTAAATATGAAATTTACTAAAAAAGAAAGAAACAAACAAACCTGAATCGAAGATTGAATAAACCCTAGTAGACGGTGAAATCAACGGCGGAAGAAGAATAGAAGATGATGAAATGGATGAGATACAAAAATTATACAGCGTCCTTTTTCCGACCGTTAGAGAAAACCAATTAGAAGATGCCACGTAGGATAATTAAATCAAATATTGGGTCGTCTTTTTCTTGGTCTCATTTTCTCACTTTTAAAAATTATAAATCAATTAAAATCTTGATTTTTCTTTTCTATTAAATTAATATCATAGTAAAAGCTAATAAAAACGTGATTATGAAATGTAAGAGGCTGTTTACTAGCTGTTGACCGGTCTGACTTGGTCAGCAGTCAGAGCGTTTACCAAACTACAAATCTGACCGAGATGCTGACCGAAATCTGACTCAACAAGTGTCAAAATCATGCTTACCCGGGCCAGATCCTTTCTTTCCATACTTGTTCACCCATTTTTGCTAAGAGAAAAACTTGATCTTAAACCCTTTAAGGGTTTTTGGTGCTCAGAAGGAGAAAAAAAAAACACATTCCAATACTTTTTAAAAGATCGAGGCTTTTAAAACAAAACAATTACAATTTTTTTTTTAGAAAATAAATCAATTATATTATATTTTACATATAATTATAAATAGGGTTATAATGGTCATTTTGTTGTTGGTAAGCACTTACCAAAAATATTTTGTAAACATTTTTACCCGGACAACACTTATCTGGGACAGAACTTATCCTAGTCAGTACACTTACCCGAGATAGAACTTACCCGGTTAGAGTTGGTAAACGGCCTCTAAGTATAAAATTTCAAAGTGTTTTTGTTTGTTCTAATATCTTGTTAGTTTTTTAATAAAATCTTGTTGTTGTTCAAATAGTAAATTAAAGAGTCAGGATTCAATCTCAAATATAATTTTAACGGTTGAGATTAAAGTGACCGACCGTGGTCAGTAATATATATAATTAATTAAGATATTTATATGAATTGTGAGAGCTTATTTGTGGTAATTCACATATTAATATAAAATTATAAGGTGGCGTTTGGTTCACATAATGGAATCTGTTGGAATTGAAATCTGTCAAAGAAATTAGAATCCGAAGGAATTGGAATTGAATTTAATCATGTTTGACCATGCGTTTGATTGGCAGGAATTGGAATGAAATCTGTTTTAAGGATTTGAATATGAATGTTTGGTTCGTTGGGTATAATATAGTGGTGGGGTGGAGGCGGTAGTGGTGGTGGCGCCGGTAGTGCCGGCGGCAGCGACGGCGGTGGCGGTAGTGGTGGTAGCGGCGGTGGTGGGGCAGCGGTGGTGACGGTGGGGCGACGATGGTGATGACAGTGGTGGCGGTAGTGGTGGTGGATGGGGTAGTGACAATTGTGGTTGTGTTGGTGAAGGAGACAGTGATAACGATGTAATAGTAGTGTTGGAGGCGACGATGACAATAGTAGTAATGGTGGCGGCGGTAGTGGTGGCGACAATGGCGATGGTGACGGCAGCGGTGGTGGCGGTTGTTGTGGCGACAGGGTGGTGATGACGATGGTGGTGGGGGTGAAGGAGATAACGGTAACGATGGTGATGGCAGGGTTGGAGGTAGCGGTGACAATGGTACTGGTAGTGATGGTGGCGGCGGTAGTGGTGGTGGATGTGGTGGTCATTACTGTGGTTGTGTTGGTGAAGCTGATAGTGGTAACAATAGGAATTACAATGATGGAGGTGACGATGACAACAATAGTGGTGGCCACGTGGCGGCGACAGGCAGTGGCGGTGGTGGTGACGACAACGGCGATGGTGGTGACATCCATCATCATGGTGGGATAAAATGAAATTGAGTAAATATAAGCAAATAATGATTTTTTTTCTTTCAAAAATTGTACGAAATAATTGAAATTCCTTGCTAAAATTGAAGGAATTTACATTCCACCATATGTGGAATTTGAATTTTTTTATCAAAACTCAAAGAATGAACCAAACGTATAAATGGAATCATTGAATTGACCATTCCAATTCCTTCAGATTCCGCCGGATTCCAGCGAACCAAACGCCACCTAGAATCCATTTTTATGATTAATGTTTTATATTAGGAAACAATTATGACATTCATTGAATCATATATTAATTAGATTAAATATAAACGGTTGAGATTAGTTTGTATGATACATATATTACTTCCAATTTTTATTGAAATGGAATACTTTTTAACACTTCATTTTCTACATTTTCTTTCTTTTTATTCAACTTTCAAATGTTGATTGAAATATGATTTTGTTTTTATTTTTAAATGTTAACTAAACAAAAAAAAATCATGTCATATTATATAGAAAAATTTAAAAATAAATTTTTTTCCAACAATTGTGTCATACAGACGATAACATAGAAAATAAGGGAGCTAACGTGGAAATATCTAAAAGTGTAAAGAAAAGGGAGAAATAAATATTTTAGTTATTTATTATCAATAAAAGGTAATGAAGTTAAATATTTTGGAGAAATAAATAATATTTTATTATATGTATTGGTTGACAATTTCTACCCTGAACATTTGTTTCTCACAAAACGACCACAAAACTTTTCATGTTTCTTTTTTTCAAAATCACCAATACATGTTACTTTTTAAAATACCAAATAGTTGATTTTATATGGTGCAAATCGCAAAATGCAATATATTTTGTTTACTACTTAATATAATATATTTTTTTCTTGATCAATGTAACGAACTTCTTTTTATCAATTTAATCAGTAACCTATTGATTTTTTTTTGTTAACCATGGTGTGCAGTGTATAGGTCAGTTTGCGTATCTTATCAAATTCCAGAGGCCTCGAGAACAATGAAGATAATCCTCAGTATCTTGCAGAACTTGAATCAATAACCTATAGAGGATCATCAAAGGCCAAAACATTATTGCCAATTGACCTAATTCACAAGGTTGTAACATCTTGATCTTGTAATTTGATTATATGGATATTAAGTTTATTATTCACTTCACTTTTAACTATTTTGTAAATATGTATCCACGTTAATAAATGTTACAAAACCAATATATTACTGGTCAAAATATAAATTTTAAACTTTATTATATCGTTGTATAAAATATAAACTAGACCAAACTGTGTTTATTTTAATATTTCTTATGTATTCGTTGCCAACTTCTTCCCTGGATTTTTTTTTGTTAAATGTAAATATTTGTGTGATTCATATGCACCTCGACTAATCATAAAAGTTCTAAAAAATAACCAGAAAAATTATAAGTGGTTTTATAAGACCCAAAAAAAATTATTTGTGAAAATAATCCAAAATTGTTGGAGCACAATGAAAGTCTTTTTATGGTGAAAATTAAATTATTAATACATTAAAGGGACATGGGGGTCTCTTCATACTTTAAAAATATCACAATTAAAGCCACTTTATTTGTATTTAGAAAATATTTAAATATAAGAAAATAAGATGAATGAAAATGCTAAAATTTGAATCTTATAAAAGTTAAGAAAATCCTTTTTTGAGTTGTCAAACTCAAACATTTGTTTTAAAATAAAAATTAAAAGTTAATATTACATCTATTCTAATTTTTATTTATGTAATAATGATCTTGATTTAAATTATTAAAACTTAAGTTTTAGGCCTTGTTTGTTTTTTCATTTTAAGCTCTTAATCACCACTTATATCTGATTCGTTTACACATTTTATAACCATTTCAGAACTAAAATCAGACTTCAGACTTCATCAGCACCTCTTAAAAAACAAACGTCACCTTAGTTTACTATCAAAATTCGTTTGGAATGTTGAAATAGTGAATCATACAAATATATAATACACAAATATTTTGTAGAGCCGTGTTAAAAGTTTAACATGTAAAAAAAACCTTTTGAATATAAGAAGCCATAAAACCATTACAATTTGCAAATGAAAGGGGGAATGGGAAAATACCCTTTATTTAAAGAGTGAACTTTAATTTTGGTTTCCATTATTTATTAAAATCCTTAAAGTGGTTCAAATGTAGGTGTGATATTATTGGAGTTGGCAATGCCATTATTAAACAAAAGATTTCTTGAAATCCATAGTAGATTCAAGAGCTTCTTAAAATGTCTCTTAAAAAAACAAATACATAGCTCTCGTAATTCAAGCATTCACATGTGAATATATGATGATGATTTGTAGAGGCAAATCTTGAAATCTAACCCAAGAGCTTCTCGACCTCTGTCTGTAAAAAACAAACGAACACAAAGCTACCATAAATCAAACATTCACATGTGAATATATGCAAGAAAGTTTTATACCTATTTAGTGTAACGAAAGAAATTCAAAATTTCCTATTTTATACTCATTTTGATAGATAATATGTTCATTTTGTAACATCTGATGACGTAAATAAGTGTTTATGAAAGGTTCATAAGTTTTATATTCACGTCATCAGATGTTACAAGATTGGTAGGTTATCGGTCAAAACGGGTAAAAGATAGAAAATTTTGTTATAAATAAAAAAGTTTGAAACTTTGTTAAATAGATCAAGGAAAATATTTCGTTGTTACACAAAACTAGAACTTTGTTGCATTTTTAATACGTTTTGCTAAAAAGGTGTTTCTGGTTTTTACCGCAATATCAAGAGGTGAAGTTGTTGGATAATAGCGATCAACGGGCTGACCATTTTTATCAACCAAAAACTTGGTGAAGTTCCATTGAATGGCATCCCCAAAGAAACGCGACTTCATGAACTCATACAACGGTGCAGCATTCTCACCATTCACATCAATCTACATCAAGAATCAAATATTGCATCAAAATTCAGCCTTTTATTTTCATTTTCTTTACCTTTTTTTTCTTGTTTCAAACTCAGAAATCATGATGATTAAGGTATCTATAAAGACCATGATGTTACAACATTCTCACCATTCACATGTGAATACTTGATGAGAAGGCACTTTTTCATGTTGAATTGTTTGAATTTTTACCTTATCAAAGATGGGAAATTCTGGTTTGAATTTGGTGCACACGAAGTCTACAATCTCTTCAATTGTTCCTGGCTCTTGGCCCCCAAATTGATTGCTTGGAAATGCCAAGATTTCAAAACCTATCATTCATATAGATTAAACCATAAGGGTTAGTTCAACTAACAAATAAAGACGACGGTTGTTGAATGGTTTGGTGCTCAATGATTAAGTGGTCAGAATGATTAAGATGCTCTTATTATATAGTGCAAAATGAAATATAATTATTTGGTAATTGTTCAGGATATAATCATGACTCTAAATGGTTAAGGGAGGTTCAAGATACAAAATGATTCAAAGGACTTTGGAACCATTAAAAGGCAAACTTAATTTTTGTCAAACAGGATTCACCTCTTAGTGATTCAGAGGTTGCCTCTTAATGGAACTGTTAAGAGGTAAACAAACATCTCGTTCCTTCTTCCTATAGATTGTCGGTTCGAGTCTCTTCAGAACCACTGGGTTTCCTGGTTGTTATTTTAAGGGTCTCATGGGATTAGTTGAGATGCACTCAAACTGGGCCTAGACATCCACGGTTACCCCCCAAAAAAGACTTTGCATGAACTTCGATCTTTAATTAATCCAACGGTGTAAGAAACCATGGTGATAAAAAAACACATTTTAAAGATTCTTTAGTTGACGTGAGTTTTGCAAGTCGGAGGTCTTTACTGAAACAATTTCTCTACTATCTAAGATAGAGGCAATGTTTGTGTGCATTCGACCCCAGACCATAAATCTGTATTGGATATATTGGGTTTGTTTGATCTTGTTTTTGAATGTTGAAGTGACATGACTGAAACTAGTTATATATCAAAAAAATGAAACATAAACTTACAAACCTTGGTCCTTGTACTTCAAATATAGTTGATTCAATTCAGCATAGTTGTCATTTGTAAGCCCACTACCACAAAACAACCAACAAATAAGGTGCATGTTGTGAATGGCGAGTATAATATGGTATGAATTTTTATATTTTGTTTTATTATCACTCGTATAGTCAATCTATAATCTTGATACATGTATTTATAGTCTTGATACAGGTGTAACAGGGCCTCCAAAAAAATGAGTTTGATTCTTTATCATGAACGTGCAAAACAACTGCAAGAATGTTTGAAGAAAGAATAGCGATGAATGCATACCATTTGGAGGCAACATTCACAATAAGTATAACCTTTCCCTTGTAAACACCTAGGTTGACATCGTTTACCTTGGCATCCTGCATCAAATTGAAAACGAATCACCAAAAAAGTGAATATAATGAAGGTGTTTCTTATACGTGAGAATAAATAAAACCCCATTAGATTACTCTTCAAAAGATCCCTTCAAAGAGAAAATGGAGGTTCCAACATATATAGAGAAGAAATAGTCCAAGTCTAGCTGCCGTAGAAATTATCTAAAAGTGTTAAAGAGTCCCTAACTATGATATCATGTAAGAATATGTAGAACTCCAGTAGACTACTCTTCATAAGAGCCTTTGCGGATAGAGGTTCCAATATATATAGAGGAGAAATAATCCACGTCTAAGTTGATATAGTACCCTAATAAGTTCTTCCAATGGAGGCCGAACAAGCACAAATTGTCCAAAACCTATGAGTCCCTAGCTCTGATTAAGAATATGTGAAACCCAATTAGATTACTCTTCAAAAGAGTCTTTGAAGAGAAAATGGAGGTCCCACAAAGTCTAACTGATATGGAACTCTAGCTCAGCCCTCCAACGGAGGCCAAACACACAAATTGTCCCAGAGTGCCAAGTCCGGCTTTGATGCTATATAGATAGGAATATGTAAAGCCCATGAGATTAGTCTCTAAAAACATCTCCAATAGCTATACTAAAATGGAGAAAAGAGGGATTTTAGTATTTTTGTTGCTCCAACAACTATGTTATCTTCCATGACATAATAGAGAAAAGATTGTAAATTTTTTTTTACAAATTTAGAGAAATCTCTAAAAATTTATAGAAGAAAGAGAAAATAATATCTTAATGATATCTAACCAATTAGAGTATTGTATTAAGATGTTTAGGAGAGAGAAATAACATTTTATTAGATGGATTGATTATTTTATTAATATAGTTAATGTTAGAATTGTTAAAATAGAGTAATTGTTAGAGTTGAATGTATTTTATTTTATTTTTGAGATTTTTTGACTTTTCATACTCTATTATGAAAAATTATAGCATAACTGTTGGAGATGCTCTGAAAGAGACAAGCTGACAAAAAAAAATCTTCAATATATATTTAAAAGAAAATGGTCTAAGTTTATCTGACGTGAGGCAAATAAAAGTTGTTTCCTAGATAAAGCTCAACATCAAAATTGGGTACCAAAAAGTTTTACTTTTCAACTTGAAAAGTAACATGGAATTCGAATCTTCCCAATTGAAATTTTCTAACTACATAAAACCCTATAACAAATATTACAAAAAACCCATACGAATTTGACATTAGAAACAAAAAACATTGAATTCTTTCTATTTTTGGTACATATTGGAATCATGAAATTGTTCACAATTTCTGGGTTTAGATGTAAATCCATTCTTTTATATATATATATATATATATATATATATATATATATATATATATTTGAAAGGCATAGCGGCATCGAACCCACGAACACAACGCACGCACGTCTCTCCGGCGGTATCGGTCATCCAAGGGCAGCCCACTAATCAGCCGTTGTCCCGGCCCAGCTTACGCTGTACCTAGAGCCCAACCAACCACAGTCTATGCCTGGGCTGGGGGGCAGCCCAGTCTTTGACTGGACTAGCCCAAAGACTGGGTACTTCTCATGCCCTCAAATTGACTCATCTTGGATTCGAACCCGGTAGATTGGGATATCATCCACACTCCCCTCCAGGATGTTACCGTCCTTGGGAAAACCAACTGAGCTAGACATGATTTATAACAGATATAGATATAGATCGAACCTTGACCGTGAAATCGTAGATTGATTTCTTATTAGAAGTGAATTGGGTAGCCATGGATGATCGTTATAATGAATTACAATTGAATATATTTGAACTATTTTATAGTAATTAAGAGTTGAAAGATGCTATTAGTATTTGCATTGGTGGCTCTTGGCTCTGATTTCAAACGTGGTTTAATACAGGGGAATAAATTCCAAAGTTGACATTTTATACATTTTTTATTGGATTAAAAACGTCTTGAATGGATTTTTTTGTGATTTCTTTAAAATACGTAAATAAATTTTAAAATCTTTAAAATAAATATAGTTTATTTATTTTAAAAATTAAAATATTAATTATATTATTAAAATCATTACGTTCATTTAGTGAAATATTATTATTTTTCTCTAAATATTTATTGTCAAAGTTTGTTATTGATGAAAATATATTAGTTCTATTGTAATTATTTTTAGGTATTCTTTAAGTTAAAATTTTTAAATATCTTCAATAAATTCTCAAAAAGTATATAGTTCTATTGTAATTATTGGAGATAATGGCTAATTAATAACTTTTAATCCAAAGACTTGTTATGCACTAAATGAAGAAAACATAATACTATGAATCACCGGATAATTCGGTCGCAAGATATGCGGAAGATAGAGAAATAGTTTCTTAACTTTTACAAATACACGACAAACAGGTGCATATACATATCTGTATGATTCACAAATGATCTATGTACATGTGAATATGTGTTATTTCACAATACGACAATTTCACATGCAAAACAGGTTTGATTTTGTCAAAAAGTCAAACCATGACATAAAACGTTATTTGGTTTTTTGTATTTTAGTGCAAAGCCTCCACAGCAAAAACTCGTGGGGCTACATGCTCGAGTTCGAGTTTACATAACACCATCAAATCATAGTCTAAGATCCATTTTTACCGTATATTACAGAACATCGCCATTGATATCATATTCAGTATCTAACTTATTGTGATTTATTTGACTTTTTGTTAAT